>BLKR01001186.1:0-326023 GCA_011170035.1 Teleogryllus occipitalis | reverse complement strand
AGGCAGGGGGCAATAAAGAGAAACTGGGTATGACGAAGAAGAGAGGGACGGGAGGTGAGGTCGGGCGGGCGCTGCATGGAGAAACGAGATTGAAATGGGTAGGGCGGTGTGATGCGGGGAGTGAGGGAGGGACGAACCAGGAGGGAACTAAGTAGGGTAGGGTTGGATCGGGGAACACGGATTGACTAATTAATTAGTGATTCTGGGCTGTCTTTAGTCTCGTACGTGTAGTTTATGTTTTTATGGCGAACGTTGGCGGTCATCTTCCTCAGATGGATGGCGAGATTCGGTGCTGACCTACGTCAGTTTCCTCAATCAGATATCTCCCACTACCGGAGCACTACCCCAACCAGGGAAAATATAAACTCCCGACTGTTCTCTCGGCATGTGTTAGTGCACTGCATGTGAGTGTATATGTGTGTAAGTAGGGGTGAGGATAGGACAAGGAAGAGGAAGGAAAAATAGCGCGCGGTCCGCAGCCCGTTTGTTAGAGTACTGCTCCGGTATTCACCTGTTCTTGACCGGAGAAAACAAAACTACCAATCAGAGCAGCCGGCCACTAGAATTCTCCACCAGACAGTGGCTGAATTCGACCTACCTGTCTGTATAGTGCCGAAACTCCTGCCACCATCGGGAATCGAACCCTGGGACGGCCCGGTCAGGGACACTGCAGTGACATCGGTTAGCGTATCGGACTGTTGTACCCGAGTTTGCGTGTTCAAACCCGATCGAAGCCGTGTTTTTTTAAGGGCGAAAAAATGCTTCGTACGTCGTCCTTTGGAGGGAAAGTAAAGCTGGCTGTGCCATGTAGTAGATTTACTGCATGTAAAAGATCCTCAAGCCTAAATGAAGCCTCTGAGCAAAATTGAGTTCCGCCTGTTTCGTTGCCCAAGATAATACCTCCTTTCACCAATAGGTGGTGAAAGGAGCGTAGCGAAATTTGCGTGGTTAGACGGAAGAGCGGGTCTGATGGCCCGAGTCTCGCCACGTACAATAAGGCATTAACTAACTAACTAACATCAGCTGATGCCCTGAGCCACCGTTGCCGGTGGGGAGCGACGGAGCGGTGAGGGGAAGGAGAGGCAAGGCCTGGGTGTTTGACATTTCTCGAGGCGCCGCCGCCGCTAAACGCCGCTTTGCGTGAGCTTCATACGCCGTCGCGCAGCGCAGCCACACTTCCCCGAGAGACCCGTCCATTCGTCAGCGCCCTCTCCAAAGTTGGCGGTGGCGCCGCGGGTGAGCGCGTTAGTGCCGAGGCGGCGCGCGAGAGGTAGCTCATGAGGGGCGGGGCTGGAAGCGATGCAACTACAACCGCCAACTGACGGGGATGGCTAAAAACATCGATGATTTTAAAACATAGATGGTTTCCATCAGAAACATCGATATATTAACATTGATATTTCGCTTTCGATGTTTTCTTCACAACCATATTTTGTTGCAAAACTTCGATGTTTTCCACCAGAAACATCGAAATATTAACATGGATATTTTGCTTTTGATGTTATCTTCACATCAATATTTTGTTACAAAAATCGATTTTTTTAATTACTAATTTTATTCAATTAATGGGGTTTAGGCACGTTGTAGAGTAACAGAAATCCACATCAATATTGAAGTCGTAGGCTTCCACGGCCGGAGTCATGTGAATGATCTTGGCTGTCCAGGTGACGCCGCGTTGAAGGCTGTGTTGCCGACGTTTCGACCATCTTTTCGTGGTCTTCCTCAGGGCTGGTCTGCGCTGGAGTGGTCAGCGCACGGAATTATATAGGTCTGGGGACGATCACGGATGACTGACTTGACCAGCTCTGAGGAAGACCACGAAAAGATGGTCGAAACGTCGGCAACCCAGCCTTCGACGCGGCGTCACCCGGACAGCCAAGATCATTCACAATATCGTTGTTTTTCTAAAAGTGCTTCAGGCATCTTGGAACGCCATAGTGGTAGTGGTGGCGCCGGCTTGGAAACGATGAAAAGGTTCAGGTTACAATGAGGATGTGAAAATCGCTCTGTCGGGGGCGATGGACAATAGGGGCTTTGTGAGATAGGCAAGGTCTCCTCAGCAACGAAAAAGTCGATGGGGTGAAAACGGCGGAAGCTGAAGAGCGGATGGAGAAAGTGGGAGGAGGGAGAGGGAGGAGGTGGCGAGAGTGCGTATGCAAGGCGAAACAACGTTGTCGAGTGCGCCTTGGGGGGGAATAAGCAGTAGGGAAATCGAGACTGAAAGTGCTTCAGGCATTTTGGCACGCTATGGTGGTAGTGATGGCAGAGTAAAACGATAAAAAGGTGTATGTTACAATGAGGATGTGAGCATAGCTATGTCGAGGGTGTTGGACGCTCGGGACGATGTGAGGGGCAAGGTTTCCCCAAATACAAAAAAAAAAAAATAATAACGTGATGGAAACCCCAGAAGCTGAAAAGTAGGCGGAGGTTCTGGGTATGACGGAGAGAGAGAAGTTGGCCAGACTGCGGATGATTAGGGTAAAACGTTGTCGAAGGCGACGGAGGGAAGGAAGTAGCGTGGCAATCCAGACGAAAATGACTTAGGACACGCATCTACAAATGTCCAAAAGGACAGGCATTTTTGAATAAAGTAGTTGTAGTGATGTATTGTTGACGGGGTGCTTCGAAGCTAGGGGAAGGTGTAGAGAAGATCTGTAAACGACTAACAAGGAGTAGGTAGCAGTGAAGATGTAAACCACATTATGTCGAGAGCAATGGATGCTCTGGCAGTTTAAGATGCCTCTCCGGGGGGGGGGGCACAGAGTGTTATTGGTCGCTCAAGTCAATTGAAGACCCTAAAAGTAAAACGTTTGGATCTCTTAACACGAAATCGAGAAATCGGGCAGAGTTGAGCAGAACTAGAGAAGGTCGTTGCTGGAGGTGCTGTGCCGCCGGCAGAAGGAAGACGACTGGTTAGTTTTCCGTATATTTGCTGACCGTGACGTGGCAACTGAGTGATAGCAAGGTGGATAACGGTACGTTCACAGAGGTAGCGCTTCTGGGATTGGGTGTGTGAGATGAAAAAGGCAGAAAAGGAATGGGACAGAGGTAGGGCTTCAAAGCGGGTTTTGAGTTGCGTTTTGCGGAAGGTGAAATTGCAGGATCAAGGAGATAATGTGGTATAGAACTCTTGCATGTTGAACCCCACCGTCTCCCCTATCGTTCCATTTCCGTATTAAATCTGTAATACATATTTTTCTTGAAGACCCTCTTATCCTGTCACTTGTTTTATATGTCTCCATGTACATAAAAAACAATACAATTCACCCCTGTCGATACAAACTTTTCCTATTTAATGTTATTACCGAGTGGAGAGGTACATCCGGAGGTACACCCGTGTGATTCAATCGCATAGAATATCAAGTAATTAGTTTAATTTCACATACAGTTGCAGATTCTCCAGGCTCTAAACAGGGGAGCTTAAAATACAGAAGTGTCGAACCAGTAGAATTATAATAGAATGGTCATCAAAAGGATATCATCCTGTGGATTGATAATCGTTTCTGTGGTGTGATAATCGTTTCTTGAAGGGCTTTGGCCTCCAAATTTTAGCTTTAAAGCCCTAAAACGCTTCATTTAGGACATTTAACGATATACATTAAAAATGCGAACGAGTGTTGCGGGTTGCATTTGATATGCAGTGATGCTGTTTTTTTAACAAATTCTTGATAATTTTAAAGTCAAAGTGCAATTCGCCACGTCTCCGTGAAATTCTCTTTCTCTCTTCATTGATAAAGATTGGTTGCGTGTAAGACCAAGAGCTATGTATACTACTGAAACAATATAGGAGACGATGGTGCAGCGAGGACGGACACGAGATGGGAAAGTGGGTGACGCGAATCGGTGGGCATGTGTGGTGGCGTAGTCCTTTCAGGGCGGAAGGTAGGTGTGAGAGGACGAGAGGGATGTTCTGCAGCGCGAGCGGTGGAAGCAACTCGACCAACAAACGGGAGAAGGGCGCTGTGTGCATGAGGCGGTGAGGACTGCCAAGCGGCGAGAGCAACGGGGTAAGGGGGCATCATGGACTCTAACAGGTCAGCGAGGAGGGGGGCTTGATGTTTGAGGTAGTTGTGCAGTGAAGCAGTGAGGGTGAATAGGGAGGCGGGACATTTGGAGGTTCCGAGGACTCTGTGTGGGACTGTGAGGTTGGGATGACAGCTGCGTTAGTGGGGACATGGTGGTTGAGGAGGTCAGGGGGAGTGCCGTGGAGGCCGGAGAATGTAGCTGTGTGGTGGTGAGGACGGTGGGATGGCGAGATGTTGGAGTTCCGACGGGGTGATAGGACGGCGAGCGGCGACAGCAGTAAGGGTTGTGAAGGGCGAGATCGGATGGAGTGGTCTCCTACAAGGAAGTCCTTGATCCCTGACAATGCCAGGATTTTCGGCAGTAGCTGGGTAGAATGGCCGCGTTCAGCCGCTATCTGAAAGAGTATTCTAGCGTCCGGATGTTCTGATCGGTAGTTTTCCATGATTTCTCTGATCAATACCACTCGAGTACCGGAGAAGTACTCTGAGAAATGGGTCACTGTACTTCCACTTCCTAGCCTTATCCTCGCCCCTTACGTACACACATTTACATACACTTCACCACCACGCATGCCTAGACACCAGTCACGAGCTTAGAACTTGTCCCGAATGAGGCGGTGCCCTATTGTTGGGAGATATGTTTGGGGGAATATCCCGCTTGCGGACGTGTAGGTGGGTGGCCCTGGATCTCACCATCCAGTAGGCGAATATCCCATCATTAACTCCCAAGGAAAATAACACGCACTACATTTACGGGACGAATGACCTTGACGGATTTGAAGCGCCCGGAATCACTAAATCAGATGTTTGTGGTGGTGGAGTGATTTACGTGGTGGACGAGGGACGACGGGTCGCGGTGGGTTAGAATGTCGGTGAAATAGCAAGGCAGCGGCTGCACGGAGCGTGGAGGTGAAGAGGGCAGCGGTGGGTGGCGGAGGGAGGGCAAAGAGGGCGGGAGAGAGCCTCCCGGCGGAGGCTGCGTGGGCAGGTGCTCGCGTGAGGGCCAAGCGTTGCCCCTGGCACACGCAACCCGCGCATCAACCCGCAGCGTTTTGCGGGTGGCCGCCGAGCCGCGTGCCTGTGCCCTCCCCTCCCCCCCCCTTCCCCTCCTCTTCTTTCTACCCCCCCCCCCTACTACCCTCAACCGCGCGTCCCCGGACCACACGGCGACCAGCGCGCGCTCTTTCTCTCTCCCTCCCCCTCCCGTTGATAGCTCAATTGCGCGTGTGAGATTCGACAGCTCATTCACACTGCGGATCCATGAGAAATGTAAATGTTCCGCTAAGAGCGCTCTGCTATTTAGCATCGGACACAATGTCCGTATACTTCATTTTTGTTGCTAGAAAAATACAACCATGGGGATCTACACATCTAAGTGAATATTCTAAGTGTTTAGGTGTCTCTTAATCTTTATTATTATATTATGCTTTTGTCCCTTTATTTTTGAAAAGAATCGAGATGAATTATTTCACACTTTTAATTATTATTATTATTATTATTATTATTATTATTATTATTATTATTATTATTATTATTATTATTATCTCGGAACAGTTTCGAGGACCTTCAGGCTAGAACATTATGTAATAATAATAATAATAATAATAATAATAATAATAATAATAATAATAATAATAATAATAATGAAAAGTGGAAAATAATTCATCTCCATTTGTTGTTCAAGCTCTGTTGAAAATTAAAAGGACCAAAACATAATATAATCTAAGTGAATTGCATCAAACCTCAAACTAACGAACTTTAAAACTGTTTTGAATTTTTATCGAGGAAATAACAGTTAATAAAGTGACTATGTATGTAATGAATAACAGATGTATGTGATCAGCTGTCACGTTACAATTTCATTATGAGGCACTCATCTCTAAGAGAAATCATCGAGAAATGTAGTGTGTTTTTGTTTTCTGGGAACTTCCCATTACGTATCAGTATTATTATTCTGAAAGTTTCATCTTCAAATTCAAATATTAAGGAAAGGTCGTAAAGACCATTTCTAATAAAAATATTTTTTATGAAGAAAATACTGCGTATCTAGAAATAACATATTTCTTGGGCACTGTTCGGCACATTCGGTAGTCTTGATTAATTCAGACTGAAGTAATGTATAGTTTCTGAATATCTCTGATTCATTAATTTTTCGTCGATGTTCTGTTTGTATTCTTCACAAAATTAGTAAGTTCCAAAATAAAATTTGGTTACTAACACCAATTAAAACTTCCTAACACAAACACTTTTTTCAGTGATAAGATACACATCAACTCTCCTAAGGTCGTGATCGGGAATAGTTTATTGAAATATTATATATTTATATTTTTCTGCAAAATATCTCAAACTAGTCCCAAACTTCACGGTCTGATTCATCACTTTACACTTTAAAACACTCCATAAATTCTACAAACCATACACCATCGGCAAAACATCAACCCATCCGTTGCCCACAAAGCACTTCGAGCACAAAAATGAAACGCTGGAACATATTTAAAATTAACAAATAACCATTGAAATATCCTAAAATTTTACACAATGTTAACGCCAAACACGTCAAGTACACAAATGCTCCTCCTCCGTAGCCCATCGTTTTATTTTGCGCTCGCTCGCCCACACAAAACGTGATACACGCGTTACACCGCATGTTGGTGCTCTGGTACAAAACTCGCCGCCGGCCGCCCGGCGTTACACGCCAACGGGCATTGAGGACTGAAACAATGACCGTTTTTGCGTAAATTAAGGATGGCTGCCGGAATGGATGACCCGCGGTTGTGTTTCGTGCCGCTCTCGACCGAGCAATCGATGCAACAATCGCTGTGCTTGTGGCGACCCCGGCGGTCGGGGCGTGTACGAGCGGTCGGCAGCGCTATCTGCGTTTGGTGGACGCGACCGAAAATTGTTTTTTCGCTCGTTTACAAAGTGCGCAGTGCCTGTTTGTCAGTAATTAGATGAATTGTCAAAGTTCTCCATTATGCGTTGAAAAAAACATCAAATTATTGTAATGTGTTTCACAAAACGATAAAGAAATACTTTATCTGCGAGAGGAAGGTTTTATCTAACGAGCGATGAAGGAGGAGGGTATGAGATTCATTTCCCGAGTAAATCATCCCTACTTTCATATGAAGCATTCGTTTTTCTTTTTTCCATTTATAAGTTTGTATTCAACTGCAACAAAGTCATATTAGACTACTGACGTTAAATGCGTAGGTGTGTTTGATCGACGCGCTTCAAATGTTTATTCACTCCATTCAAAGGTTCACAAGACCTGTTTGTCAATAATGAGAGAATAAAATATGGCAATATACAATAGGTGGCCAAATTATTAGGTACAGTGCTCATATTTGTGTGATTTCTAATTTAAACCATATTTTTGAGCAAAGGATTTGGTTTCGATAAGAATAGTAGTACTACTGTTATCATAACTATTGTTTTGTACAAATGGCAACATTGGATGCCTACGTTATTTAAGTAATAATTGATGTTACTACTCATTCAGTTGAAGTTTATTGAAAACTGATGCTATAATGAGGACATACAAATTATGTTTTAATTGTTGTTTGTAAGTTTTTCCTTTTCACAATCAAAACGTAAATAGTGTTCCTTAATGCAGTACTTTGGCCATTTTTTAGTAAATTTCATTTTAGTTTACACTGTCACAAACTCGAAGTTTTTATTTTTTAATAGGGTTAGATTTCATACATATCTCCAAGTAAAATTAGAGAAATATAAACATTATTACTGCACTCCGCTCATAGAGAGATAGAAATAACTATTACAGGTGTTTTGAAACCTGCCATTAACACAATAAAAATAAAAAAAATATCAGAACAAATTCATGGAAGCAGTTTCTGCGAGTAAGCGTGGTAGGAAAAGGATCACCAGTGTTTGTACCGATTGTAGATTCAGAGATACTCTATCTCAAAAATCATAAAATGTGTTGCCCTTCTGACTATGATGATAATCGCCGAGGGAGTAATAGTTTACAAAAGAACAGTTTGCAGACGGTTTAGAAGCAACTGCAATGGATCAGACAACACTGAAATATGACTGTTGCAGCCTCTACAATCTGTTTATTCATTTAAATTACTAGTGATTTTCATCAATAATATTTTTTGCAATATTTTACTGATAGGATTAACTGACGAATGAACATTTCCAATTTCAGTTGACTAAAATTCATTTGTACAACGATACCTTGGAGAAGAGCTCCATCCATACTACTAGAGGAGAGGGTTAAACATTCGGTTAGGGTCATGGAATGGTCTATAATCTCAGTGATAGGTGTATGGGACCTATACATCGTATGCCTATGTATCGAAGAAGAGACCATGAGACAAGACCAGTACAATAGAGTACTGGAAACTCTGCTTCTGTCACAGCTCGAAATTCTAAGAATGGTGAGTAAGCCTGGTGATTAAGCTCTAGTGATTTAGAGTACATTATTATGTACGATTGGGCTCCATGCCACAAAGTGAGGAGTATTATTACATTCCTGATAGAAAAAGATTACCTTTCGCCCTGGCTGGGGAACTCACTAGACATGAACACTAAAGAGACTTTGGGGAACTCACCAAATGGATGATTTCCAAGCAAATGATCATCACCAAGATCCAGATAATTGAAATTCTCAACAAAGAATGGCACCACAATATTGAATTACAACAAAATGAATAAGCCCAAATAGAGAGCGTGACGCGACGTATTGACGCTACAATTGCTTCAAAGGGTGGCGTCGCTAAACACTAGTATTAATTTAATTCACAAATAGTTTTACCTAAATATCATATTGTTTTTATGTTTTTAATAATATACACTTATAATTAAAAAATACCTACGATACAAAACTTCAATACTTTGTTTGAAAAATACAGTTAAAATATAAAACTCCAAAATCTGAGTCATGTCCCTAATAATTTAGCCACTTATTGTAAAATAATATTTCGAGAATATTGAATTATTTAATTGCACACTCTATAAGAGTCCTCTGTTAGGTCTTTAGGAAAACCACATATGAGACATTAATAGCCTGCTGCTGAGGTGAAATCTGTCAAGTCCCCTTTGGGTAATTGTTTTCACTTTCTCGCGTACTAAACAAATGGTAAAGGAGAAAGTTGCTGGAACGGAAAACGGCAATTCGTTTGGCAGGATTCGTACTAGGTGTCTCTGAAAGAGCAAACGTAGATAATTCTTCTTTCAATATGTAGTAAATGTACTTCGTTTAACTCGTTGCCGGCATCCACGATGTGTGGGTTCTTGTTACCGAAAAACCCGCTTTGCAGAAAATCTTCTGCCCGTCTAAAAATGCTGCCTGCTAAACTGTAAGCAGGATTTACATAAAAATTGATATTCCCAGAAAAATCTACCTGATGTCGAACCTCCTTGAATAATTATGAAACGGATGTTTTAATTTTTGGGAGCATGTGACTTTACATCAAGGATTGACTTAACAATTATCGGATAGAGCAAAGTGCTCTTATGAAAATGTCGTAGGTGTTGAATGTTTTTGTTGAATGTTCTTAATTTTCGAAAATTGCAAAAGTTAATAATTCTTTCGGCGTCTTCCCACAACTACAATATTTAAGACAGAGATCTTTTCTCTGAATGAAATATTTTATTCAAAATTATATTTGTAGATAATGCCATGTACAATATTTTAAAAATATGGGTTATTTAGTAATTGCGCATGAAATAAAGGCATTTTTGAAAACTCGATTTTCGCATAAACGTTTCCAATTTTTCTTTTATTTTTTCTTTCGAATAATGTCAATACGCTCAAACAAATGGCACAAGTCCGATTTTTATTGAACTCTCTGAATTCTAGAAAATCACTAAATTACAAATAATGCGAGAACGTATGTACTATTATACTACAACTATTTTTATGTTAGTTACATTTTTCACTTCAGTTGTTATTGTAACTTTTTAATTGATATAGTTAAGGTCGCTTTTTAACAACTAGGTCATAAATGACGTGTCAGATAAATTACATCCGTATATTATGCAATTACTATAATTGTTATTCACCGTTGCCATGGGAATCATTCAACAGCAATTGATTACAATTAATGAAATAACTAATTACAATAATATAATAATGTATTAATGATTTAATACATTATTATATTATTGTAATTAGTTATTTCATTAATTGTAATCAATTGCTGTTGAATGATTCCCAATTGCAAATTGTGCAAATTACATCTATTATTTCACGTATTTATCAGTGTCCCTATTAATCTATTTTTCTTTCTAGATTTACTCTCAATTAAGTACTAACATAGAATTAATTTTTTCTTGATCGAAATATTACGAATAGATAATTCTGATGTACTTTTGCTATCGATTAGGTTTCTAATAACATGCACTTTAGTGTCATGCGTATCACTATTTTTTATATATGCAAAAAACTCCAGCAGCCTCGTGTCATGAAGTTGTGTCAATGGTTTTGTTAGGTACCCTGAGAAACTGCAAAAATAAAAAACCAAGAAAAATTTTGATGTTCACTAGAAAATTCAAATCTTTCATTATGTTACTGCGTAATTTCTCATATCTGATGTTAGAAAGGAAGAAAGAAAGAAAAGAAAGAAAAGAAAGAAAAGAAAGAAAAGAAAGAAAAGAAAGAAAAGAAAGAAAAGAAAGAAAAGAAAGAAAAGAAAGAAAAGAAAGAAAAGAAAGAAAAGAAAGAAAAGAAAGAAAAGAAAGAAAAGAAAGAAAAGAAAGAAAAGAAAGAAATGAAAGAAATGAAAGAAATGAAAGAAATGAAAGAAATGAAAGAAATGAAAGAAATGAAAGAAATGAAAGAAATGAAAGAAATGAAAGAAAGAAAAAAAGAAAGAAAGAAAGAAAGAAAGAAAGAAATGGTGTTTTAGAACATCTATTTTTTGCTGCTTCTGGATCCTATTTCCCACACAATCATCAGAAAAAATTTTCCCCCTGTAGGCCTCTAGAAATTACTATAATTAGAGGGTTTTAAACATACTTTGGTTTTCTATTCTACATTCTGAGTGAATATAGACTCAGTTCTGTTCTGTGGCTCGACAGCCCACTACGAGCCTTGGCCGAGAAGCGGTGACCCTGCTTCTCGGCCATGGGATAAGGAGATCGTGTGGTTAGCACGAAGACATCCCTTTACCGTATATATTCATCACCTTAGGATGCACTTCCTCATCATTACACGGCAGTAGATACTGGGACATTTGTAAGGAAAGCGCCCTGGTATAATTTGCGTCGAGCGGGAATCGAAACCGCCGTTGCGCCGTGGGTGTTGAACTCGCTAACAGCCAGCCATCGAGGGGGGCAAATATAAACTCTACTAACAAACTTTAAGACATGGGTACTGTACAACCAATTATGGTCGTACGTACGACCAATCGTGGTCGACCAATCATGATACGACCAATCATGGTCGTACATTGAAAATGAACTTGTATTTGTGTCCAAAAAAGGACTTTACGTAAATTATTATTACCAGAATTTAGAACTCTTTTAACCACAAGTTCTGTTTGTAACAACTTTGCTCTATAGATAAGTAAGACTAACATCATTAAAAACTATTTTCTCATGACGTAGTGTCGCTTATAGGACTAGTTTTGCAATATTTTCCATTTATGAGTGACCACTCGATGTTTGTCCCATCAAATCTTTTGAATGAAGTAATAACTGAAGTAAATTGAAGTGCTCTAGCAAAAACCTGTCGGGGTACCCAGAAGTCAATTATAAGAACACCACTCTGGTTTCAACAAACGTCACTTTTAAAATCTGCAAGTACGTTTCTGATTGAGGTTTGAAAAAGACTTAGCAGTCTGTGTGTTGTGTGCAGGTCATTATATTAGAAGAGTATGGGTGATTTACAACACAGAGTGTTTCAACACTTCAGCATATTTCGAAGTTCATAATATACTGGGTTCAGTATACTTTGTACTATTATATACAGTCGACTCTGGTTATAATGAACTCGGATTTAGTAAACCCTCGGTTATGGTGAACTTAAGTCACCGGTCCCGTTTCACTTACATTAGAAATAAGCATAAGAAGATTTGGTTATAGTGAACCTGAATCTCGGCTATGATGATCGTAGGAAATAAATTCTGGCAATTAATTGGATATCGCATGCTATTAGGCGAGTAAAATGGCCTTCGTAAAGTGGGACTGTGTTCTAACAGTGCAAGAGACATTGAAAGGTGCCAAGATTGCATTTCCAGAGACAGTGGACAATGCAGAATCAATTATGGAGAGAGCACAAACTTCTGAGAAGGATCCAGAGAAATTTCTAATGAAAAATGTAGGAAGAAAACAATTGAAAATAATTCAGTTTTAAAGAACAAATGAAGATATTGAAATTTTAATTTACTGTTGTTAATGAATTTTGCTGTATCTCTATATTAATAAAATCAATAATTATGGAGAAATTCTATTTAATTTTGAAATCCATTGGATATAGTAACCCTCTAATATAGTGAACCGAACATGTTAGTCCCCAGAAGTTCATTATAACCGAAGTCTACTGTATTAGATTTTTTGTCACTCTTATATTGTGTATTTCATCTGCTGCTGATGTGATAATATATAAATGATTCATATCCTTGTTGTCATTATCAACACATTTATTTACTTTAGACGCAGCTTTCATAGCAGCTTTCTTCACCAATATAATGGGACAAATTCGAAAAGTTTACAATAACAACACTTTTCTGGTTTAGTAATTCATTTTAAGTTACAAGTCTCTCAAATCAAAGCATTAAGTTGTTTGTAATGAATTCAATAAACGCAGCAAAATTCAGGAAATGTGTGGTACAAGATACGACTGCCAATATTAATATAAATTGTTAAGGTATTGTAATCGTGATATATCAACGATTTTATTGCCCTAATTTTAATATTATTACTGGACAGATAGAATTTAAACTGTTTTTGTGTTCACCAATGGATATTTGTATTTTCCGATTTTACGTCGAGTATGTAACATTGGATTTGATACCATTTCAATTGTCATTTCTTTTTATTTCCGCTTCATATTTGTTCTCTTGTCATTTACATGCACAGTGCTTAAAACCTCATTAAATAAATTCCTCTATGAAATGTATTGAAGGTTTATTAAATTTGTCGTCTGTGAACACATTGAACATGTAACAATTATCATGTATCAGAAATGTGTCAAAATCAATGCGAACCCAGAAGCAGAACATTAATAATATGAGGTACTGACACAAAGAAACATTGAAGTAAAAATAGTATGTATATGTTATTAATGATGACTTTTTATTTAAACTTATACTCAGTTTAGTACTTACGTAACTGGTCACTTAACAAATTAATATTATAATGGGTCTCTAAGAACTAAAACAGTCGGTCCATTTCGATACAAGAGTTACCCAAATAATTCTTATAACTGTTGATTTATTGTAAATCTCTCCGTAGCATCACTACATTTTATGGATTGTCCTCGGCTGTATGTCGGTATTATATTTCTAATACGAAAATTTATCAATTGCTCGATTCACAGATTAATAGAATAGGTTCGATAATTATCTATTCTGTCCAGAGAGCTAGTCATGTGACCCACGAGCGTCGCGTTGACGCGCGTCACCTATCGCTGAGATGTCAGCTGCGACGAAGCCTGCCCACACGTCACTTAACGCGCGTTGTAGGTTAACACTATCTTATGCGAAACAATATACGAGCGCTCTTGGCGACGTGCGTTGTACTCACAATGCAAGCAAGATCCTCAAACTTCAACGTAAGTTAAGATAACGCGCGTTGGCAACAACGCGCGCGCGCTAAGAGCGCGCGTGTGCCGTTTCGCATAAGACACAGTGTTAATTCACGCGTGCGTTAAATGACTCGTGTACGCAGACATCAACGCGCGTCGACGCAGCTGAAGTTATTAGCGTTAGGTGACGCGCATCAACGCAACGCACGTGTGTCACAAGCCTTAGAGGAAGAACCTCTTTAGCATTCATCCTAAGAGGATAGTCCTAGAAATTTCGAAAACCATGGAAACCGGGACAATGGAAGGTCATTTTGAGAGTAACAAACCAGTTAACATGCAGAATTTAACACTGGACACTGTAAAAAGAGCTTTAATCTAAATCTTCTTGAATACTTGTAATAAATTCATATGAAAATATCTTAAATTTAGAATTATTTTTAGAAAGGATACTGAAAAAGTTTTACAGCATTTTTTTAGTTTCTTTAAATTTCTGTTCATGCATTATAAACAACAACTTACGTACTCTTGTTATATGCTAAAATGTTTCTAAATCACATTTTTACGGCCATTACGATTTAAATTTCTCTTCTGTTCTGTTCATCAAAAGGAAGTAACCCACAAATCACCCATTTTCAATCGTTTTCCTTTTCCAAATATAGACGAGGGAATAATAACTTCTCTTCTGAAGAGTTTATGCTATATTCACGACTATTATAGTTTCGGAAAATCTTAATATTAAGATATGGAATTTAAAATCCGTGATTCGTGAAGTGTTTGTTACCAAGAAAACCGTCAATAAACAGCTACGTGTTTAATGGATGCCATGGCGAACTTAAATGCATATCTGATGCTGCTAAAGAAGCTATTGAAAATTTAATGTCAAAAATATCCAAGTAATGCAAGATACAGAAAGTTTAAAGTTTGGGATAAATACAAATAACTATTAAATATAAGTGAGAACGTTTTGCTGGCGTATTTTGGCGAGGAAGCGAAGACGTACAAATCACATGTGTTTCGTGGGTTCAAATACTAAAGTTTTACTCAGGTGTTCGTTTTCATTGCCATAATGTAAACAAAGGAGGCAATATTTTATCACTAAGGAGTAAATATTATCTCCCTACGAAGCGAATATTTCACTTTAGTCCCTCATTTACTAACAATAAAATCCACTTTTTCTCTCAACCGTGAAAAAAAGTAATTTTTATTTGTTTGTTTAAAGTCTTTTGTGAAAAATAAAAGTAAGATAGTCACATTGAAAGTATGTCGCTAATATTGAAAAGTTTAACAAAATACAGTGAATATGTGTCTTCACCGTTGGTCTGTGCCCCACTGAATAAGGGTTTTTAACATAAGGATGTTAACATAATGAAAATGTAACATTATTCGAAACAATACTCAAATATCAAATATATCAGGCACTTTGTAAATGCTATAATCTATGTGATAATTTTTTTAAACAATACTCTGTAAACATTATTTGTAATACTGTCGTTTGTTTCTACGAGGCACATTGTTAATGTTGAATCATGAAACAGGAACATGAAAATTCGGAGTTTGCGGATTTTTACATTAACATCAAACTTTAACGTTCGTATTATGTGTTTATCAGTGTGAATTGTTCCATTGTAGAGCATGTTTTCTGTTTGCATTACATTTAACCGTACTTTCCATTGTGAATGAAGACTAATACTTGTCCGTAACAAACGACATACGTCCACCAGACGTTAATGAACATCGGTTTCCCTCTCGTTCAATTATTTGAAGGTTTAAAACCGACCTCTGCTCATTTGTACGTCCCCCATCCAATGTAATTTCGTTGTGTCATCCTTCGTATGAGGAAATCACGATTTTAGCTCATGCCTCAGTAGTGTTCTCTTTAAGAAATCTAATTATCCGGTATATTGTGACATACCGATATGTCACATGAAAATAAACAAACATTTATTTGTAGACTATATGGTGGAACATGCATTAGAATATATCACGAGAGCAAAGGCTTAGCAACGACCGGGAATAAACAATGTGGTTTTTGTTTTTTGTAAATGCATTAGGAGGTGGCTGCATGCCGAAATTAGAAAATATGGGATTGGGCGAAGAAGTTTAGACGATCGAAAGGTCAGCTACACCAAAATATAACGAACGAATGGATTGGCTGGGTGAGAGGACGGTCAAATATTATGAAAAAAGAGAAGGTAGGGATACGAGGTCTTCGAGGGTGAATCAAGCAGGAAGATTTCATTCTGACCGGCATCGCGTGTCTGAACTGATCGTAGGTTCGTGAGAGGGAGCGAGTGTAGTGCAGATAGTCAGAGTCGGGTTATCAGATCGTGAAATTTTAAGGACAGTAAATGATATTGCAGATATTGCATGTGGAAGTAATATTGACGCATAAATTGGGACTTTGTCGGGAGTGGTAATCGAATTATAGATTTCGGGACTATGTCATAGGACGTAATCGGGACTGAAAATTTTGATAGTTTGAGACCAGTTTGGATAGGAGCAGAAGAGGATTTCTTGGGACTTTGGACTACAGCAAGCTCGCAAGATATTTCGACTGAGAAGTCTACGAGGGACATCAACGAAGAATAGATAAGTTAACCGCGGTATAAAACTGTTAAATTCAAAGATATCTTGATAAAAGGCCTAACATCAAAATAATTTATTAAATTCACTAAATTGTTTACTAAAAGGTAACAATAAACTTTATTAAATTTTGTTCTTTAAAAAAGAAAGTGATCTTTCATTTAGTCAATCCAAACAGTAATTAACTAGGAATTAGAATCATTCTATTTCAGATTCCCAGCAGCGCTGTATAGTCTGCGGATCCTATAATCCATTATAAAGGTAATAAGGATTATAATATATCGTGACCCATTGACCCAGCAAGCTGGACGCTAAGATCTTTGCAAGATATTAATGTGGAGAAAATTTGTATATCTCAATATAAAATGTAAACTGTTTAACTTTTTGTTGAAGCACATTTTAGTTAATGATTGCAGCCATGCAAGATGTCTGGGAATAAATGTTACAAACCTTTTTGTGAATATAGAGGAATCAATTGTTTTGCTAGTGTACAGAGGGAAAGTTGATATTTAAAAGTTACCCGTGTTATAATTGCTACCTGAAGGTTAGGCAGATCCGTATGCACAGGTGTTTGGCAAGTACACGCAAACTCTTTCAGTGCGTCCTAACGTAACCTGCAGAATACTTGTGCTTAAGATCTTTTCCAATTACGAGAAATGTCACTTGTGCAACTCTGTTATGACATTTTCACTATGAGTTCATAGGCAAAAAGTGGACATTTTCAACCGCTCTGCATTTACAAAAAACCGATTATAACATTTATTCTGAGACGCCTGTAAATACATCTAAAAGCAACTACCAACGCTGTTATTTTTGTTCTCTAATAATAATAATAATAATAATAATAATAATAATAATAATAATAATAATAATAATATATTTTAACATCGAGGAGAGAATAAGAAAATTGGAGAGAGCATACAAACTCACATGGAACTATTACAACAAAAAGTCCATATCCATTAACGCAAAATTAAGACATTATAACACTGTCGTACTTCCTGAGGCACTATATGCAGCAGAAATGACACAAATCGGTGGTCAATCAAAAATAAAAGAAATAGAGAAACAAGAAAGGAAAATTCTTAGAAAAATTTTTGGATCGGTACAAGAGCAAAGGATTTGGATGAAGAGGCCCACATTAGAAATTTATAAGCACACTGATGAGATTACGGACACATTGAGAAAAAGAAGAATGCAGTTCTACGGACATATTCACAGGATGAATGAAAACAGAATTTCAAAACGGATTCTCACAGTCATCAACTCAGGCAGGGGAAAAACGAAATGGATTAAAGAAGTCGAGGAGGATCTCAGACAAGCACACGTTACAATAAATGATGCAGAAAATAGAAAAGAATTCAGGAACACTATCAAAAAACATACATTTGACACCGAAAGCAAGAAGAGGCCAGGATGTAAATGGACAGCAGAGCGGAAGAAACAACACAGTGAACACATGAAGAAAATATGGGCCCAGAGAAAACACAAACAATCATCATAAAGGAATTCAAGTTCAAACGCTCTCTTTAAATGGGAATAATCGTGAATAATAATAATAATAATAATAATAATAATAATAATAATAATAATAATAATATATTTTAACATCTTTCCACTAATAACTGATAAATAGTAATTTCACTTATAATTGGCCTACTTTGCTCATGCCCGATCACAACGATGTTAATATATTCTTGACAAAAATCCTATTTTTTCTATGTTTGAACACGTAGTTTACTTACCAAGTTTACTTACTACTTACCACCAAGTTACTACACTTAATTGCAGAATTAACAATAAATCTAATCTACCCTAGTATTGCTGAACGTTGACGGGCCGTTCATACGAAACGGCAAATTCCTGGAGTTTTATGACCTGACAATTACATTTGGATTGCGCCCAATACTACATTATTGAATAATCATCATTATTTTCACAAAAAGAATTTAACATTTTTATATTAATTTAAGTAATTTTAAATAAATGAAGTCCTTTAAAATATTTTTTCACATAAACTATTCAAGTATTAAAACCGTTTATTTATATTCATTTGGCAGCCAAAAAATATTAAAATCTTTTAGTCTTTCTTGTAGATCTGAAAAATGAATACTAATACATGGCGGCTTACTGAAATATCTTCGCGCGCTTTTGATCTTCTCGGAGACTCCCGCGCCGCGATGATTCTTCTTTATTCCGTATCGCCTAAATAAGGTTTCCATGCTATATTGACTAAGACTGTCCAAAATTATTCTATTCCGAATTTTTCCCTAATTTTCACCGCAGATGGGTGCCAAATCCCGAATACTTTTCTGCTATTTGGAGATGTTTATTACAATTACAAATTTCACAAACTAATTCGTATTATTAACAAGCAATTTATAAAAGTACTTTTCCATTGTAATCACCAAAAACGCTGTTTCACCCTCGTCGGCTAAACCAAAACCAAGTTCGAGACAGATCGTTCGTCTGCTAGAATTAAAGCGATGTTGCTTGTTCGATGTCCAGAATCAGAGAGAGCGTTATTCTGCCTGTTGACCTTATCCTTAACACCCATTCCATTGTTTTTAGTTTTTTTGCATCTTTCGCTCCAAATACGCCACCTGTATTTCCAATGACCGTCTAGAAGAGGACCTGCATGGCGCAAACTCTACATGTACAGCAACGCCATGTTGCTTTCCTCTTCCCCTGATCGTAACTATAGTTAACAGTCCCTTTCGTATTCATGGATACTTATGACTGATAATAAATAAATGTTTCTCGAATTAAAATTGTATACGTATCTTAGGAATATAATAATATTAATAATAATTATTATTATTCTCATCGATATTTTCATATTTAAATTTATTTATTTATCGTATGACAGTATTAGCAGGGAGTCTAACGCAGTTGCACCGCACCTGTGTTTTCGACCCACACTCCCTTCGAATCCTACCCCCGAGGCGGGTCTGGGGACCTTTATGGAGCAGGCGCAGCTCGCAGACGGTCCCCTATATGCGCCTAGGATTTTATTCTCACTTTTTCCGCCAGATGTTGGGCTCAATTAAGTATATCCGAAATCTCTGATTGGGAGAAAGTGAGATTTCGTTAGGGCGGGTTGTTGTCGGATGGATATTATTTTGCCAGGCATTTTCCGCCCTTCGAAAATCCACGCACCTCGGCCGGAATCAAACCTGCACACTGGGGGGTTCAGAGGCCACAAAGATAACCCCTCATCCACCAAGGAGTGCTTCAGATTCAAAGCATATTAATCTAAAAAAATTGAAAAATTATTTTAATCCTTTCTCGTAGCAAAAATCAACAGAGCGTTTGCACTGATTTCCTTCAGTCTCTTGGTACCGATCTGCTGTATCATCATATGGGTAAACGAGCTTACGGCACGAAGCGAGACGGGACGGGTGGAAGCAAACGCTAAAGAACAGAAAGGAACAGAAGGAAGAGGAAGAGACTGGGTGAGAGAAAGGGAACAAAATGAGGGGGATTGGGACGGAACAGGGTGGGTTGGGGTAAGGCCAGAGGCGAGGAGAATCAAGGGATGACGGAACGGAAAAGGCGAGACGGGACCCGTTGGGTCATGGCAGGATTTTACGGTGTGGGACGCATCGAGATCAGTCTTGATATGATCTGAATGAGTGAAGAGGTGTAGATGGAGATTGGGCAACAGCCGGACATGGAGAGGAAAGATAGCATGGATCCAGGCGCGGCAGCGGGGGTGGAGTGGAAGGTGACGGTGTGGCGTGGGGAGGAACATGACGGAACGGGAAAACCGTGAGGCGGGGTGGAGCAGTGACGGCCCAAGGATTATAGGGTGACGTGGGCAGGAAAACATGGAACACGCGGAGCGGGAATCAGCGGGGCGAGACTGGAAGGGCCAGGTATAGCGAAAAGAGATGCTGTTCAGGTGAGAGGAGATAGAGAAGGGGAAGAACATACCGGAGAAAGAATCTCAGGGCAACATAATGTGGAGCATTGTGAATGGCAGAGATCATAGGGCGGAGCGGAGCTGGGTGGAGCGGGCCCAAACACGCCGGGGTGCAGAGGAGCGGAGCGCAGCGGGAAGCAGCGGGTCGGAGCGTGACGGAGCGAGTTGGAGCGGGTTGGAGTGTCCCGGAACGAGCCGAGCGCCCGGAGCGGGTCGGAGCGGACTGGAGTACACCGGAGTGTGTTGGAGCGCGGCGGAGCGTGACAGAGTGGGCCGAAGCATGACGGAGCTCGGCGGAGCAGGTCGGAGTGCTCCGGAACGGCCCGGGCGGACCGAGCGGTCGGAGCGGGCCGGAGCGCGCCGAAGCCGGTCGAAGCATGGCGGTGTATGACGGAGTAGGCCGGAGCGTGGCAGAGCGAGTCAGAGCTGGTAGGAGTGCGCCGGAAATGGGCCAAGCGCCTGGAGAGAACCGGAGCGTGACATAGTGGGCCAGAGCGTGACGGAGCAGATCTGAGCGCGCCGGAGCGCGCTGGAGCGCACCGGAGCGGGCCGGGGCGTAACCGAGCGGGCCGAGAGAGTCCTATGGCGGTGTAGAGCGACGAAGCGGGCCGGAGTGCGCCAGTGCATGACGGAGGGAGCCGAGAGGACCTGAGTGGGTCGAAGCGGGCCGGACGGGCCGGAGCGGGCCGGAGCGGGCCGGAGCGGGCCGGAGCGGGCCGGAGCGGGCCGGAGAGGGCCCGGAAGGTGGGCAGGTGCGAAGCAGCACGACACGCAGGCAAAGGAGCAGATCGGAGCGAGAAGCGCAGGTGGTTTGAGGCGGCGCGCCGTGGAGCGCGGGGCGTGACGAGGTGAAGAGGGGCGGGGGCGGGTAATGAGCGCGTTAGCGAGGGCGAGTGGGCGGCGACACGAGAGGGGCGGGGCCCCGTGGAACGGAGACCGCTCCCGGCGGGTGGCCCTCGCCTCCGTCCCCTGCCCTGCCGACGCGGCGCTCCAGGTCAGGCGCCCAGGCCGACCAAGGCGCTAGGGGCACGGCGCGACCGTGTCCGTACGTGGTATTCCAACATCTCAGGATTGTACAGATTATTATTCCCATAGAGCCTTGAAGTTTGCTTGAGCATATATTTTCAAGCTGAACTGCAAATACGCGTCGTTTTTGTCTGTTGGCTTTGAGTTGCCACATTCGCACCACTATCATAAGACGATTGAGAAAGCTTTGGAAATATGACAAACACCACTTACGAGCTTTTCCACAAATAAAATGTCAGCATAAATATGCTCTTCCCTTTATGTATTTATTTATTTAACGTTAATAACAGTTAAATACTATTTATGACTTGTTACGAGAAGAAGTGAATGTTGTGCAGTTTTTCGTAAATTCTAGGATCCCCATCCTAACCCAAAACGAGTAGAATTGTGAATAGAGATGGAAAGAGCGATTTAGGTAAGAATTAAGAAGAAAATATTCCCTACCATGAAATCAAAATTATTTCCAAAGTAAAATCAGCTACAGATTTTTGCCATTATTATTCATCGTGCCCTTAGTGAAGGAATCGTCGTACTTCTGCAAGAATGATAATTTGAGGAACAATAAACCTTACAGAACTCTAGAAAACTTGCACTTGCAATCAAGTTACAATTATGTCCAGAAGCAAAACAAGGGGCATCTCAGTATTTGTTCAAAGGATCAGGAAAAATGGGCGAAAACCTGTTCGAGATGTGGTCATTGACGGAGACGCTGACGTACATCATTTGGTAAAAGCATAATTAATATTGTAGAATTACACAGGCCAAATAGTAACTAATACATTATATATCATTGCTTATATTAATATTATTTTCCTTTTTGAGCTTTGGTATAGTTACTAATTGAGTAGAAACAGTTATACAAGAGAAAACTTGACACTTAAAATTGTATATTGATTTTAGAATTTAATGTCTTTTGGCAAAGTGTTTTAAAATAATGTACGAGAAGTTGCGTTGTACGAGAAGTTTTTGTAGTTATCTGTTGATATTGACAGCTCATAAATATCATTTCCACGTCGAGTATTGTAGTTGTAGACATGTATATTCGCTAAAAATAGATCCCCATATATCTGAGTACATTTTTGACAAAAAAACACTTATAAAATGTATATTTTAACTTGTCAGTAAAGGATAGTTATAAAAACATACTACTTGAACTTTTTATATATACTGTCAAAAATATTATCAATAATTGCATTTTAGAACACTTAAGAACCGAATCATATACAAATGTCTTAAACACTTAGCGCGACTGTAAAATATCGAATTTCCCGCGTGATCTGTTTCAGTATTTTTTTCGTAGGGCACTAAAGGGCAAAATACTAGCCTTCTCCTGTCATATACGTGGAAGAAATAGGATAAAACCATAAAAATAAAAGCTTTTAGAAATTTCATCTAAACAGTGGAATGATCCGATCCAACTACAGATCATTTTTTTATTATTATTTTTTTAAATAGTTTTTATTTCCTTGTTCGACATTATTATGCCTTTCAAGGGTTTTTATGATACATATTATACAATTTTGTTGTAATTACATTTCATCATGCATGAACAATGGTAGAAGACTAATATTTACAATATAAACCATAACAACTAAGGATACCCAGGAAGGGTCCTTCAGAAAAATACATACAATATTTGGATTAAAAATCTAAATTAAATATAAATATTTAATTTAGAAATGTTGGAACCTGTTTTACAGCTAATTAAGGAGGATGTAGTAGGTCTTTAGAATATCTTCATTTTATTCGTGGAAAAAGATTAGCTGATTTACCTAGAGTGTACAAAGGAGTGGCTGGGCAAGATGAAAGAGAAGAGTAGAAATTAGAAGAAAGTTTTAGAATCCAAGTTTTCAGAGGTTCTATAGATAGTTCTTTTAAAATTTGATCATTTCTGATATACCATGGAGCTTTTAAAACATTTCTTAAAAATTTATTTTGCAGTACTTCCAGTTTTTGAAGGTTGTTTTTAGTGGCACCTCCCCTACAGATCTTGAGAATAAAAACCTTTAAGATTTAAGCCTCAGACCTCCAGATTTATTACATTTCACTTGCGTACTCCCAACTACATTTACTGAACATCCAGACGCTTCAATTCTGATAGTAAACCTTGTTATAACAATGGCATGTTGCATTTGCTATGGAAGAGTAGACAATTCACCCAATTTTGGCCGAAATTTCGGTCACTGAACGTCGGATGATCTCGTCCAATGTTTCGGATTCCATCAAATACGGATGTCCAATACGGTACCATCAAATACAGTTCCATCAAATCCAATGTTTTGCATTCCATCGTAAATTCTAGTACATAAATGATCATATTGAACCCGAGCGATCTCTTCCGACTACATCAGAAAACATGGGCTCTCGGATTAAGCTTTTTTATTTATTTTTTATTTTTTTAACCTCTCTGTTCCATTCATCAGACATCAGCTTGAGAATCGCGGTCATCTACATGCCAAAATCATGTAAAGTACGTGTGAATGGTGTTAAGCGTATTCCTGCAACTTAAAAAAATTCGCCGTATTCCTGCGAACGATTACTCAACTTTCTCTTCTTACGAAGAAATCTGTAATGCGAGAAAGCAAGATTGAGCTGCGGAATTAAGAGAATATTCAGACGATTTCTGATAGAAAAAAAAATCGGATGTTTTTGGGGAGGGATTACACGATTTTTCTACCATGCCTCCAATAGCGATCGACCAATATTTTGGCTTCACTGTGTCCGTGTTAGCGGACCGGACAGGTCAGCCAAAAGAGCGAGCGAGCACATTATTGCTTCTTGGTTGATTGATTGATGGACTGATTATTGCGTGTTTCCGGGCGAGTCAACTGCTAAGGTCGATGGTCCTCTAAGTGCTGGAGCTGCGTGGGGCCCCCTTTTCCTCGGGGGGTGGTGGTAAGATCCTGCGCCGGCCTACCGGTTGGTTTGCGGTTTTTTCCCCAAGAAGTTATCTCCCACCATCGGGGCACTGCCCCAGCCAGGACAAGCTCCAAGCTCTCAACTGCTTCCCGGAATGTGTGGTAGAGTAGTGTATGTTAGTGTAAGTGTGTGTAAGGGGAGAGGATAGGACAAGGAAGAGGAAGGAAAGATCGCACGCGGTCCGGGACCCGTTTGTTAGCATATGCTCCGGCATGGTGTTGATCATAGAAACTGTAACGTCGTAGACTCTCTTATCCCTTTATGAGAGACGGTTTCGCCTGACGACCATGACAACACATTGCCATGGTGCGTATTAACACATGAAAGTTGTTATGAGAGGATCATCATCTGTTTTCCGCAAACGACACGCGGATGATATATGCTCTGTACGTATTAAGCTATCCTTGTATATTATGTACAAATTAAATGTACATGTTTGAGAATCCTGCCGTCTTTACTCATCACGACGCTACAAAACCACGGAAAACGAGCAATCAGAGCATCCGTCCGGTAGAATCCTCCTCCACACCGCGTCTGACTTTGACCTAGCTATGTAGCTAGTGTCTAAAATCCTGTCACCGTCGGGACTCTCGAACCCTCGGACCTCCCGGCCCGAGGCTCTGCACTGACATCAATTGATGCCCTGAGCCACCTAAGCCGGTCCGCTTTTGGAGAGGAGGCACCCAACCCCCCGTGGCGCCGGAGGTCTACAAGGCTCGGTCACCGCCCCTTTCACCCCCTCCCCGCCGGGTCCTGCCCTCATCCCGGCGGCGCCTCCCCCACGCAGCTCCAGGACGCGCCTTCGCTGCCCCGCCTTCGCGACGCCATAAATCAGCCGCTATCATCCATCAATCGCTGCCGCCCCGCCCCCCACCCTTACCTTCATCCCCGCCCCCTCCCATCCCCCTCCCCTCCCCTCCTTGGACTCTTAATTAACTGCTACCGCTGCCAAAGGCTCTCCCACCCCAGCAGCCCGCATCCGGCCCTTCGGTTGCTCCTAATGCCGTGTACGAAACGAACAAAATCGTAACGATTCGAAAGGAACTTGAGATGAATTGTATTTAAATAGAAACAAAGCAGTTTCGAGTGCTCATCAATTACAGTCGATTTCCGTTGTACGTTTCACATGATTTTAATTTGTTACCTTTCTCTTTGTAATTACAACGTAAGTAAATCAAAGTTGTAATACACAGTTGCAGGCTCAGAAATGCAGCAAATACTAAACACTAAATGTGATAATGGCGTTGATAACAATACTAATCTGCACCAAGCAATTACATTCTCCGTTTCAATCTTTCTGGTCGTTTTGTAGAGTTTCTGACGACAAGTGTTTTGAAGCTGCAGTTGCTACTCATTTTCTCTACTCAAATTTTTCACCTTAACTCTTTGCGGCTCGATTTTGAAGTGACGAATTAACTGCCGTTGTTCTTGTAAGTATAATGTTTCACAAGTCACTGTATAGTGAAAAATCTAAATCATGAACTATCAATCGTTGGTGATGCGATATTCCATCTTGCATACAGACACTCCCATGTCCTACGATTAAATTATTTTTCTGCCTGAATGCACATTCTGAAGAGGAAACTGCCTATATTGAAGGGGCACGAGACTCAATGTTAGGTTATGTCTCTACGTTATGTACAATCATCCAATTATACCTGCAGAATATGCACTGAGAAAATGTAACATAATTTTTCGTTTTTTAAGGATTATGAGATGGCATATTTAAAAAAATACTAAATGTATCGAAGCTTCGAATATTATATTAGTTTTGACTTCATCACTTTCCTTTCCATGTAAGCTACATGTTTATTTTTCTATTGATGTTTTTTTGAAAAACCAAGTAATGGTTACTCATATTGAAATACAAGTAATGTATAAATATTATCCTGCAACAGCAAAAAAGCTGCTGCCAGTGTGTAGAAATGAGGTGCTAAAGCACCAAAAATTGGTTGTTCGGAAATGACACACTTGAAAACTGAAGCTTGTTTCCTCCTTGTCACAAGACGTCAACTGTTTTAAGCTCAGTCGAGAATCACAATATGATCAAAACATCAGATATGACAAATTTTTAATTAACATAAATAGTTGCAATTTTGGATCAAATTCTGTTTAATGATTCTTTTATTTTCCTGTCTTCATGAAACTTTAACCAAACCATAGATATCTCTCAGATGGACAGAGTCTGATTAGTTTTCCATCAATTTATGCGTATATTCGAAAATAGTAATTTAGGTACAATATGCGTCCCTAACTGAAAATAAAGAAACGACTAGTAAATGTGTGATTTGTTAGCTACATTCACTGCGAATTATATAGCATAAGTTAGAGACGCTAGTATTCACTCCATGTAATGTATTATAATTTATTACGCGGTACGTTGTTTGCCCTGTGTTACTTTACCTAGCAAAATGTGTTAATTTCAAAGTGCCATAAACGCGGATTACAACGCGAAACGCGCCACTATCTCGTTATACGCAGAGCTCCAAGGCCCTCGGCTCAGCCTCTGGTTAGGAGCAGACTTTCAGGGCGCAGCTCGCGTTTTCACTCTGCGCGCGGACCTTTTCGTCGGCGGCCGTAGAGAAGGCAGAGGCGGGGGTGGAGGCGGCATTGGCAAAAGCTGCTGAGGGGGCGACAGTCGCGCTTCAGAGGTGGCGGCCAAGTTGGTGGTAAAGGAAATGGTGGAGGCGGTAATTGTGGAGGCGGTGTCGGTGTCAGAGGAGGCGGTGTTGGAGGAGGCGGTGTCGGAGGAGACGGTGTTGGAGGAGGCGGTGTCGGAGGCGGCGGTTTCGGAGGCGGCGGTGGCAGAGACGTCGATGGCGGAGGTGTCGGTGGCGGAGGCGGCGGTGGGAGGCGGTGGTAAAGAGGATAGTAAAGGATGCGGTGGTTGCGAAGGCGACAGCGGTTACGGAGGCGGCGGCAGTGATGGAGGCGGCAGTGGTGTCGGCGGCGGCTGTTTCGATGTTGGAGGCGGTGAAGAACACTGAGGTAAAGGAGACCGTGGAGTTGGCGATGAAAAATATCGGTGGCGGCAGTGGTTATGACGCCGGAGGCGGGGACAGTAGTCGTGATGGCAGTAGAAGATAGTGGACGCGATGTTGGCAAACGGTGCGGAGGCATTAGAGGTGAAGGCGGTTACCGTTGTCGGTGTTGGCGGTGGGGAAGGGGTCAGTGAAGATTATAGTGGTGCTTGAGGGGTGGTGAGGTGGGTGGTAACATAGGCAGTGAGGTGAGGCGGGGCACGGGTGTGGCGAGGTGCGGGTAACTGTGAGTGGAGTGACCAAGGTGGCTATGCACATCCATCATCGTCATTTGATTTAACTTTTTCCTTTCGTAGATACAAGCTATGCACAATGATTCAGAAATAAAATGGAAACATCTTTCGTCAAAAACCGTTTATTAATACATTATTTTAGAGAATGCTCATATGGCCGATGCTCTCAGTGTAATGGTTACGGCGGCAGGCGCGTCTTTAGGTTGTGTGGGTTCTAAACCCGCCTGGACGTGGATGTTTGCTTTAGAGTTGTAACGTAGTGGGCCATAATCCAACCACATGTATGACCTTCCATACCTCATTCCTTCCCATTCCGTAATGGGCTTGCGCACAACATGAGGGCCACCTGGCCATTACCAATCCTCCTAACCTGTAAAAGGGGTTGAAGGACAGCTACAGGCTTATGAGCGACAACCGGCGGGAGTAAGAGCTCGACTGCAATGGACTTACGAGTCATTGCGGTGTTAGAAAGTGGGGCTAAAGTCAAGGGACTGTAGGGTGTAAAAGCGCAGGGGTATTGTAATGAACCCCTTTCTTCTTACTATCTATTCTATTTGCCCCACCGCTGGGCCGCCATTTAATATAATGAATCCTACTCTTTCATCTATTATTTATTTATTCTCAGCTATCTATTTATCATTCATTAATTTTATCCTCTAACTTCTCTACGTTATCTATGCCCGCGCTTTTATCAAATATATATAATAAATCCCCTTTTTTTCTGTCCCCTTTTAACTATCTACTGCCGTGGATACGCTGGCGTTCCTATACAGGAATCGCAGTGAGGTAACTAGATTGTGCGTGCTAGGTTAAATTACTACAAACATTTCAATTGATCCAAAACGAACCGCATTTCTGGTTCGATCATTTATTTACGTTTCTAACTTCACTCTATTTCCATTTCTACGGCGATAATTCACCGTCTTCCTTTCTACGTTAACATATAATATCATATAACATCAACATACACAAACGAAAAAAACAACAACAAAAAACAAGATAATACACAATAACAAAAAATCATTCATACACACTAACACAGACAATATCAAAATCACATTCATCCCTCGAATGCGCATTCCCTGTTTTCCTCTAACTATTTCTACTTTATTCCTACTAACAAAACTTGATCTTCAACAAAATTGTTTTAATTATGGGATGCGTTTTGATACGAAGCATTTCGAGGAATTCCGACACACACACACACACACACATGCATATGCGTTTCACTTCCCTTTTTTCAGCTCATCTTTCGTACTGGAGACGTCCGGTGTCCGCTGTCCAATGCTCCTCGATGTCAGTCGACGGCCACTCTTACTCGCGGTTGCCTCCGAGAATCACTTCTCGTCAACCACTATGTTTCACCTAAATGTGAACGTCCAGCCGCTAGCCTGTCACCGACTAATAAATTCTGTATGTTTGCGGCGTACTGCTCGGCAAAATACGTAACACGAAAACAGAAACAACTTTTCGCGTATCATCAAACACGTTACCTCTTGAAAAGTTCTATTGCTTATTTCCATTTATTGTGGAAAATAATCGTCTAAATTATACTGATGTGTATTGATTCAGTTAAGTCCCATAATAAAAATGTTTACCGCGCCAAATTTCCTCACACTAGAATACAACGTAATTGATTATCCGTAATTGCTTGAAGTTTTACTAATAAAATAACGTGAATTCAATGAATTCAAATTTTTGCTCCCTTTTCTAATGTTCCAAAATTTTTATAAATCTTTCGACGTTACTTCTCGTTAACTATTTTTACACTTTCCAAAAAAAACAACAACTAACGACACACCGATTTCACGTACACCAAGCGCTCATCACCATGTCCCTGACACATCTGCCTCACATCTGCATCCTTTCTTCACAATTTACATTGTTACTACCGATTTTTGTCACAAATAATTGACACACGCTTGCTCTGTTGGGTCTGGAAGATTTCCTTACTCCTCAGCATGGCGTTGTTTGTTTACACTATTGACTTCATTCCAACTTCCACATATTTTATGATTACTTCGCTGGCAAAAATGCGACAAAGTTGATGTTAATTTTGTCATCTTCCCCGTATTTTATTCTATTCTCTCCCAACGTTTCAACCAAATCGGTCTGTGCGTTTGGTAATTATTCTTCAAAAACCCTGTTTGTAACGTTTCTTTTCTAACACAACAATGGCCATATCCTGTTCATTTTATTAAAAATTCCAAATATATTTCAAATTATAACTTCCAAATGTGTTAACCGAATTAAATGCCGTTTGTTTTATTTCGTTCTATAATTTCTGCTCTATCGGATGATTATATTCAATTTTCCCTAAATCTCACATGCTATAATTTCTTATTTTAATTTGGATTTACAAACATGTTTCTATCGGCACCGTTGCACTCCACATATACGTTTATTCTTTGCTACCTTTTGGCAACGTTGCATATGGGATTTTGTTCTCGAAACGTTGGATCATTACAGTATTAACTGAGGGCAAGGAGCGTCAGCTGATAACCGAAAGGTTAGTTGTGAAATTCTCGATGCTCATAGGATTTGAGGGATGCGTAATTGGATTGTATCAGAATTTTTAAATTTGACGGTAGCAGTGATAGGTAATTGTAAAAAAAGGTGTAGAAGGGAGAATAGGAAACATTGATATATAAAGTTAAGAAAACTGAAGAAGATAGACATTTATGAGACTGTGGCAAGACGGAAATAGATCTAGAATGTAATAAACTCAAAAGGTAAATATTTGTAAATTTTGTATGGAGAAGAGAAATATAAATTCGTTCGGTAGTTCTGGATTGAGTAAATCAGCAATTGTATCACAAATTTATTATTGCAATAAATGAATTCTTACAAAAATTAAGCTCTAGTGCCATAACTATCTGGCTTTTCCATTATAATAATATAAAATTGAGCAAATAGAAAATGCGAAGATATTAAATCAACTTCATGGCATTTTATACTTCAAACAAATTGATTCATAATACTAATTGCTTTGAAAGGTTTTTATCGAGGTATATGGTCATGAATATTGTTCAGATGTTGAAGAGAAGTTTATATAATACTACGGCATTTAATTGTTTTTTAAAAAATTAAATATCACCCGCGTATCATTCTCAAACACTACCTGGGTATTCATTTCAGGTATTGTAATGCTGAAGCTGAGACATTTTGGAATTTGGTCTACAACCTTCTTTTGTATTTCAATCCATCATTTCGTATTAAAAGGTTTCTGTAGGAAACGATGAATTAAAAGAGTATATCGTGCTAAGTGTGTACTCTTTTCGTTTCTTTTTGTTTCTCTACTTAATCGCTCTAAGAATAGTTTCCTTTGACCTTCGTCGCATTTGTTATTATGTATTGATCATATTGTACGTGGTTTTATGTAAAAAAATTGTGTTCTTATGAAAGGAATTTAGTCGTGTGTCATCACTGACAACAGATTTCTTTAGCAGAAAAAATGTTTACATCGATAAGTATATATTTTTTTATCTTTTATCAGAGGCTCTGAAAACTGAAGAATGCAATTAGAAGCCGTGAAACACACAAATGCATCGTGAAAAATGATTCATTCATACACAATAAGTATATACATTAGTTGATATAATCGAATGTTTGTAATGTTAGGTCTTGCTTCTGTTAGAGTTACATTTTATTACCCTCTATTATACACACATTTTTACCATATTCTTTAGTTCAATATTGAGCATCACAAAACAAAACAGAATTTACTTGAAACACATTTTAGCTCCTCCATTTGGAATTTAACAATTCTTCCTTTATATTCGGATTCGAAAAATCCTTGCATTTATCTTGAAACTGCATGAGCTGTGAGAATCATATTTTTAAAGTAATTGGAAGAGCAAGTACGCCACTTGGTCCGGACGCCCAGAGTCTGAGAATGTTCGCACGCACAGAATCTACGAATGGGAATCTGAGAATAATTGCAGTAAGAGTTTTTTATCCCGCAACTATTTCATTTAGAAATATTTAGGACGAAAAGGTAAAAACGTCAAATATGTGCTCCAACATTAAAAAACGGAAAATAGGAAATTCCCTATGTAATATATACATTAAGTATTTGTAATTGGGTTATGTAAGCCGAGTTTGTAGAAGAATACTCGCGGTTTGATTTTCGCCGCTTTTTTGCCAATTCTTTCTATTAAACCAACATCTTTTATTATTTTATTGCAATGTTTGTTGACCTTAATAAAACAGACTCAGCAGTATTTTTTAACGCTCTATTTCTTTTTTGGTATTTCGAAACTATTTGGGGTCTTTTTCAAAAATCTAAAAATATACAATAAAAGGCGTATTTAAATGATAGAGATTATATTAATAAAACCGTTATACATATCTAATAACTTTTTTGATACTCAAACTATCTATCAAGTTTTTTGATACTCAATTCTGAATTACAATTCAGAATCACGAAACAAAACAAGATTTAGTAGGAATGTAATTTTTTCAATAATTAAATTTCTTCAAAGAACTGTTACTCCACCATTGAAAAATTTAATTATTGAATACATTGGTTACTCAGTAACAATGTTACAGCTTGAATACAATTACCGATGCAGAATATATTGCCAACGTAATTCTGTTTCCAATAAGGTGAGATGGTGGTGCCAAAATTACTATACATGTAATATTTATTAAAAATTCATACAACGTTGATATTGGCTCCTACCGTCGCCTTTTCGAATTTAACAATTCCGCCATGATAATCGTATACAGAAGGCGCGAAAACCTACAAACGCACGTAGCAACGCAGGTAGCGTGGCTGTGCAAGGATTTGCGCGTTATTCAATTATCGGCGGAGACCCGCCGTGAAGCAGCCGGCGCGGCGGCGCGGGCGGCGGCGCGGGCGGCGGCGCGGGCGGCGGCGCGGGCGGCGGCGCGGGCGGCGGCCTGTGCAGGGCGTGTCGCGGGGCAGCGTCGCCCGCAGCGCTGCGGCGCGGCGCCGGGCTTGCGCGCGCGCCTGCCACCGAGCCACGCCTACGCGGTTGTGTGGGGGCGGAGGACGGACGGGCGGGGCGGAGAGTAGAGTGAGCTGTCGGGGCGGGAACAGGGCCAGGAGAGGAAGAGGGGTGAGGTGGAGGGAGGTGGTTGGAGGGGGCGGGGCGGGACGAGGGGACAGGAGAAGGGGAAGGGCGGAGCGGAGTGGTGGAGCGAGGTTCTGGGGTTTGAATGAGGGGACAGAAGAGGGGGAGGGGTGGAGAGGAGAAAGATGGAACGAAGGCGCGAGGCGGGAAAAAGGGGCAGGGCGAGGAGACGGGGGCACGGCACGCAGGGCACGAGAGGCTGACAGAGGAGAAGAGAGAGGAAGAACGAGGGGTCGAGATAGGATGAAGGAGCTAGGCGGGGGAAGGCAATCAATCGGTAAGAGAGAGTAGGAGAGGGGGATGGAGGAGAGGAGAGAGGTGGAGCGTTCGGACGGGGCGGGAAAAGGGGACCGGAGAGATGGAGGGGCGAGCGGAGAAAAATGGATGGAGGAAAGGAGAGGGGCGGAGAGGAGAGAGGTGGAGAGAGATGGCGGGGCGAGTCGGAAAAGAGGAGCACCACGAAGAGACGTAAGGGCGAGTCGCGGGGCTCGGGAAGAGAGGAGAGAGGTAGGACGAGAGGTCGGGACAGGTTGAAGTAGCAAGGCGCGGGAAAGCAATCAGGTGGGAAGAAAGAGCAGTGCTGGGAGAAGGAACGGGGTGGGAAGATAAGGCAGGTCGGGAAGAGGCGTCGGGATGAGGAGAGAGGGAGCGTAGTGGGGCGAGAAGGCGGAGTCTGGAGAGGAGGTGGGGAGAGCAGAGAAGGGGCAAGGCGGGGAAAGAGGGCTGGTGGGAGGAGGCGGCGCGGCGGGACGTCGGGTCGGGATGACGAGAGATGGCGGGGAGGGAAGGCACGTCGAAGAGTCGGTGCAGGGTTGTGTGAAATGAGCGAGCTATTTGAAAAGACAAAGAGAAAAGCGAAGTTCGAAAGGGAAGGGGAGGGGAAGGGATGAGAAGAAAGAGGGCGGTAGGACAGAGCAGGAGGAGGTGGAGCGCGATTAGGAATTGATAGGTGGAGAGAAGTCAATGATGAAAAGGATGGGAAGAGAAGCACTGGGAGAGACCGACGGAGGATGGGGAAGGGAAGTTGGTAGTTGTGGAGTGGGGTCGGAAGAAGAGACGGTGTAGCCAGGTGGGTTAAGTTGGAGAGAGGGAGGGGACAAAAGGAATGAGGAGGAAAGGGATTAAGGAGGGAGTGACTGGGTGAGAGATTGTGGCAGTACGGATAGGTGAGTTTGGGAAGGAAGATCAGTAGATTTGTGGAAGGCGAAAGAGAGAGGATAATGTGGGGGACGAGGAGGGGCGATGCGGAGAGTGATCCGGAATAAAAAGGTGTGTACTGATCTGCTGGAAGAGAGAGCAAGAAAGAGAGAGGTAAGTCAGAGCAGAGTGAAGTAGTGGAGAGGAAGAAGAGAAGGATTGTGGGGGTCGAGAAACGGAGAGGCGGAGAGAAGTCGGAGATAAAAACATGTGGAGTGAAGGGCAAGAAGAGAGGGCGTGGCGATTCCAAAAAGGGTGTGTGGGAAGGAAGCGTAGTAGATGTGTAAAGGGAAAAACGAGAGAGGATGATGTGTGGACGAAGAGGACAAAGGCGGATGGAGGTGGGAGATACGTGTAGAAAAGTTGGGTAGGTATGCCCTGGGGAGGGTGAGGCAGAACAAAGTAGACAGTGGCGAGGAGGACAAGGGCGCGGGACGGGGACGGGGACGGGAATCGGGTTGGAGGGGAGGGAGAGGAGGGGAAGGGAAGGGCATGGCCGCTGGCGTAGCTGTGCGTCAGCAGCCGCGCTGTTGTGATAGGGATTTTATTATCCGCGTCCCCATCACGCGCTGCCGCCGCCGCCACTAACCACCGCCGCCGCGTCGTCACGTCCCTCCCCCACCGCCGCCCCCGCCCCCGCCACCAGCGCCACCGCTACTGCCACCGTTGCCGCCGCCACCGCAGCTCTCACCGCCATGCAGTGGACCTAATAACTTACAAAAGCGCACAGAATATAGTGCACGGAAATGCTTGCTTATAAAGATGGCGTAGGTGATAGATAGTAATAAGCCACAATTTTATCACTTGGAGCGTAACAAGGTGCTTTAAAATTCTTCTTTCTCATTCAATATACTTTTTTTAATTTTCTCGTCAGATCATAGGGCAGAACCTCATTGTTTTCCTTCACCCTGTATAGATTTACAGTGATATACATGTCTGTGAGACGTCTTAAAATCTCATTCTTATGTATTATATTTTTCCGACCTGTCCAAATATTGTCTCCACCTACGAAGAAGTAACGCAGGTTATTAGGAAGATAATTTTACAATTTTTCAAAATGTAGATCTCACCTAATGAAACCCCTGCTAAACTAATCTGGTGGGCGCGTTTGTTTTACTTTATTGTCGTTAGAATTACTACACGGTGACTTGAGCAGTAATAGTTTTGATTCATTGATTAATACAGGATCTTAAGCGTGTACAATCACAACTGGTCACTACATTTGAAAACAAATTATAAGTGAGCACATTGCGTATCTTCTTACTTTCATTCATACAGTAATTAATAAGTGCTTCAATTTCTCTTACACATGAACGGGGTAAGTTATTAAAATATCTTAGAAAGTAATAAGCTGATTTTGAGCTATAATGTTGTATGAACTATACATAAGGGCGTTCTAAACTAAGAAAAAAACCGAAACGATTGATTTTGGCTTATTTAAAGCCTATTATTTAAGGTTTTGTAAGATAATACGATATTGCTTTATTTGATTACTCCTGTTCAGATCCATGGAAGATAGCCTGGCTACGCAGCACTTCCAATCTTACGAAGATACGAAAGATTGGATTGATTCGTGCATTGCATCAAAAGAAGAGTGTTCTTTCAACGCGGAATCCGTAAGCCACAAAGATGGGAGAAATAGTGACTAGCAATGGACAATAATTTAAAACCTAATGAAATATTCAGGTGTTCATAATAAAACCTTACATTTACAGAAAAAACTCACAATTAATTCACACACCTGAATAAGCAGGTTTTGATAACAAACGCCTAAAAAAATAGTGATGTGGTAAGAAATAACCGACACCTGAGATGTATAGTCGTATCTCGACAGAACACAAACAGCGTGTGTATGTGTGTGTGGTGGTGGGGGTGGTGGTGGGGGTTCTGTGAATGAGCGCCCTTTCCTTCTGCAGTGGATCCCGTGAGCAGGAGACGAAGGGCCTGAACAACACCATTGGCCTCTGGGTTCCTCGTAGTCTGATACTCATGGACTATTGAAAATAGAGTCGCCCTCTCTCCATGTGAATGACATTTATTGACTCCGGTACCAACCTGGAGAGCTGGTAAGCTTCGATTTGTCACGATTGGGTTTGTTTTGATTGATCGGTGTTTCCCGACATGTCAAGTGCGTTTGGTCATTAGTCCCGTTAGTGAAGGGAATGTTTTATTTCGGGAGGTAGAGGTTAATGATCCAGCATCGACCTACACGGCAGCTTGCGGGGAATTCCCGGCTTCACGTATCTCCCCTAGCAGGGTAAGACCCCAGCCGGGACAAATCGTAAGCTTCCTACTGGTCTCAAGGTTCATGTATCTCCCCCCCCAGCAGGGCACCGTTCCATTGGCAACAAATCCTAAGCTTCCTACTGGTCTTCAGGATCACGTATCTCCCCTCAGCAGGGCACCATTCCAGCGGGAAGAAATCCTAAGCTTCCTACTGGTGTCCAGGATCACGTATCTCCCCCATCGGGGAAAAAACCTTAGTTTCATACTGGTCTCCAGGTTCATATATCTCCCCCAGCAGGGCACCACCTCAGCGGGAACAAATCCTAAGCTTCCTACTGGTCTCCCGACGTATATGGTAGTGTATTGCATGTAAAGTGTGTGTGCGTGATGAGAGAGTAGGGAACAAAGAAGAAAAAAGAAAGATCGCGCACGATCCTTGGCTTGTTTGTAAGGGTATTGCTCCGGCGTTCGCCTGTTATTGATCGAAAAAATCACAGTAAACTGCGTATCAGAGAAGCTGGCCTCTAGAATTGTCTTCTAGGTGATGGAAGACAAGGTGTCCTGAATTCGACCTAGGTATACAGGTGTCCAGGGAGTAAACGAGATCACCGCCACCACGTGCACTACACATACGTGACTAATGACCTTGGGTGTTGACGCGTCCGGAATCACGAACAATCAATCAGTCAATCGTGCTAAGTAAAAAGAGATATTGGAAGTTCGTGTGGCAGTAGTGTTTCAAGTATTTTTTTAAAAAAGGGTATGACAGCATTTGTTTGTTTACATTTTATATTGGCCCTGAAACTGAAGGGGAGATCTACGATTTGAAGTTGGTTGACTCAATTTTGCAAGATTGTGCTGTTATGAAGCCTTAACATAGTGAAGCCCCATAGTATTGTGTATTTTGTATCACTGTAGACACCAATAGACTGTTTAAAAATAATATGTTTCTTTATTGTAATTATGGTTATATAAGGTCCTATGCAATATTTGAAGTGTTCTTGAAAAATATAAACTTATCATGCAGAATTTCAAAAATTATAGAAACACCCGTCCTATTGATGATATATGTCATGGAAAAGCGAAAATGCTACTTCTGATAACATTATAAAAACAATATAATATCATTAAAACTCCATTTTTAGTAGAAATACACAAATATGCGAAAACTGACCGTCGGCTGGGACCAACCAATACTCAGAAGAGTTGACGGGAAAGTGTTAAAATCCTAAAAGATCGTTGCACAAAAGTGCTTTCTGGTAAACGAACCGAAACGAAGTTGCAAATGATTAATCAGGTGGAGCTGTAGTTCGCCACAATACGTCTCAGTCCAACACTATTTCTTAAAAGTAGGATAAAGATTGACTTTTAGAACAATTGTTAGCCACGTAACAAAAACAATCGCTTCCTTTCCATTCCTTTTTTTAAAAAAAATATTTACTACCTCTTCAATTGCAATACAATTTTTCAGGAAGTTGAGTAAACGTAATTCTACATAACATAGAGGCAAGAAGGCAGTATTTAATCGACAAGTAAATAGCTACCAATAATTTAATACAAGTGCTATCACTAAATTTAATAATGTAATTGAAAAATAATTATGAAAACTGAAAATATAAATAAAGTAGGTTGTAGTTTATGGAGGATGAAAAATATCTTTCGGAAAATGTGATCGGATTCGAGGATGTGGAACAAAGTTTTGATCTAGTGTAATGTTTTGAAAAATTTTCATTCCCGAAATATTCGATTTTAACATAATAAAAATCCTTTTGCTGGGTAATTGTGAACTTTAGATTTATCATACCGAGTAAATTCACAAGAGCAATAGAGAGAGTCAAGTTTCATCGTTGCAGGAGGCATAAATACTCTTCCGAGCGTTAAATTGTATTTAAGTTTTAGTATTTCCAACGCAGAGAAATTCATCATATGCTACGGTCTGGAAAACACGAAATTTCGTGTTAATTTTATTCCACGCGTTAAACTAGTGAAAAGCCATCATTTCATCATTAACGACTAAACTCACTGACCTAAAGAAATGTGGATTGGAAGTATTTTTATAATCATTAAACGTCTAATGAAAACATTTCCTGAGTTTTACCAACTGTATTGAAAAACAGGTACAGGAAATCAAGCGTCGCATTTTGATGTATTGCAGCCAAAGTGTTGGACGTGCTGTATACAAGCATTACCCGCTAGCAAGTTAAAACCGTGAATATGGCCAATAATTAACAGATCCATGTATAATATGATAAACAGTTTGAAAACGACCATTTCAATAATGGAATATCACAGAGAGTAAACAAAGTCGATCAATTCAGGCTCGCAAGCGTCAATATGTGCTCAACGCACGCAATTCTAAATATTATTCTTCCTATTATGCCCATGGTGGCGTGAGTTAAGCGCGTTAGTGTTAGCGGCTCAGTTCAAAAGATGAATACGACAAACGGAGTATCAAAGTTACGGAGGCCTCTTTCACAAAAAGTTTGTAATGTTTGAATAAATTTCACATGTTTCTTTGTATTAGATATTTTTCAATTATTTGATACTAAATATTATCTTCTTCAAATTATTATGTACCAAACGCGGATACAATTTCACTTATATATAAACCTGAGTGTGTCACGTGTCACGAAATGTGTGTTTTTGCTATGTCAAAAATGTCTTTCGAATAGCTTGTTAATTCTTATATATTTTTACTTTATCGCATACAACTGACGCAGAAAAGAAAAATTATTGAAATTTATTTATGAAAAACCGACGATTTTTTTGACAGGAAAAATTGTATTGTTAGGACGTGATACAGAAGAGATAGATACATTACATTTCAAAATGTCAAAAATTACTTCCTCTAATACGATCTGTAGTCAGAATACACATTTTGTGGGGCTTTAATACACAAAATCATTGTTTACGGCAATACGTGTGTCTGTCCGCATCTCAACATGCTTGCATCTCAACTCCAGGGAGAAATTTCTGATGCCAAAACTGATGCCTCCCAATCAATTTCTCTGATATCGCGACCCCCTGAATTTGAAACGGATATTTTGATTTTTGTATATACTAATTTACATTAAACCTTTAAAACCTTTTTAAAATTGACTCCAAAGTTGTTGTTTAATTTTTTTCTTGAATAGAACTGAAACACTTAAAAATGCAAAGAAACAAAGACATTATTATTATTATTATTATTATTATTATTATTATTAAATAATAATAATAATAATAATAATAATAATAATAATAATAATAATAATAATAGTAATACCATGTGCAATTTTTATTGTGAATGTTTAGCATGATTTTTGCCAATTATCGAAGTTGGTAATTCTAATTTCCCGAGTTTCTTTTGTCTTTGACGAGATGTTAGGTCGCAATGTGGCGATTTGAAATTCTTAGAATTCTCCTAACTGATGGGGATGGCCGTATGCATTATGTAATGAAGCTTTTGATTGTCGTATTTGTTTTGATGTATTAGCTTTGAAAGGATTGGTTTACCCACCACCTAATGCGTTATAATTGGAAATGAGAAAGTTATAGCAGAGATGTATTCATGTTAACAGAAATTGTGTTATAATATTAAGTAACCGTTACTAATCGAGAAATAACGTTCTGTTTTAGCATTACTAGTTGAGAGCTGTTGTAGGTCATTGAGTGTTGCATGTGTACAATTCCCTTCGGTTAGCTACGTTCAATTATGTTGGAACGTCTTTCGACATTATAGTGTGTGTACTGGAAAGTTGACTTATAAGTACACTCAAGGACAAGGAGTTAATTGAAATATGTGTTTCAGAGTTTTTGATAACTAAATTTTTCAGGAAAAATCTCATAGTAATTAATTGCCTATTGCGAACTGACTTTGAACAATCTCTAACCTAATTTTCATTAAATCAGTTTCATCCTTGTGTTGTGAGGAACATTGCTACTCATGTTTCTTTCAAATTGTGGACCAGTATACGAAAATTTGGCGTCTGACTTATGAGTTATATGTTGTAGGACACACGTTCTAACGAAGAATTCTCGGTCGCTTCATGTCGCCAATCAAATGTGTGATGGAATTTACGTTCATTCTGAATAGTTTCACCAAAATGAAAACTTTACTATGTGGAATATGCTTTTTTCTTGTTTGTTCAGTTTTACATCGTCCCAAAATATTTACTCTCTCTCTCTCTTTCTCTTTCTCTCTTGCTCTCTCTCTCTTTCTCTCTCTTTTTCTCTTTCCCTCTATCTCTCTTTCTCCCTCTCTTTGACTCTCTCTCTCTTTCTCTTTCTTTTTCTCTCTTTCTCTTTTTATCTCTCTTTCTATCTCTTTTTCTCCCTCTCTTTTCCTCTCTTTCTATCTCTCTCACTTTCTAACCCTCTCTCTCTCTCTCTCTGATAGCGGTTCAGCTTAGATCAGGCTCTTCAAGAAACAAGGACGAATGCCCTAGTAATAGAAATGGAAACAGAATGGCGAAGAAAGAAGAACTCAGATAGAGAAATCATATCCCATTGTTGAGAATACTACTACAATATACGCCTCAAAATTATTGAAGAAAACCACAGAAACAAAGGACCAGGACTGCAGACCTTCGCCTTACCTATGCCTTCGTCAGAATTCGAACTTTGATCTTTCGGCCTGCGAAGCTTTGTTTTCTCACATAATTAACGTTTTACTCATACTTACCTACATCGCACAAGAGGTTGATAATAATAATAGTAATAATAATAATAATAATAATAATAAACCTCGGATGACTCATAGACATCATAATCACTTTCTGTAAGCTGCTCCCGAGTTCGATTTCCAGACCGGGGCAATCATGAAACTGTTGCTTCTGATGCAAATCGTCTCAGTTCCGTAGCTCTCTGACGAAAGGAAGGTCAAGCAAGCCGAGTCTGCTAGATACGGTAATGGGAACACATCATTCTCACCGCAAGTCTGCCTTACCCCCTGGCGCGGACAATAGACGAAAACAGAGTACACGCCAGGTAACACCGCAAGCTGGCAAAGTCAGATCAATCCGTCTCCAAATGACAAATTCAACAAGAAAAACATCAACAATCATAATAATAATAATAATAATAATAATAATAATAATAATAGTAATAATAATAATAACAGTAATGAAAATAGTAATAATACTAATACTAATACTAATAATAATAATAATAATAATAATAATAATAATAATAATAATAATAATAATAATAATAATAATAATAAACATTAACTCTCTTTCTGTTTATAAGGAATAACCTCAAGCATATTCGTTCAGATTAATGTACGGTTGTTTCACCGGAATATCTTTAAATTGATATCGATTCGTGCGCACCAGAGCTGCCGAAGCAGTGAATTTGAGCGCGCCGGGGCTCCATCTCCTTTAACGCAGCGACGCAGCGGCGGCGGCGGCGTGGCGGCGCTGGACGTCTGCAGGCTGACGCGCAGCTGGCGACGCGTCGCTTTGCCCTGCTGCCGCGGGCGGCGAGGCACAGTCGACGCCTAAGTTTGCGAAATGAAATTGTCTTGCGGCCGGCGCAGCGGTGGCGTCTTGTGGCAAACATACCAGTTGAACCGTGGCGGGGACACCGCGGCCGATCTGTGGCCGACAACAATTCACGGGTCCTCAAGTAGTCCTATATTAAAACCGGATTAGATGGCTCAGGACATGAGCTAATGGCGCTACAGTAGCTCTGTCTGGGAGGTACTAGGGTTCGAGTGCTGACAGTGGTAGGATTTTAGTTTCTAGCTAGATGGATACGACGAAATCAGCCGCCGTCTCCAGGAGAATTACAGTGGTCGGCTGATGTGATCGGTAGTTTTCCGTGGTTTCCCCGATCAACACCTGTCAAGTACCGGAGAATCACCATAACTAACGGGTCACCAACCGCGAGCCTTCTTGTATTTTCCTCACTCTTTACTATCGCACAGTTCCGCATGCACTATTCTACCACACATGCCGGGAGACCAGCTTAGAGCTAGTCGGTTGGGGCTGTGCAGGTTGCTGGTTGGTCGATGTGCAGGATCTCGCCATCAAACGGGTGCAAAGCACATACGCCGCCATGATAAAACATGCACTACACTTACATAGCAGTTGACACGTTTGAAAACTTGAAATAATCAAACAATCGACAGGATGACCCACGAGACTCCGTAACAGGATCGGCAGTTTTTTGTGGATGCTCTGATCGTGTAGTCTTTTGTGGTTTCTCCGATCAACACCAGGCAAATGCTGGAGCAGTACCTAACGAACGGGCCATGGACCGCGCGCGATATTTCCTTCCTCTTCCTTGTCCTTTCCTCACCCCTTACATACACTTACATGCATTACACCACCACACAATCCGGGAGACATGTTTGGAGATTCGAGCTTGTCCAAGCCGGCACCGGGCTCCGCTGGTGGGTGGTACCTGGTTGGGAAAAAACCCGCCAGTCGACACGTCGTAAGTCGGCTCCGGATATGCCATCCGGGGGAGGGTGAGAAGATCATCTCTCGCCATTAAAAATCTTGCACTACAATTACGAGACAAATGACCTTAGCAAATGTCTCGCCCTGAATCACTAATCAAGCACTCAACCTATCTTTAGACGAGATATCCCACTGATGAGTGACATGCTGCCTAGGCCAAGGCTGCGTTATAATTATTTATGTAACTAGTTCAGAAAGTTAGTATTTGACGTACGAATGAAATGTTGGCGGACGATGAGTCGAAAGAAGCCGAGTCCCACACTTTGAATTGATAACGCCAAAGACATTTCGTATAAGTTGTGTATTTTATTTTTAATTCGAATTCATAGAAGCTTACAACTATTTATTCTTGGAATCTTTCTCAATATGCAAAGAGGCAACCTTGTTGATGCGTGTCGCTCAGTGTTTAGTTTATTTTGCAGTACTGTTGTTTAAGTAGTCACGACTTCTTTGCGCTACGTCAAAGAAGGCTTTTTCAGAACGCGAACCCCAAAGGAACAGTTCCAATCAATTAACACTGAAAACATATACTATTTCAATGCTGTGTGCTGAAAAGACGTGAGGTTCAATAGGATACTCAGGTGCTCACGACAAACAAAACCCATACCAAAAGGAATAAGCAGGGCTGGGATTCTGATGACATATCTTGTAATTGGGGCTTTCTAGGCTTAGCTAACTTGTAAATAAATGTTTATCATGACATGTAGTGTTAGAAATGTATAGTTACAGGATAATGTTTTGCCATTTTTTCAATTTGTAGGTCATTTTTCGGACCTTTGCGTCTTTTTTGTATTTTTTACGCATTTTGTTTTCTTTTTGTGTTTTGTGTTAGTGAATGTTTCATGAATTTACCATGATACACTAAACAAAGATTTTATTGTTTCATCAGTTCCTGACGAAATACACTACTTCAGTGGACTCTGTTTTTCAAACTCTCAACATTAGGCAGAGCTTTGATAATTTCCTCGACTTTCCAAAAATGGCGGTCAGAAGGTCAGAGCTATGGATTACATTTCCTACTAAAAAAATTTTTTTTAATATAATTTTATATAAATAAATTTATTTAAAATTGTAATTTTCATTGAATAATTAAACATTTTCATTCACATTTTTTAGTATCTTTTTAAGTTAGTTAATTTGCCCCTTGTTTTTAAGTAATTTTATAGGTCATTTTCTTCTTATTTTTATGTCATTTTATAGATAATTTTCAAATAATTGTTAGGTCATCAGAATTCGAACCCTGGCAATAAGATACAGAACAATTTTAGTGTTAGTACAGGTTAACTATCTTTCTTGTTAAAACAGTACAACGTACAAACAGTACTACAGACGCCAGCTTTACATTCTCACCCTTAGAAATGTAAGAAGAGAAAGTATTGTAATTGTGCACCGGAAAACTGCGAATTTTCCACCAAAAACTCTTATAGTTGTGTCCTGGTAACTAAAAGGTAAATGAATCATATTCCTTTGTATGGTAATTTATTTTCTCTAACATGTGATGTAGCCACAATCCTATTTTGTGGGTCCTTGATACATGATATGTGAAATATCAATTGACGGCGAAACCTCCGTCTGTGGTCAACGTTAGCTCCTACGCCGTTCAGCCAATTTTCTTCAAAACTGATATTGTAGATAAGTAGATCTCTTATTTCTATGTAGGATTTGTTTCTTATTGTAGTAAGGTCATCGAATTGGGAAGCTAAAATCAGTCGTGTAAAGTTCACGAATAACAGATTTAATGTTTTGGCGCATATTCACGGAACATGTGTCACTATATTTGGAACATTAACACCCCTGGAGATGTTCTTCAAGGCTTCTTTCATTTGTAGCCCAGGGACAGCCCAATTAGACTAAATAATGTTATGGACAATCGACGCACGGTTTGTTAATCAATAGAATTGAGAAAAGTAAAATTAAACCCGTTTAGTTGTGAGTTTTATTACTAATTCCAAAACGTAAGCACAATTAAAATAATTTGTTTTCATACATTTTGACGTGAATGCCTCTAAACGGTCATCAATTGTATGAACTTAAACAATGAATTTCCTGTTTCTTGTGTTCTCTATGAATAAAATATACAAAAACGCAACCTTCACATTATTGGAGTTATTCAAAAGCAATATTTTATTTTGTTGTGTTTATTTATGTCCTTATTCATTTGTTCCCACACTTTTCTCCCATATTTCACTTGAAAGTCGACCGTCTGTTTTTATTTCCACGCGCAGCCACTGCCGTGACGGTAAACCCAGGACCTCCCGGTCAGAGGTACTGCCGTGAAATCAATTGATGCTCTGAGCCACCTCAGCCAATAAAACGCCCTCAGGTAGAACTCACGTGCTACGTGCACGTAAGTGAAAACACGTTGCAAGGTAACTGCAAAGAAGTACAAACAGATTGTGGAAATGAGAGAAAAACAGACTGAATTACAGGAAGGTTGGGCAACAAAAATGGAGAAATTGAAAATACGGTAGAGGAATATACTTCGAGAAACCTTGAAGGAGAAGTGTAGAAGTTTAACAGAAAATTTGGAAAATTATTGAGATATCCAAAATATGTCTTTGTCGAATAATTGCTGTAGAGAAGGCGATGCTACCCAAGCACATAAAAGGAAAGAAAACAAACTTCGGACGAAGGAAAATCTTCAGGAAAACGCATGCAAAGTGAAGTTTATGTCGGGGAAGGAAAGAGTAGTACATCTCTCGTCGCTGGAATGCGACAAGGACTACAAACAACAGAGAATGTGGGAAATCTTGGAAACGAGGTATCAGGAAGTACTGGAGGTGAGTAGCAACTTTCTGAAAGAGCATTAAAAACGAAAAAAACAGGGGGTGTAGAAAACGATGTACAAATACCAATCCTGAATCTAACTCTACAACTGTCATGCGAAACAATATTAAAAATGAAGCTCCAATGGTAACGAAGAATACAAATGTTCAAACAAGTGTCGAGTCAGTATCGCTGCGAGTCGCTGTCAGTTGGGGATTGATTGTTAGTAATTTCGGGCGCGTCAACTACTAGGGCCATTAGTCCCTTAAATGCAGTGCATGTTTTTTCTCGGGAGGGGGTGGAAGGTGGTGATGGTGATCTTCCCCCGCTGGATGGCGAGATCCGGCGCAGACCTACCATCAGCTAGCGAGGTCTTCCCCAATCAGGTATCTCCCACCAGCTGGGTACCACCCCAGGTGAGACAAGCTTCAAACTTCCGACCGGTCTCCCGGCATTTGTGGTAGTGTAGTGCATGTTAGTGTTAGTGTGTGTAAGGGGAGAGGATAGGACAAGGAAGAGGAAGGAAGGATCGCGCGTGGTCCGTGCCCCGTTTGTTGGAGTACTGCTCCGGCACTCATCTGGTGCTGATCGGAGAAACCACGGCGAAATACCGATCAGAGCAGCCGGCCGCTAGAATTCTCCTCCAGACAGCGACTGAATTCGACCTAGCTGAAAAGCTGGTGTCGAAAAACCTGCCCCCATCGGGACTCGAACCCTAGGACCTCCCGGTCAGAGGGGCTGCTGTGACATCAGTTGAGGCCCTGAACCATCTCTCCCGGTTCAGTCGGGGAGAACCGGCACAGCGGCAGAGCCCGCGCGCATGGCTTCCCGCTCCATCCCACGGCGCATCATTAGAGGGCGCCCGGCAGCCGCTCCGCGGGTGGGCACGCGCGCGCGGGCCTTTGTGCGCCAAGCGCAGGCAAATCGCATCTCGGGCAGCGCCGCGCTAAATCCATCGGTGCGAAACGCCAGGCGAAAAGGCTGCGGAGACGGCGGCTGTCCGCTCCTCACCGGCGAGGCGGTCCACCCTGTATGTCGCTCTGTGTCCGCTTCCTACGTCTCCCCCGTCTGTACCTCACATCCGGCCGCCCACGTACCACTTGCCGCCGCGTTCCCCCCGTGGACACAGTCAATCCGTTCTAGCCGACTCACCGTCGATCATGTTGATCGTGTCTGCCCCATCGCCTCCAGTTTCCCGACCACATATTTTCGATGATTCTATTTGCCAGGAACATAATTTCCCGATGAATCTACTTCTTCGATGGACCTATTTCCCCAACGATCCTGTATCTCTGACGATCATATTTCTCCGACTTTCTTAATTCTCTGATGACCATATTCCTTCGATGACGTTTTTCCTATGACGACCATATTTCCCCGACGATCCTCTGTCTCCAATAACTTTTTTCCTCCATGTCTCTATCCCGTCATCTCTGTCACTGTCGTCTGACATACGACTGTTGCCTGTATTCCCCTAACCCAAACTGCTTCGTTTCGCCCTCGTCGTCCAAACCTCGACTTCCCCGTCTCTCCCATCATCTCAGTGGTTTCTGTCGCTCTCTAGTCCCCCTCGTCCCCGTTACCTTGTCCTCCGTCGCCCACGTCTCTCCCGTACCTCCTCTACCTCTGTACCTCCTTTACCCTCGTACCTCCTGTACAATAGCTCCGCGTCTCACCCCCATCTTGACCATCTCTCCTCTCACCTATTTCCAGTCATTTCCGTCTTTTCGTCGCATATAATTTCCCCGTAACCTCCTCCGTCTTCGCCTCGCTCACCTTGTGTCTCCCTCGCCCCATCTTCCCGTCTCCACATCACCCTATAGCTCCCGTCGATACCGCTATGGCGCTGGTACTTCCTCGTGAAGTTGCATTTTTTTAGCGCTGACGGTAAACTAGCCTCGATGGAAGGCGTGATTCAGTGCCGATCTACCCGCCTGGTGTTGATTGGAGGACTCACAAAACCTACCGCTCAGAGTAGCCACTCAGTAGAATTGTCCCCCAGGCTGCGACTGAACTCGGCCTAGCTTTGTAGCTAGTGTCGAAAATTCTGCCCACCATCAGGACTTGAATCTGAACTTCCCATTAAGAGGCACTGCAGTGACGTCAGTTCACGCCCTGAGCTACTCGTTTTAGAAAGGTGGAGAATAACGGTGTTTAAGAAGTTATCATGGTGGTAATGGATAATGCGACGGAGGCCCTGAACGAAGTCAGAGAAGGCGTAAGGGGTTGGTTATGAGGGACGGAACAGACGGCGGGCTGGCGAGGAACTGTAACGTTTCAGATAACTTTATAACAATATTTTATATATTGTTATTTGTATGTATAACTTATGTTCATTGATCATTGAACTTGAATCGTCCGTCATGATATAGTACGTTATTTGTAATTCTTAGCTTGTTGATCACTATAGCTACATTTTTCTTTTAATAACTCAAACGTCTGTGAAAATATTTTTGTGGCGTTCTGTTGAACTTCGAGGCTTATTTTGTTAACATTATATAAAACTATGTATGAATTAATTACAATAAAGACGTTAATGCACGGTTCTAAAGCTTCAATACTGGCTTGTAGAATGTTGCAGGGCGAATACTGGTACCAGGTATGGGCCAGTTGAATTAAGCGCAGAGCCATAATTAAGCGTAAGCTGCAACATTTCTCATCACGAAGTTTTATGGTTCGTGTCTTAACGGTGGCAGATTTTTGAAGCTATAGAGGTAGGTCGAATTCAGCCGCTTTCCGGAGAAGAATTCTAGCGGGTGAAGACTTCTCTGATTAGCAGTTTTCTGTGGTTTATCCGATCAATACCTGGCGAATGCCGGAGCAGTACCCTAACAAACGGGCCACTAACCGCGAGCGATCTTTTCCTGCTCTTCCTTGTCCTATTATCATCCCTTACACACACACACACACACACACACACACACACACACACACACACACACACACTAACATGCACTACACTACCACACGTGTCGGGAGACTATGTCGGGAGTTTAGATCTCGACTGGGTGGATGCTCCACTGCGGGGAAATACCTGGAGAAGAAAACCCCCGGAAGCCAACTTGTGACTCCGGATTTCACCATCCAACAAGGGAGGAACACCGCCACCTCCAGGCATAACAATCATTCACCACACAAACGGAACGGGTCTGGCGACCACAGTAGTTGACGTGCCCGGAAGCATCATTGAATCGTCGAGCGGAGGAGGACGGTCAGATCCGGAGGCGGCGCAGTGCCGTGGAGAAAGGGGCGGAGCGAGGGGGCGGCAGGGTTGCGGTGGTGCGGGGAGGCTCGGCTGCGAGCCGCGGTCCTCTCCCGAGGCCACCCCGTCTAAGCTAACGAGCCCGCCCTGTCCGCGGGTCGCCGCAGAGAATTCCCCAAACAGCCGAAGGACGCCGCGGGATTACCTTGTTGACAGGCTTCCGGAAACGTCACGCGGTCTCGTCCGGATACTCCGCGCGCTGCTCGCTTCGACGCAAGGACCGAGTTCGATTAATTAGTCGGAAGAGTCTGCCATAGCCATCGTACGAAATCGTACCGTAAGAAACTTGGAGGATTGAAGCCACAGAGAGGATGGAGAGAGAGAGAGAGAGAGAGAGAGAGAGAGAGAGAGAGAGAGAGAGAGAAGGAGAGAGAGAATCAAAGGGAGGAAATGAAAGAATAAAAGAAGGAGAGGTAAAGTAGTAAGGGAGGAGGAGGAAATAATGAAAACAAATGAGAGAAGTGTTAGGAAGAAAAAATACGAATCATATTTTGTTTAGGTAAATAAGTGGTCGGATTATTACATGTCCTAATGTTACAATTTTTGTTCCATAACTCAAATTAATAGAAAATTGTAATTGTTTCTAAAAATCATATAGTTTTATGTGACTTTATTTACAGTTTTTAATAAAATGTTCCAAATTGTCTTCACAGAGATCAATCGTAATAGCAAAATCACGTTCGTCTAAAAAAATTAAGAAACAGTGAAAACTTTAAAATTTGTTCTGACAGTAAGATTTTCTATTTCAATATTTTTACTCAATGTCTTATTTGCCGCGATTTAAGAGAAATGTCATTTTTGTGTAAAAATAAAATTTCTACTACGAACAATATTAAAAATAAGTTTAAGCACATATTTTTCATTGTGGTTAGCTCTGTAAATTCTCTATAGTTGCCCTGAGAAAAAGTAATGACGGAGCTTTGGTGCTGCAGTACAGCAGCCGTAGACGACAAGAGTGCCCGCATTGATCCGTATTCATTACTTAGTACGGAAGGGGAGGTCTGGATAAGCTCTCAACTGGAGGAGGGAAATAACAGAACTAAAAGTGATTGATTGATTGATTGATTATATTGTCTTGCAAGGCGCATCAACTGTTATGCTCATTAATACATTTAAGACGGAAGGTTGAGGTTATATTCCCCCGCAAGATGGGGAGATTAGCGCAAACCGTCACGCCTGCTTGCGAGGTTTTCCCCAACCAGATATCTCCCTCGCGCTGGGCACAGCTCCAGCCGGAACCAGACTTCCAACTGCTCCCAACAACTCGTTTGTAAGTTGTGTAAGTAAGGGGTGAAGATAGGATCAGAAAAAGTAAGGAAAGATGGTGTGCGGTCAAAGGCCCGTTTGTTAGGGGATCGCTTTGGCCTTCAACTGATGTAGATCAAATTCAGACCCTGTGTGGAGGAGAATTCTACGGCCAGCTGCTTTGATAGGTAATTTTCCGTGGTTTCTCTGATCAGCACCAGGCGAAAGACTAAGCGGCGCCCTAGTAAACTTATACTGCATACACTACACTGCAGTAGCTATCCAGCTAGAGTTGAAATTCCTGCCATCGTCGGGACTCAAACCCTTGGACCCTCCGATCAGCCGGTCAGAGGCACTACAATGATACGAATTGTCACTCTGAGTCTCCTCAAGCACCATAGGTGTTTGAAGCATCCCCTAAAGCAACGATTGCTTTCGTATTCATATACGTTTTAGGAATTATTACTTTAGTATCTTGGAAGTATCAACTCCATAATTTTTGTTAAAGTTCGATCACTCATCTCGTGTAACATTCTCCTTCACCCTTCGAACAACTCATCATTGATTTTTCCCATTTTAACCATTTTAAGTGTATTAACATTCTTTAGCATTTATGTGTTCGACGAAACTACAGCACACATCTGCTGCATTTATGAATAATGAGTTGCTTATATAAATACTTATACTTGTACAAGGTGAAGCAACCAGCATCTTCTTTATGGCAAGACTACAGATGTAGTGCCCGGCATACTTGACGTTTTATTCTCGGGAATTTTTCATTTATTCTCAATTAAAAACAATGATATAAGTTGTCACTCTGAGTCTCCTCAAGCAGTATAGGTGTTTGAAGCATCCCATAAAGGAATTATTGCTTTCGTAGCTACATCGTCTTAGGAATTATTGCTTTAGTACTGTTAATAAGAAGAATGACATTCACAATATGTCATTTATTGAGCCATTGAATTCGTAACTACCAAACAATGTCTTGGCAACTGTCAATGCCACCTGCAGCTCAAACATTCTAAGAATGTTATAAATTAACAAGCGTCTTGGAAGTAGAAAGTCCAGGGAACAATCTGCGCTTGCGTGCGCAATCCAGGCCCTTGCCAGGTCTTCCAAACGCGAATTCCCGGGCGCGGTGGCGGGCGTTGAAGTTGGTTGCGGTGGCGGCGGGGGCGCGCGCCGTCTGCGCGCAACGCCCTGCGGCCGAGACCAAAGGCCCTTGCGGCAGCGGCGGCGAGGTGCCGCCTGTCTCCGGAGGCTGTCGCTTACTGGAAGATCTGCCCCCGACCGCCGGCTGCCACGCAATAAGACACGCGCCCCGCAGGTGGCCTCCGTCGCAAACTTGCTTTCTCTCTCCACCCGCCCCCCTCTCACTTCCTCTCTCTCCCTCTTTCTGTCTGCCTCTCTCCCTCCCTCTCCCTCTCTCTTACCCTGTCTCTCCCTCTCTCCTACTCTCCCTACCTTTCTCTCCCTCTCTCTCCGTCCCTCACCCCTTTCCTCTCTCCATTCCCCCCTCTCTCTCTTCCTCTCTCTCTTCCTCTCTCTCTCTCTTTCTCTCTTCCTCTCTCCCGCCCTCTCTTACCATATCTCTCCCTCTCTCTCCTACTCTCTCTACCTTTCTCTCCCTTTTTCACCCTCTCTCCCTTTCTCTCCCCCTCTATCCCTTCCTCCCTCACCCTTTTCCTCTCTCCATTCCCCCTCTCTCTCTTCCTCTTTCTCTCTGCCTCCCTCCCTCTCTTACCCTATCTCTCCCTCTTTCTCCTACTCTTCCTATCTTTCTCTCCCTCTGTCCTTTTCTCTCCCTCTCTCTCCCTCCCTCCCTCATCCCTTTCCTCTCTCCATCCCTCTCTTTCTCTTTCTCTCTCTTTCTTGCTCATTCTATTCTGTCGCTCACTCTTTTCATCTCCCTTTCTCGCTCTTTCTGTTTTTTCTTTTCTCTCTCTTTCTCTTTCGCTCTTTATATCTCCTTCTCGGTCTTCCGCGATCTGTGTCTCTGCTCTTTAATTCTGTATTCTTCTCCATATTTCTCCCTATCTCCCTCTTTTTTCCCTCTCATCCTCATCCTCTTTCTTTCTTCCACCCTCTCTCTTCCCTCTTCATACTTCTCTCTCCGTATTCTTCTTAATTATCTTACTATCTTTCTTCTCATTCATATAACAATTTTTCTTTACGCCTCCTAAGCGTTTGCAGTCACAAAGGAAGCCAGTGATTCTTTTTTTTTCAGGATAAATAAAAAATATTGTGGAAGTTCTGTTATTATTGTTATTAGTTTAATTTGAAGAAAAAATGTAATTAGTTTTTGAATAATATTCCTTAAAGTTCGATCATCTCTTGTAACATTCTCCCCACCCTTCAAAAAAATTGTATAGGAGTCATTGATTTTTCCCATTTTAACTAAATGTATTAACATTTTTCAGCATTTATGTGTTCGACAAAACTAGTGCGCAAATCTGCTGTATTTATGAATATTGAGTTGCTTATACAAGTACTTATACTTGCATACAGTGGCGCAACAAGGATTTTCTTCATGACAAAACTACAGATGTTGTGTCCGGCCTACTTGACGTTTTCTTATCAAGAATTTTGCATTTATACTCAATTAAAAACTAAGTGGTTCTTGCTAATTTACAGTTATTGAAGCTCGATATTCAGTGGGTTCCATTATTATTATTAAAACTATTTTTTTTAAGTTATACAAGATGACGACCTGGATGGCCGAAGTGGCTAAGAGCGAGTACCGACTCAGCGCTTCGGTCTGAAGGGTCACGGGTTCGAGTCCCGCCTTGGGCATGGCTGTTTGTCCCTTGAGTTTGTGTGTGTTGTCGCGGAGGGCCTCGCGTTCTGCTGACCCCAGATAAGAGGAGCCCGCAAGTGTTAATCTAGTGTATGGTCGAATATGCGTCCCTTCGGGACGTAAAGGGCAACCGGCTGTCGGCTGGATAAAGCCCTAGGGGAAAAAAAGTCACACAAGATGTTATAAAATTACATAAAAATAATAAAAAATTGAAAATGAGAATTACGAGAAAAAACCTTTAAAACTATTGTATTGTACTTTTTACAGTTAAACAGACCAAAAACTGATTAGCCACATTTATCATCATACAGTGGCTAATGATGAGATACAAATAAAATTGTAAAGTATGTTTCTAATAGTTTATTTATAATATCGAAAAAGAATAAATTTGTAACAACCAATTCAAATAGAATGAGAAAAAGAACATAATTGTTTAAAAAAAATGTTCACTTGCATTTTTCATGTAGTAAAAATTATAAATTGAGATTTTCTGACATGGACGGGAACTAATACTTCAGGAGGGCTCTCTGTTATATCATTCATATTTATACAAAATCATTCGTTTAAGTGAAACTATAATTTCTTCCATATGCTGGCATTTCGAAAAATACACGCCAAATAAAACTGGTTCCCTCTTTCAGATATAGAAACGCAAGAGATTTAAGTGCAATTCCACTTAAGCGGAATAAGCTAACGCGCAAACAGAATATGAGCCTCCTACGCAGTTTCGCAGCTCACAATGCTCATATCGCCAAGAAACGGAAGTCCTATTCCAGAAAACAGTCGCAGTTCGTTTTATTGCAGTTGGTATTCGTTAACTGCGCTCGCCTCCGCCCCGTTCTGCCGCTTTAAAGGTTATGACTCGCGCCGAGTATCAGCGAAGCCGAGGAGGTTCATAAACCCAGAGTTCCGCTGCTCCTCAACCGAAAAAATGAGGAAACCGGATGAGAGCTGAGGGCAGAGGGAGAAGGAAAATGATTCGCGGCCTCCCGGCTGCCTCGTGCGGGAATGACACAGCATAAATACTTGTTCCAGAAGGAGAGCTACTGACAGATTCGACTGCTGCACGTCTCAAACCCTCTTTTCATATTGGCGTGGATTTTACTAAACTATTGGTATTAAAACCTGCATATAGTACATACCTAGTCAGTGAGATCTGCAAGAGGAATATTTTCTTTCTTTATTTTCTTCTTTTTTTTCTTTTTTTCTTTTTTCCTATTTTCTTTCTTTCCTTCCCCCCCCTTTTTTTTCTTTTTTTCGAAAAATTTGCTTCTCTTGAGTTTTCCCGCTCCAAGCGAATACGTTAATAGTTCTGTTGAGTATTTACTGAAGTTTCACTGCGTAATTCGTTTATTCAATTATTTCCTTACATAAAAATGTCAAAGATGTAACCGATACTTGCTATTTGTCCGTGAGAAAAAATACCGAAAAACAAAATAAAATATGATAATCTGGAAGATCTATTAATGATGAACACAGAGGTCATGTCTGTTTTGGTAGCGATAATTAAAAACAACTCAAGCAAACGCCACACTTGTGTGTCAGACTTCTCGCATCTCTGATAAAAATTACTTTTTCACGAAATTATATGCGTAAAATGACGTAAAATTATTTTATGAATTACATTTACTGGGATTTCAGTAAAATATGTTATAGTGTGTAGTATTGTTTTAAAAATAGAATAACATTCCCAACTTTCATAAAACGCAAATACATTTCTGAGGTGCCTCGGTGTCTAGTTTCTTTTAAAAAAATTAATCTATATTTGTAAGTTTAAACATTTTTGCAGTAGTTTTTAACTACATGCAAAACGCAACACTTCCGTGAAGAATTTAGATTACGGTTAGAATATGTTCTAATATTTACTATGTTATAAATGCTCTATAAAAACCTTTCGTTAAAAATACTTCATTCTAAAATTCTGGGTAATAAGTTCCCAAAATTTTCAAAAGCTTATTAGGATATTTAAAAGTCTATTAATTAGGTTTATTATAATTTTTTTCTCGATCTCACATATAGTGGCATCATATTATTTTAAAAGTTTGTTTTGACATGTATTTTGTATTTAAGGATTCGAAATTGGAGGAATTCTCTCTCGATAGATAAAGTGTAATAATTCTCAGAAAATAAATGGCATGAAACAAATTAAAAAATATGAAGGATTTATACAACATCTTAAAGGACTTGAATTTCGAATAAAATTATAAGTAATAATTCTAAGTAACGTTTAATATCTTCTGTAGATTACGAATATTGTTAGATTCTCACACATTAATTAACGGGAAATATATTAATAATAATAATAATAATAATAATAATAATAATAATAATAATAATAATAATAATAATAATAATAATAATAATAATAATAATACGAACAACGACATAAGAAATGAAAATCTGCTTTGTATCTTCTCATTAAAACAAGTTACATTAATTTAACTTTAATATTATAATGTAGCTGCTCTCAGTAATGCCACTGATATAAAAATAAAATTTTACGGTATTAAACGAGTCCTGTAAACATCATAAAGCATTTAATAGAGAAGGAGCAGCAGAAAGAAATCGACTCGCAAAGCGCGTTTGTGAAATACAAGTGAATAAAAATATCGTTTGTGGGGAAGGCGGCTGTTGGCGCGCTCGTTCTTTGAGTCCGCTAAAGAGCGCGACGGCCGCGAAGACGAATGCAGTCGCCAAGTCCAGCGGCGCCGAAAGCGGCGGCAAAACATTCGGGCCGCAGAGGAAGAGGGTTGGGTGGAGGGAGGGGCGAGGCGAGGAGAGGCGAAAAGGAGCTTGACGCTTCGCGCGGCTCCAAGAGCGAAGCCCCTGCAGAGCGGCCTTTGTCCCCCCGCGGCGATTGTATCTGCTAACGAGCCGGCGCGGCGCGCGCTGCCACACTCTTAACCCCGCGGCAGCCCCGTCTCGCCCCGCCCCACCCCACCCCGCCACGCCACGCTCGGCTCTACAGCCCTCGCGCCGCCCCTGCGCCGCCCCCGCGCCGCCCCCGCGCCGCCCCCGCGCCGCCCCCGCGCCGCCCCCGCGCGCGCCGCCCCCGCGCCGCCCCCGCGCCGCCCCCGCGCCGCCCCGCGCCGCCCCCGCGCCGCCCCCGCGCCGCCCTCGCGCCGCCCTCGCGCCGCCCTCACGCCGCCCTCGCGCCGCCCTCGCGCTGCCCTCGCGCCGCCCCCGCGCCGCCCTCGCGCCGCTCTCACACCGCCCCCGCCCCCCGCAAACCTCGCACCTCCCTCTCCCCAGCTCCGCCACAGCTCCGCCCCAGACCCCTCCCCAGTCCCGTCACAGACTCGCCACAGCCCAGACTCGCCACAGCCTAGACCCGCCACAGCGCAGACCCGCCGCATCCCAGACCCACCACAGCCCAGACCCGCCACAGCCCAGACTCGCCACAGCCCAGACCCTCCTAAGCCCAGACCCACCACAGGTCAGACCTGCTACAGCCCAGATCTGCCACAGCCCAGATCCATCACAGCCCAGACTCGCCACAGCTCAGACCCGCCACAGTACACAACTGCCGCAGCCCAGACTCATACTAACCCAGACCCGCATCACAGCCCAGACCTGCCACAGCCCAGACCCGCCACAGTCCTCACTCGCCACAGCCCAGACCTGGACACACTCGCCAGAGATTTGCCCCAGCCCCGCCACAGCCACCTCCCAGCACCGCCACAGGTACTCCCAGCACGCCACGGCACCGCCGAGCCTCACTTCAACCATCAAACGACGCCAGCACCGTTCACGTTACACCCAAGCGCTACCCCCACACCATCCGTCACTGCCTCAAACCTCCTTCGAGCGCCACACTCGCGCCACCACCCTTTCAGCATCACCCTCTTGCGGCTCCCTTCCTCGTCATCCTCCTGCATTGCCCCTCCCGCGTCACTCCACCGCCTCACCCACTCGGAACCGCCCCCTGCGTCGTGCACCCTTTTCTTACGGACTCATTCCGCTAGGTCATCTCTTTGAACCTTTTTCTGCCCGCACCTCTCATTTCCCTCCGCACTCACTTTTCTCTATGATTCTCGGTTACCCGTTCAAGTCTCACCATTGCAGGCCACTCCGCGCTTCCAAACCTCTCCCCACTCCTGCACTCAGTCATCGCATTCACACCCATTCTGTTGACTCCCAACGGTGGCAGGATTTTCGAGCTAGCTTGTCAGCTAGGTCGAGTTCAGCCGTTCTCTGGAGGAGAATTCTAGAGGCCAGCTGCTCTGATTGGTAGATTTTCACGGTTTCTCCGATAAACACCAGACGAATGCCGGAGCAGAATACTAAAAAAAATGGCCACCTACCGCGCGCGACCTTTCTTTCCTCTTCCTTGTCCTATCCTCACTCCTCATACACACACTAACATGCACCACACTACCACACATGCCGGGAAACATGTCGGGAGCGTAGGGCTGGAACCAACTGGGGCGGTGACCCGCTGAAGGTACCTGGTTGAGGAACGTTAGGTCGGCACCGGATCTCGCCATCCAGCGGGTACAGAACACCACCACCTGCCGAGAGAAAACATGCACTACACTTACAGAACTAATGAACTTAGTAGATGACCTGGAGATCTCTAATCATTCGAACAATCACCCCATACTCCGCCCCTACAACCAAGCCCCATAGCGAAATTCTCCACCCGACATCTCCAGCGTCCAACACAGACAAATTCTTACTCAAACCCCGCACCCCTTTGCTGTGACCCATTCCCGTTTGCTCTCTCCGCGATACCCCCCTCCTGACCCCATCTCTAGGATCGACTACTCGCACACCGCCCACGCCTGTCCGTCCCTCTTTCTACTCTCTCGCCTGCGTCTTTTCATGTTTGTGCCCTCCCGTGTAGCACGCCCGGTCCTCTCACTCTGCATTCCTCTGCCTGTCTCTCGTTCAGTTCCCCAGTGTTCTGCCGTGTTCTCCGACTGTCGTCTCTCCGGCCCCCCTTCACTTGGGCGGCCCTGCTGCATTATCTGCGTCCCCTGCCAAGCTTCACCCTGCCCGCCCCTCGGCTTTCTTTTCGGCGGCGGCAAAGGCACTCCGCGTTCTTCAGAATTTCCGAGCACATCTTTAAGACCTGTGGGGAAATGAATACCCCTCAAAAGACGGCAAAGGCCGTGTCGCAATAATTACGGCGTGATGAGATAGTCTAAAAAATGTATGCAAGAATTTTGATGACCGTGTCTTCAAGCATTCCTACGAAAAGAAATAATAAAATATTCTGAGCAAATGATGGTAATAAGCATCCTAATTATTAAACATATCTCGCTTTCAAATAATTATAACTATTCGTATTCAAAATTAAAATAACTATTCTTTAGATCAATTGTCAAGAAAAAATAATAATAATATATATATATATATATATATATATATATATATATATATATATATTGTATATATTGTATATATAATATAATATATTGTTAAGTGCACAAGATGTTTGAAATATATTGACCTGTATTGACCTGTATGACCATTAAATACTGTTGAAATAATATAAACGAAAAACCAAAAAAATTGACTCAATGACGGTAACTGTTAGCGTTTATCTTGCAAATCTGCATCATAAACTGAAGTAATGAATGTGTACTATCTTAGAGTTCCAACAAGATCACCTTTCCGACTGCAGATGAGTCGCTGGGTTGGATGATGACATTCCCTGGATGAGAATTCTAGAGACCGGTTGCTCTGTTTGTTTTTTTTTACGTGACTTCATCTGATATTTGCCACAAAGTTGACAGCGTAATACCATTATAAATGGACTACGTATCGCGCGCCAGTCTGTTCTCACACTGATCCTTAACCCTGAGGTGATTGATCACCCTCTCTATGACCCATCCCTCACGATGAAAGAAGGTATCCGTAAGTAAATCTCAAGCAAGAATTGAGCTGCAGCGCTATAGAAAGAATACGAACTCATTAAAATGACTTCAACTGTCATCTACACTCAGAGATACAGTTTTGTTTTATTCCAATTATTAATTGCAAGCGCTTTTTGACTCGTGCAAGACGAAATATTACGAATTCAGTTCTGAAAGGGTGCAGAGTCCTCCCTTTTCTTTTCAACGTGACTCTGACGAACGAACAGCAACCAGAAGCCACATTAGTCCAACTGCACATAGGGTTTTCACAAACATTAATACTCGTATCTGGACCGTGACATGTTACGCAATTTCTCAGAAATGCAAAATAATCTACTACATACAGGAGTATCAGAATAAATGTTACAAATTTCTAAGAAATGTAGGAGAGTCAAAGATCGTCAGTTTTTGCCAATTAACATGCGGGGAATCTCAATCCGGAACGAAGTTATACAGGAGATATTTGCTCCTGACTGGTTGGGAAGCTTTATTAGTGTTTGACGGGAATACATATCTTTGACGCGTCATAACTTAACGTGCCAAACAACAGTGCAAGATGAGTTGCATATTAATCAGAAAGATAATGATCAAAATTGCAGATAATTATTTAACTTCGTTATAAGGAATTTTTCACCACAAGTTTATTGGCAGGATTTGTTAACCTTTCACGTTTTTACAAGCCCAAGAATTTCGTAACATTTAGGTTTTCCTAGATATTTTACATAATATGATTGAGAAAATGACGGTTTTGGACTTTTTATTATATGCCATTAATGCAAAATCTTGTGAAGATGCTGTCTGGATATGAATATTTCCTTAGTGACCCGTCAAATATATTTATAATTTGGATAGTGCACATTAATATAATGAAAAATGGAAGTTTCCATTTTCGTTGAACATTCTGAGTTTTCGAAAATTGAAAAAGTTTAAACTTTCGTCCTCCAACTTAAGTATTGAATATTCCTTAATGAAGTGGCCACCAGCAATAGAATGTTTACCCATGGCCAATGAGTTGTAACACGCAATATTAAGAGCGTGGCCCCGCTAAGCTCCACTGCGAATCTTTTCACTTTAAAAAAATATTTACAAAGTGCGGAATGTTCGAACGGATCCAACCAGAACTTTTGAAAGACGAGTAGATTTGTGTAACCTTTTCACACCACTAACTCAACATAAACTGAGCTTTATTGTGGAACGTATTGTGAAGCTGTAAGGGACACCGAAGCCGACGAATATGACCGAAGGATACCTTAGTTAATCCCTCTCGTCTCATATGGCCCTCTTCATTGGAGAGGAGACGGGAAGACTCTCCCACACTCGCTACCGCGTGACGAGTATAACCATAGAAATACCAGTGGTTTCGTTCCTCGTTATTAATTTCGCTTTAACTTGTACGCGACGAAATAAGACGCGATTGAATCCCCCTCCCAGGAGGGGCATCCCATTTGCAAAGTGCGTAATGTTTGAACGGATTCAACCAGAACTTTTGAAAGGCGAGAAGAGTTGTGTGACTCACTACCTCAATTTAACCTGAACTTAATTGTGGAACGTATGGTGATGCTGTAAGGGACGCCGGAGCTAACGAATATGACCGAATGACAACCTGCTTAATCTCCCTCGTCCGATATGGCCGTTTTGCTTGGAGAGACCAAGGGGAAGGGGAGAATCGGTAGCCCCTCCCACACTCTCTGCCGATTGACAAGTACAACCACAGAAATACCAATGGTTTCATTCATCGTTATTCATTTCGCTTTGATTTGTACGCGACGAAATAAGACGCGATTGAATCCCTACTCCCAGGAGGGGCATTCCAATTACTAAGTGCGTAATGTTTGAACGCATTCAACCAGAACTTTTGAAAGGCGAGAAGAGTTGTGTGACTCACTACCTCAATTTAACCTGAACTTAATTGTGGAACGTATGGTGATGCTGTAAGGGACGCCGGAGCTAACGAATATGACCGAATGACAACCTGCTTAATCTCCCTCGTCCGATATGGCCGTTTTGCTTGGAGAGACCAAGGGGAAGGGGAGAATCGGTAGCCCCTCCCACACTCTCTGCCGATTGACAAGTACAACCACAGAAATACCAATGGTTTCATTCATCGTTATTCATTTCGCTTTGATTTGTACGCGACGAAATAAGACGCGATTGAATCCCTACTCCCAGGAGGGGCATTCCAATTACTAAGTGCGTAATGTTTGAACGCATTCAACCAGAACTTTTGAAAGGCGAGAAGAGTTGTGTGACTCACTACCTCAATTTAACCTGAACTTAATTGTGGAACGTATGGTGATGCTGTAAGGGACGCCAGAGATAACGAATATGACCGAATTCCACCCTGGTTAATTCCTATGGTCCCATATGGCCGTCTTGCTTGGTGAGACCAAGAGGAAGGGTACGTTCTCCCACACTCGCTGCCGATTGACGAGTACAACCACAGAAATACCAATGGTTTCATGGTTTCATTCATCGTTATTAATTTCGTTTTGATTTGTACGCGACGAAATAAGACGCGATTGAATCCCTACTCCCCGGAGGGGGATCCCCTCCCACGTGATTCCGCGCGCGGGCAGCGCTAAAGCGCCGCTTCAGCGCGGACGATGGAGGTGCGCCTATTAAAAAGCGAGAGTCGCTATCGCGCCGGCGGCGGAGGCGAAAGCAGCGCTCCATTGCGGTCATAAATTCGGGCCCCGCCCCTCTCCCGCCGCCCGCGCCGCTGAATGCTCCAGTGCGCAGACGCGCCGAGGGAGCAGTCTCCCGCGTTGTCGGGTCCGCACAGTGGGCCCATGACGACAGCGATAGCGCATTTACACGGAAGCAATGATTGATTCAGTGATTGGTTGGTGATTCCGGGCGCGCCAACAGCTTAGGTCGTTAGTCCCGTAAGCGTAGTGCATGTTTTCCTCGGTAGCTGGAAGTTATCGTCCCCCGATGGATGGTGAGATCTGACGCCTGTCTAAACATCGGCTAGACAAGCTCAAAGCTCCCGACCGATCTCCCGGTATGTGTGGTGGTACAGTGTTGGAACGTGAATGTGAGGCGTGTATGTAAGGGGTATCTGAGGGGTATCTAAGTGTATGTAAGGGGTGAGAATAAGACAAAGAAGAGGAAGGAAAGATCGCGCGCGGTCCACGCGACTGTGTGTTAGGGTACGGCTGCGACATTCGCCTGTTATTGATCCAGAAAATACGGAAAACTACCGATTAGAACAGGCGGCCGCTGTATTTCGTATCCAAGCCATGGCTGAATTATATCTAGCTCTGTATCTAGTAACGACAAACGTTACAGTCGTGTCTACAACACTACGACCTAATGATCAGAGTCACTACAGAGTCAGCAACAATGCTGATGTTGATCTACCTCAGCGTGTCCATGTAAACATGACAGAAAAAATCGCTTTAGTTTACGCATCGTGGATGAGGTCCTGTGATCATTGCGACAAGAATTTATTCGTTTTAAAGGTCTTACGACTCAAGTGTTCCAGTGAAAATTGCTTGCAGCAAGGTGTCATAGCATCAGGGGGCTTGTGATGCCCGCCGGAATCGAATCTCGAGACCAACTTCTCCGAATGGTTTCCAAGATCACTTACAGCGGGAGCCGAAGCTCTTTCCTATAATATGGGTCATTTACCCCGCGCGATCCATCCTTCTTTTTTCTGTTCCCATACTTAGAGGCGAGTGATGGGGCGCTCTTCGCCTTATAGCTTATCTAATTGATTCGGATATTCTCCCAGAGAAGTCAGAAAAGTGGAAACCAATGGAAAGCTGTTAGCCCTCAGATACGTATATTTGTTTTGTGGTGAAGGAAAATGGAATAAAAATGAACTGAAACTTCATACGGGTACGTCATTCACGGTTGTAGAGAAAAATTACCGCAGCTTAATAAAATGACTGCTTAATGGAACTTGTGCGAATATGAACTGGAGATGTCTTATTTAATGTTGATATTTGCAGTGCATATAATTGGGCCGGGTTACAAATAACTAAACATTGAGACTTCACTCTAACTACAAAAAATTGGGAGGATTTTTCACGTGCACGCGTAAACAACTCATGTACAAATGAATTCAATTCTATGTATTGACCGCTTTACTTTCACATCTGCATTTTCTTCCCATTCGTGGACTTGATTCCGAACTGGGCATCAAGCTGCATTTCATGCACTTCAAAAACTTCACTTCGAAAACTTCTGTGCATGCACAAAAACCATTTATTGTTAACTGGAAAGTTTAAAACAGGGAATATTTCACCCGATTGAGTATTATAATATCCGGGTGCATCAACAACGATGGTCATTAGTATTTAGAATTTACTCATTAGTTCATTAATTTTCAATAGTCATTAGCTCATAATTTCCGGGCGCATCCACTTCGATGGTAATTAGTCCTGTTGGTGTCCCTGCGTCATGAGAAAGTGATATCCGGCGAAGACCTACACGCCAGCTTGCTAGAATTACTCCCTCCGTGTATTTCTCATTGGGGAATCACCCTGTTTGGGTCAATTTCTAAGCTTTCGTCTGGTTGATTGATTTTTGCGTGTTTCCGGACGCGTCAACTACTTCGGTCATTATTCCTGTTAGTGTAGTGCACGTTTTTTTTCTCGGGAGATTGCGGTGATCTTCCACCGCTGAATGGCGAGATCCGGCGCCGACCTACCGTCGGCTAGTGGGATTTCCCCTTAACCAGGACTCTCCCACCAGCGGGGCACCGCCCCAGCCGAGAGAAGCTCTAAGTTCCCGACCGGTCTCCCGGAATATATGGTAGTGTAGTGCATGTGTAAGGGGAGAGGATAGGACAAGGAAGAGGAAGGAAAGATCGCGCGCGGTCCGTGGCCCTTTTGGTAGGGTACTGATCCGGCAATCGCCTGGTGTTGGCTGGAGAAACCACGGAAAACTACCGATCAGAGTAGCCGGCCGCTAGAATTCTCCTCCAGACAGCGACAGAATTCTAGCTGAAAAGCTAGTGTCAAAAATCCTGCTATTTCTCAGGACTCGAACATAGGACCTTCAAGTAAGAGGCGCTGCAGTGACATCAGTTGATGTACTGAGCTACCGCTCTCGGTTTTCGTCTGGTCTGCCACCACGTGTAGCCCTATAATATGGACGAGGAGACGACGATGAGGAAGATAATGCAAAGCGAGGTCTGTGGCCTGTTTGTTAAAATACTTTTCTGGTATTCGTCTAATAACGAAGTAAAAGTACCCATCAGAGCAGTTCACCATTAAAAATCTGCAAAAACTGACTGGATTTGACACAGTTATGTTACATGAATTTTACGAAAAATAAAATCAATCGGTGCCTCACAAAAACGGCCGTGAATAGAGGTGAGTTCTTATTGAAGGTGGCCGCATCATCAGTTTTCACTGCTATTTCTATGCAAATAACTGTTTTAGTCCGCCATTAGTAAATGTGGTTCTTTCAGGTCCTGTATAGCGTGCTAACGATTCAATTTTTAGCACTAAAAGGGAGACGCCGATCAAGTTCAACAAAGAAAACAAAATACTTTCATCTGATTGCAACAGTTTCTACTGACCTTATCGTGTCATTGATCAATTTGTATTCTCGAATTAAAATAAAATGCAAGTCATTACGACTGTCTAAAAGATAGTGTATGACACACGTGATAAACGTGATTTTCTTTTGCTATTAGTGTCGCAACCCTTCCTACTCTCAATACAAAATATCAAATATTTATATTCTAACTCAATAACTCAACTCAATAACTTAACTCATAACTCTACTCATAACTAACCCAACAACTTAACTCATAACTCAATAACTAACTCATAACACAATACAATTTTATAACTCATATCATGAATATTTTGCATCCAAATTGAACCATAAGCTTGAGAGATTTTTTCCCCCTCCAACCGCTGTTTAGGGCACACTGTGCTCCATCCCCGCGACGGAGGCGGCACGGCGCGGCGAGGGTGTGAAGTCCGCATCAAGTAAAAATTCCGCCTCATTAAGCGCCTCATAAATAAGAGCATCCAGGGCGAGGGCGGAGTGGGGGCGGGGGCGGGGGCGGGGTTCTTTGCGAAGCCGCGCGATGACGAACGCGTGTTTCACACCTGTCGTCGCGAGCGGAGCGAATCGCGGCGCACGTCGGTAATTGCTCGGAAGCGCTGGATGATATGCGCGCGGGGACGCAGGCGACGGCAGGAGCACCGGCAGACACGGAAGCCAGGGGGCGTGCCTGTGTGAGGGGGGGATGAAGGAGAGATGCGGGATGGTGGACGACTGGTCGTTGCGTGGACAGTAGCATAGCGAGGAGCTGCAGGAATGTGAACAGTGGAGTTGCTGTTCGCGGTATTGCTGTTCGGAGAATTGTACGGCGAGAGAATAGATGTTGAAGGGGGAGGGGTAGAGGGGGAGTAATGTTGGTTGCCTGGTAGATCATTGGTGAGTATTAGTTTGGGCGTGTACAGGTTGCGGGTAGTAGATTGTCGGGTGTTCGGCTCGCTAGCAGTTCATTGAAGTTGATTAACAGAAAGTTAATTAACAGGCAAACTGTTGGAGGATAGTTGGTTGGTGGATTGTTGATTGGCAGGCATTTGTTTGGTGGGAAGATGGTTGGTGAGTACATTGTTGGCAGGTATGTTTTGGGGGTAGTTGAGTGATGCAGGTATGGTATCGCACTACTCGGTGAGAAAGGCAGAAAGAAAACGAATGCTATGCAATCTGACGGCAATGTCATCGCACACGTCGCGGCTTGATTGATTAATTGATTGTTCGCGTTTCAGGACGCTTCTACTGCTACGGTCATTTGTCGCGCAAGTGTAATGAATTTTTATCACGGGAAGCGTCGGTAAACTTCCCCCTTTGGATGGCAAGATCTGGCGCCGACCTACATGTCAGTTGAACAGGATTTTCATCGTCAGGTATCTCCCACCAGTGGGTCACCACCCCAGCAAAGAAAAGCTTTAAGTTTCCGATTGATCTCCCGACATGGGTGGTAGTGTAGTGCATGTAATAGTAGATGTTTGTAAGAAAGGGGTATGCATAGGGAAGAGAAGAGGAAGGAAATATCGCGCTTGGTCCATGACCCGTATATTAGGGTACTACTCTGGCATGCGTCTGGTGTTGACAGGAGAAACCACGAATAAGTGCCTATTAGGTCAACCGGTGGCTAGAATTCTTCTCCAGACAGCACCTAAATTCAACGTAGCTGTCTAGCTAATGTTAATGGGAGGTGGCGAGACCCGTCACACATTTGATTGAAATGTGATTCTTGTGAGTAGTGCTTGGGGGAAGAAAGAAATGCTTATTCGAAACTCCACGGTAATGAACTTGACATGAAGTAGAAGGGTCTTCTGGATTTTAATGAAAGTAGCTGTGATGGGTAACTATGTGAGATGTGGTTGTTCACATCTCTTGCCTTGATACATGGGGTTTTAAATTTCAATTTTAAATATGGCTGGGAATTAAGTCGTCCTGGAGTAAAATGGATGGAACTTTTAAATGTTTTGTCTTTTATGCTGGTTATTTACCTAAACGCCCACAAACATTTTTAATCCTTCAGATTAAGGCTTTTATTTTATAAATTAAAGTACGAATATGTTACTTTAGATTTTACAGTTGAGCAAGAGGAAGTTGTTTCTTGTTTCAGGCAATATTGAGAAAAAGGAAAGAAGTGTTTCAAAATCTACCATTCATCTGGTATTCTTAATTGTATTCCTACTCATTAATCGTGTTTTAAAGCATCATCAAGCATTTTGTAAACTCCAATACATTGCATCAGAACAACAAAACGCAGTGCTCATATTTGGAAATGTTTACCTTTTGCTCAAAATTATGTGTATGTTGGAGTTGGTTGGTAAGAAAAACCTTACACGAGAGAGATATTTGCTTATAATTGCAAAGAATTAAAGTGACAAAAAAACTTTACTTTAGCCTCGATAAATTGTTTTCAGTTAGGTATAAAATGGCTTATTTTAAATACAATATTGCGTCGATACTTTTCCCTTCATCAACAATAAACTTATTATTACCAAGGAATTTTAGTATTTGATTTCGTCACAAAAATATTAATTCTTTTTTACAAAAAATAATAATGTTATCAGCAAAGAAACTGGCTTTTCTATTTTCGAAGAAATATACTTTGAGTTGTAAGTTTGATTCGTTCAAATTGGGATAAACAAATCATCTAGGAGATGTAATGGTAACAAGTGTGCGAGGTATCAAATCTGTCGCATTGAGACACATACTATCGTGAGTAACCGATTCTGGGACGTGAATGATGAAGTGCGGCTGGGACAGACGACCGGAAAGGGAACCCTGCGGAATGCCTGTTGTGACGCCGCGTAGTCAACGCAAATTCCTCTCGCGGTGATCGGAATTCGAATAGCAATACCCAGGGATCCGCGTATCGCTAGTCAGGGTTGTCCACAGTAAGTTTCTTCTCTCGAGCAATAAAAGTTCTCTTCTATATCCACTTGGATTTTGCGAGTGTGAAACTAAACTCAGAGTAAAAGTAACAAGCTGCCGAAGTCTTCTGTAATCGTACCACTACACTCAAATTACGTAATAGCAATATTGAAATTTACTCCCCTTTGATACATTTATTTGATCAATTTCATCTACAACAATGTTTTAAATAAAGTGCAAAATATATGTTTATGTAAAAAAGTTGTTTTGTTTTCATTTTAATTTTAATTTAAAATATAGGTATTTTATGAATTTACCTGAAACTATTTTATTATGCATATATTGAATCAGAAGAGGATAACATGTCGCTATTTTTGAAGGTTCAATCAGAGATCCTTTAATAACGTTATAATCTTTTGATAAATAAAGTATAGTCACGGGAACTATTTGAAATTTTCGTTGCTGTATGTGAATAACTAGAGATTTAAATAATACAATTATTACTATTAGTCTAGTGGTTTTTGAATTTAGGTCAACGAAAGGAAACCAACACTTTATTGCCGACGTTTCGACCAATTATTCGGCCTTCATCAGCCGTCATCAGTCATTCTGCCATCATATATAAAATTTTTTTTAGTTCTTCATGGCAATTCCTGATGAATTAACTACACAGAAATATAATAACTAAGTGATTAATTATGATTAACTAGGAAAACTGCTCTAATGGTTGCGTCCACTATTCTTCTTCTCTATTTCAATGGTTAGATTTGACATGTAATGATATGCCCGTGTCTTAAAATAACAGAGAAATTTCGTTTTGAAATTTTTTACTATGTTGTTCGTGTTCTGTCTCTCCCGATGGCCCCAACAATCTTCATCCTTCATGTCAGAACGCTGCCCGCTGCAGTTTTTATTCCGTCACCACTTTTCATCATTATACAGGAAAGTACATTATTTTAACAACAAGTAAAAGAAATTATCAACTTGAAAACACATGATTTAGTTGGAAGAACTACCAATGCCCTTGTCAATCGAAAAAATTAATAATATTTTCACGTGTTTGATGTGAATATTGTATGTTTTTAACATCGTATAATTGTAGCTTCTTCGAAAACTTTTGATATTTTGTGGAAAACACTGGCTGTTTCTACGGCCGTTCAACTGGATCGCGGCCGAAAATAACAAAGAATGATTTGCTTGGGAGGCGCGCGAGCGAGCTGGCTGCGGCCGTGCCAGACCGCAAAGGATGCGGCCAGCGGAGGGCGGAATGTTATTTTCGGCATTTTTCCCGGCGCGAGGAGGATCCGTGGGGGCGGAGTGAGCCGAGTGGCGGAGGGGGTGGTGGGGGCGGTGAGTGCTGCGCACAGTGGGACCAATCACCATAACATGGGCCACGGGAGGTGGCTCAGGTCAACAACTGATGTCCTTGAAGTGTCTCTTAGCAAGAGGTCCTAGGATTCGGGTCTCATTAGCTTGTCAGCGAGATCGAATTCAGTCGCCGTTTGGAGCGACTCTAGTGGTCGGTGGCCGGCTGCTCTGATCGGTATTTTTTCGTGGTTTGCGTGGGGCGTTACCAATGATGTTTTACGAAAACAAACTATATGGTACATGTAAAAACACAGAAAAATGAGGCTGAGATTCTATTCCTTCTTAGAGAAATTACTCTATGAAAATCGAACTTGGTTCATTCGATTTCCATAGATTTGGTTGCAAATATTTCTTAAATAATGACATAGAAGAAAGGTAAATAATATTTCGTTTTGTGGGCCAGTGTAAACTGAATGCAGTGCTTTTTATTATACAATGATATAACGGCACAGAGCTCAATAATTTAGAAAATAGTAAAAGTCTACAAACGCGAAAAATAGTGCACAGCGTAAAACAAAAGTGGCTGTCATTTGTAAACCAGATACAAAAAAAATAAATTAAAGAGGTTTTTGAACAGGCAAAACATAAAGAAGTTTATGTACAAATTTTTTTTTCAGATGGTCAAGGGACCAATTTATTAAATTCTGGGCCATTTAAAATAGATTGACCCGAATGTAAAACAAAAAAAAGTGTAAGGAAACCTTACTGCATAATTATTTGTAATATAAATATAAAAATATCTAATAATTATTTTCATATTTTTTCTAATTTTTATTTAACTTCTCTATAATTAATTCAAGACACTCTGTAAACAATGTTGCGGGTACAGCTACTTAACCCATAAAGTGACTTTGTTGAGGATAAATAAACTGCAGGTTTCGCTTTTATGCATCTTTGTATTTCAATATTTCGTAAATTCAAATTTATATCAGTTCTGTGTGGATCCACATTACGTACCTCCCCCATAAATGTTAATACGATCAAAAAGACGACACAATATAAAATGTATTAATAACGCAGAAATATTTGTTACATACGTTACTGAATCTTAATATCGGATTCTTGTGGTATAGCATGCGATATTACTTAACGAGGCATGAGTAACCATCCTGCGCGGCAAAATTAAGCGTGTCTTGTTCGCATATGTCATTGGGTCATTGGGCTCAGTATAATAAAAAGATATCAAGTAATAAACAAAATGTTCAAAACTTGAAGTTAGCTATAATAGCGGTTAGAAATGCCCGCAAGTTAAAGGTTAGAGTTGGAAAAGATCTTTCAAAATATTAATTATTTTTAAAACACCAATCATCTCATTTCATAGTCATCACCAGCAATATCCTGATGTAAACAAAAGTTGTTTCTATTTCTGACGCCATAAAACTGAAACGGAACAAATAATATAAGATGTCAATTTGTGGGGCTTTCGCGAACCAGGCCCCATTGTGCGGCGGAGGAGGCACTGGGGACAGAAAGGGCTGGCGGGCGAAAAGGGGCGGGGTCCTGATCGGAAGCGAGGGCAAGGCAAGTGAAAGAGGGCGGGCGTGGGCGCGAGGGTAGGGTTGGGGAGATGGGCGGGTAGAGGGTCGTGACCGGAGAGGCAGGGTTATGCCAGAGAGGCAGGGGCCGGACCGAAAGTAGGTGGAGGAGGCTGGTGATAGAGGAGTGGGGGAGGACGGGGACATCATCGGGAGCAGATGCAAAATCAGAGCCCGAGGCGGTTGCGGAGCAGGGACGATGACATGGCCAGGGGCGGGGCCGAGGTGGGAGCAGGGGCGACAGAAGTGGTGGAGATATGGGCTGAAGTGGAATGAGGGGCGGGGCAGGGTCGAGAGCAGGGGCTGAGGAGCAGGAGTAGGGGTAGGGTGGAGGCAGGGTCAGAGTCGGTGTCAGGGAGATGAGGAGCAGCGGTGGGGAAGGTGGCGGGGATCGGGAAGAGTGGGAAGGAGAGTGGGAAGTGATGGCAAAGAAAGATGGGCAGAGACGGGGCTGTGTGCGGGAGCAGAGCCGGACCGAGCAAGAGCGAAGGCAGAGGTGGAAACAGGGGTGGCAGAAGGGGTGGAGATATGAGCAGAAGTGGAATGAGGGGCGAGGCAGGGTCCAGAGCAGGGGCTGGGGAGCAGCGGTAGTGGTAGGGTGGAGGCAGGGGCAGAGTCGGGGTCAGGTAGATGGGGGGAGCGGTGGCGAAGGGTGGAGGGGAGGAACGGAAGTGAGAGCAGGGGCGGGGCTGTGTGCGGGGGCGGGGGCGGGTGCGAGGGAGTGAGTCGCGGCGGTGTCGCGGGCGAGTCGAAGATTCCCCACCACTCCTCTTTCTGCGCCGGGCGTCGCGGCGGAGGGCGTCTTCTGGCGGTCTAATTCTGAATGCCCGCGGCGTCGGCGTCGGCGCGGGCGGAGCGTCCGCTTCTTTATTGGAATCAGAATGCGAAGAACGTCCACCACTTGAATACAGAGAACGCCGCGTTTTGATTAAAGCGATGGTGGCGCTGCGGCGCGCGGCGCGGCACGGCGCGGCACGACGGCGCGGCGCAGCGCGGCGACGGTGCGCACTCAAAGCGAAACAGCTGAGCCCTACGAGATTTATTACAGGGGCAGGGGGCGTTGCCTGTGGGAGGATGCGGACGGGGGGCAGGGATGGGCGAGGAGGGGGAAGTGGAGGTGGAAATGGTAGCGGAAGAGGTGTAGGGGACGAAGCGGTGGCGCGGGCATTGATGGAAGTGAAGAGGAGCTTGGAGGCGGAGGTGGAATTAGAGGCGGAGGTGGAGTTGGAGGCGGAGGTGGAGTTGGAGGCGGAGGTGGAGGTGGAGGCGGCGAAGATGGCGGGGGCAGAGGCGATGGCCTCAAGGGAGTGGCATCAACGATGTGGAGAGTGGTGACATCATGGATGAGGACGTTTAGGCGTTGATTGGGCGAATAAGTGGCGAATTGGGAGTGGGAGTGCGAGTGCATGTACGTGTGCAAGTGCGAGGGCGAGTGCGAATGCGAGTGCGAATGCGAGTGTGAATGCTAGTGCGAATGTGAATGTGAGTGCGAGTGCACGGGCGAGGGCGAGGGCGAGTGTGTATGCGAGTGCGAATGTGTATGCGAGTGCGAATGTGAATGCTAGTGTGCGAGTGCACGGGCGAGTGCGAGGGCGAGTGCGAGAACGAGTGCGAGGGCGAGTGCGAGGGCAAGTGCAAGTGCCATTGTGAATGCGAGTGTGAATGTGAATGCGAGTGCGAATGTGAGTGCGAGTGCGAGTGCGAGTGCGAGTGCGAGTGCGAGTGCGAGTGCGAGTGCGAGTGCGAGTGCGAGTGCGAGTGCGAGTGCGAGGGCGAGTGCGAGTGCGAGGGCGAGGGCGAGGGCGAGGGCGAGGGCGAGGGCGAGGGCGAGGGCGAGGGCGAGGGCGAGGGCGAGGGCGAGTGCGAGGGCGAGTGCGAGTGCGAGTGCGAGTGCGAGTGCGAGTGCGAGTGCGAGTGCGAGTGCGAGTGCGAGTGCGAGTGCGAGTGCGAGTGCGAGTGCGAGTGCGATTGCGAGTGCGAGTGCGAGTGCGAGTGCGAGTGCGAGTGCGAGTGCGAGTGCGAGTGCGAGTGCGAGTGCGAGTGCGAGTGCGAGTGCGAGTGCGAGTGCGAGTGCGAGTGCGAGTGCGAGTGCGAGTGCGAGTGCGAGTGCGAGTGCGAGTGCGAGGGCGAGGGCGAGGGCGAGGGCGAGGGCGAGGGCGAGGGCGAGGGCGAGGGCGAGGGCGAGGGCGAGGGCGAGGGCGAGGGCGAGGGCGAGGGCGAGGGCGAGGGCAGAGGCAGAAGCGGGGGCGGGAGCGGCTGAGGTGGCGATGGTGGAGTCGGGAACTGGAAAGGGAGTGAGTGGCGCGCCGAAAGCGGAGGCGAAGCATCTGGGAAGAGGCCGGTTAATTAGACGCCGACGACATTTTCTTTAAACGGGGCTCGGGACAGTGGCGCGGACGTGCGCGGCCCCGTGGGACTTACTCAGGGCGCCGCACGTGCCCCCAGCCTGCATAATGAGGCATCGCGTTGACAGCCGGTGACGTCACACAAACGCCTTTACTTACTCAGATTCTTCAGTCGGAGATTCAAAGCAGTGAAGTCATCGTTATCATCAGTTTACATTATTTTTCCAGGCATTACATGTATCTAAAGGATTTGTCTGTCAAGCGTGTGTTTTAATGAAGATGAATTCGGATCCTCATAGGATATCATCTTGTAGGTAAATTTATTATTATATGATTCACGCTGATAAATTTATTTCAGCTGGAAACTAGACGTCTCCTTATCTAGTTGTAAAAAAATCTATTCCATGACTCATCTATGTCACTCACTAACTATAAAGATTGATGAATACAGCAACAATATCATGGAAATACAATGATACAATTGTATATACAACATGTATATACAATTTTATGTATCGTTAATAAATAATAATCTGAAAAATGAAATTCAAAGTATTACTCGTTCATTACACATTTGTAGACGGCAGAATTAGGAACTACTGTTGTTTTGAAAGAGGGCTCGAACAAGCATCCGAGAACGCACAAATAGTGCCGATGTCTAACAGAGATCAATGCTGACGCCAGCCGATGTCAAAATGTTCTTGTATTGTTTTTGTAGTTACTGTGATATCTGCGGAAAAATAAAATTCACTTCGGTATGCGAGAGTGTGTTCTGTCAGTAAATTAATGAACTATTTCTGGCAGTAATTTAGTGAATTATTGCCGCAAGGACGAGGAATAGGGATTTTTAATACCATTAGAAAGACCTATGGACAGAGCTTCAGTACAATATACTTTGTCATCGACAATATTTCCCGAGCGCGACATGTGAATCGACATGACACATCGACTATTCCCCTTTCGGATCCATGAAGAGAGTAATTGGTCTTTTATTATATATTTTTTTATTCCGGTCCTTTTGTGATTGTTATATTTGAAAATAGTCTCAAAATTTAAAAAAGTTTCAACATTTTGAAACAGCCACCCACACGATTGTGAGCTTTGAGTCCAAGTTTTCAAAAATTGAACACTTACATTTGTTATGATTTAGATTACATATATTTTAATCATAAAAATTATTATAATTATTGTATATTTTTATTTATAAAAATATACAATGATAATTGCTAATAATGCTTATTATTACTTCTGATTTTTCTGTATTATTTTAATACAGAAAAATACATACATTTAATTCAAATATTAAATACCATTTTAATATTTGGGTGTGAAATTTCTCAAAGTCAGCAGGGACTTAGGTCATGCAGGTAGAGTCATTTGCGAAGTACAAGTATACGTTACATTTCTTTCAACGTTCTCTTGACCGGCTTGTGCAACCCTTCAGCCGACACCAAAATGGTGCCTTCAGGAAGTCCACCACTGGCCAATGACAAATCATACAGTTTGTTAATTGAGAGCAGTGCTGCAGGTCTCCTCTATTCATTCTATGAGGGTGGCTCGTCTTCCTGTTCCTCAACATTAATGGAAGTTGTTTGCCTTTTGGGTCCTCTATTATTATTATTTCTAGAATAATAATTGTTATTCTTATTATCATCGATGACCTACTCGTACATTTCAGTTGTATTTATTTATTTATTTACGATAATCCTGATAATGGCCAGGATAATCCTGATAATGTTCATGATAAAACAGAGAAACATATTAATTGAACATATTGAACAATTACGCTTACTATTATCAGGAGACAAAAACATTCTCTTGACGCAGCAGTAAAACTTCAATCTCACTCTTGGTACGACTGTTAGTTTCAAATTCGTCTGTCCTTCTTCAATATTATTAATATTAAATTCTTCCGTCACTTTCCCTTTCATTAAATTCCAAATCAGAAACGTCTCCGTTTAACGCTTAACTACACGATTTTTTTTTTCGAAAAATTAAATTTGTTATGTTGCATATCTTTAAGAAACATCCATAAATGAGGCTACAAATGTATTTTGATGAAAATATTTGTTTTGTTTTTTCTAAAAAACTCTGTGTCCATATGGACACGCTGGGCAGTTACGTTGTAATTTTCTACAAAATCTGTTTCGTATGGCAATGTGATACGTACGAGTATGGCAAATTCAACACATTCCAACATAAACCTATATCAAATTTTGCGCACTGCTGATGAGGGCTTGAACTATTCCTTCTGCATCTTCTCTTATTTTCAATTTTTTTATACTATAATGCCTATAACTATCAAATCTCGTGTCCTCTGTAACATTTGATTTAAATGTGATGAGAGCACTGGTTGATGGTGTTCCTGTAACTTTTACCTGATTTATGTATTTTGTGAAACTGGAACAATTTTCCACCTAAAGTCAAGCTTTGACATTTTTACGCAGTTGTCTTTCTTCAGTTGCATGAAGGATGAAAAGTTATTGCTAATGCACAGATTGCAAGGATAAAATGTCATTGCTAATGCACAGACTTGAACGCACAGAATTTCTGTACAATTAGAGATTATACTGAGCATCCCAAGAAAAGTAACATTAACAGTGATATTTAATGTATTATTTACCATTTGGACTGTATAAATGTAAACAACCTGTAACAAGTATTGTACTGCAGCCTCCAGGTCAATGACCCCCATCTCGATCAGGTTTATCGTCCAGTTTCCCTGATCCATTGAGAAAATGCTGAATGGCCCCTTATTTTGCTTCTGGACATAAATGTAAAATCATTATCTGTTCACTTCTAGAATTCAGTGGGAAATATAATTATTCAAATTATCGTTTCCATGTTGTCGCGTCAGGAAGAATTATTCTTTGACGAAGAACATGCTGGATAAGAGCCCAAACTTTATTGCTGATTTACCCTTGGACATAGATTTTATTACATCGGAGCGGGTTTTTTTGTTGTTGTTGTTTTCAAAATTCAAGTAGTATATGGCTTAGTGTAGGGATCACAGAATTTTGAAAACGTGTACAATATTCACGTCTCCCCACAGCACGTCATACACAGTTTTAACTGTTTTTGACGTAAATAAATAAATAAATTGTAAAGTGAACACCCTAATCTCAACTAACAAATACAGGAGGATTTGGACCCCAGCACTCATAATTGTGATAGTGTAAGTTTTGAAGCAAATTTCATGAACTAATAGCAGAAAAAAAGTGATATTCATCAACCTCTTAACTGCCCGGAGTGCCCATATGGACACGCATTAACAACATTTCATCTTTTTGTATAAAGCTAATATTTATTATAATAAAGTTTGCAATCGTTTGACTTATAAAAGAAAGTCCAGACTGTATGCCCTTCGTTCTTAGAAACCCACGCGCACCGTTTATTTCAGTCCAACAATGTTCCACTGACCATTTTCCGCGCGAACTTGCTGCGATGTTGATTTCTCTAAACACTCACAATCATGTGAAACGGGGCCCAACTTCATTAGGCAAAATCGGCCAATACTAGAGCATTGAAAAAAACCCACACAATTATGAGTAAACGGTCCGAAAGGGATAAATGGCACAGATTTTTTTTAAATTTTTCCTTTGCTCATATCTACTGCACAATAGTTATGCTCTTGCCCGCTTCTTCTCTGCCGTTCCCTGCAATGATTGAATTGAATTGAATTGAATGTGCCTTATTTTACGTGGCGAGACTCAGACCATGAGGCCTGCTCTTCCGTCTGACCACGCAAATTCTGCTACGCTCCTTTCACCAATCATGGGAGAAAGAAGCACCAGATTCTTGGGCGACGAAACAGGCGATTTTGAATTTAGCTCAGAGGCATCATTTAGGCTTGAGGATCTTTTACATGCAAGTAAATCTACTAACATGGGACAGCCGGCTTTACTTCCCCTCCGAAGGAAGGCGTACGAAGGATTTTTTCGCCCTTAAAAATCCACGGCTTCGATCGGGTTCGAACCCGCAAACTTGGGTTTAACAGTCCGATACGCTAACTGTTACACCATCGCCGCCGCGAATGATCGGACCTGTATCACGCTCACCACCCTCTATATCATATCTAATCGATCAGTACCTACTGTAGACGTGCGATTGTCATTCAGTCGACGTTGAACTCATGTAAACAGATCGCCGCGCTCCGTCCGCAAAAGTATAGAGGACGTGTAATATTTGCGTATGTTTCTTTGGATAAAGTTTCATCCTCACCGCTAATTATTCAATTCTGTTACGAAAAAATTAAAAAAATCTGAATTGAAAGTTAATTAGTTGTTCAAAATGAAACTTCTATATTTCCATCATGCAACATATTTCCAAATTATCATGTGAGCAATTTAAGACCCTTTATTAATAGAATATCGAAAGAAAACTTAAATGACAGGTGTGATATGAGTTTTAACAAAATTTCTTCCTCTCGAAAATATTTTGTATATGTTGATCAATTCTGTAATATTCAGGAGTATATTATGGAGTTTATTTTGTTTATCACAGTGTTACAAATGAAACAGTTCAAATTGTGAATAAAAAGCACATCTTACTGTACATTCCCAGAAAGCCAACGTAACATTAAAGTGGTCTGCATTCCCAGAAAGCGAACGTAAATTTGAAGTGGGCTGCATTCCCAGAAAGCGAACGTACCTTCGAAGTGGAATACCCGTTAGCTTATTTTTTGTCACAATTTAATATACATAATAATTGAACTAGCTTTGATCATCACAGGTGGGATTTGAGCCGATTCCCTGCTATCAACACACATTTTGATAAATAATTTTCAATAGCCATTGGAATGTTGGCATGGAAAGCATTTTGATGAAATCCACATTGTGTATTATATTTCAGGCACGTGTTCCTAATTGAGAAGGTAAGCGCTACTGAGTTTCTCATTAAGCTGGTTGTTCATTGAATGACAATTTGAAGTTAAATTTTTAATCATTGACAGTATAGGATTTTTAATGAGGAAAAACATAATACATGCCACATCAGTCGGAACTATTTCAAGTTTTTGTGCTTTAAGTCTCTATTTGTATATGTCATTAACGTCATAAGTTGCAAAATCTCTGTGCTGTTAGAGAAGAGAAGAAAATATTCATTTTATGTTCAGAAACAAAACAGGATCTCAGCATTTATTCAACAGGCGAATCTGAAACTGAAGCAGATAAATTATTTTCTTGACTTAGGATTATTTATTTATTTATTTAGTCAAAAACTGTATGTGACGTATGGGGGAGAAAATCATCTGCGCACGCTTTCTTGAGTTTCAGAATCCTTTCTCAACAATTTAACTATTAATAGTTGAAAGATGAAAAAATAATAGTAATAATAATAATAAATAATAATAATAATAATAATAATAATAATAATAATAATAATAATAAATTTTAAAAAGCGAGAGATAAACATTTCAAAAACTTGATATTTTCGTTGTCGAATTATAGAAAACTTATTTGTAACGGTAAACGAACGAACAGATTTGATTTTTCTATATTGCTAACAAAATAGAAACTCACCCTAAGCTCTACTACCACTACAAGCAAAAGGAAAGTTCAACAAAACGTGCGCATAGTGAAGCTACATTTACGTTCAGAAGAAAATCAAGGGGCCATCTCAGCATTTGCTCAATGGATCAGGGAAACTGAAAAAAAAATCGATCGAGATGGGAGTCACAGACCCGGAAGCTGAAGTACATTACTTGTTACAGGCATATTAAGTCTTTTTTATAAATTATACAATGCAAATTTAAATGTAATTCATTATACAATGTCATTGTTTAGTTAAAGTAAACATCATTTTTCGTTTTTCCGATCAGTATAGTCTCTAATTGTATAGAAACAGCTTTGCAGCAGAAAATATTTTACTTTTAACTTAAATTTGCGTACCAATTTTAATTGTTTAATGTTATCTGACAATGCGTTGAAAAGTATCGTACATGTATTGCACGTGGATTTCTTGTAGTGAGCTGTTGATACTAACACTTGATGAACATGATTTCTACGTCGTGTGTTGTAACTATAAATATCAGTATCAGTATTATGAGCAATTCACGTAGTGTCCCCTTCCCCTGTGTGTTAGATTTTTATCATATTGTTAGCTTCATTTAAAATATATACGTTTAGTCGGATTCTGATTATAAATATATTATTTATTTGTTTCCTAAATGCAAAATTTTCTGCGTGCCACTTCAAAGTTTCTGCCGAACCTTCCCTGCAATGGTTAAACTTGTTTAATTTAATTTCATATGCTGTATGTGAGATCACATAAATTTCATTAGCATTTAGTTTGAAATTTCTCTCTGTATAATGAATAAAAATAACGAAATAAATATTCATATTTATTCATAGGTTTGCCGACAGCAGGAGACCAGCAAAACACCGGGAAAATATTCGCAGTAAATGTTTTAATGCGTTATACATTTAGATAATAACACGCATGGAAAATGTGTTAATATTTTGGTTAACTCCCGATATGTACTTTTTATAACAGAATGTTTAAAAAGAAGAGATTTAGTAACAAGTTTGTTTTTTGTTTTTTTTTTGTAGGAAATCTGATATTTACTCAGTTTCCATTTGTGTTCAAAACTGTCTTGAGTTTTGAAGAAGAAAAATAAGCATTTGCATTGAACAATAATTATGAATTATTAATTATTATTGAATGATGACCTTGCAGCATAGTGCTCATTGCATTTCATTTTACCACGACTCCATCATAATTATTAATATTTATTAATAATTATGATGGAGATCATAATTATTTCTAGCAATAGATCATTTGGTCATCAGTTATGGGCCAGAATTACTTTAGGTTTTGAAGGTTCTCTGACATCCATTAAATAAATGTGTACTTCGACACCAGTTGCCACCAACTACACAAGCGACATTTTTGACATCGCAGTGACATGACTGTTTTTGGAAGGGACATGTACTTTCAGAGGACGACTTTCCTAGTGGCAATAGCTTTCCCACTGGCCATAAAGCCTTTATTGTTCATTATTGTTTCACAAATAGTTTCTCGAAGTAATGGCAATGACGTTTGATGCATATATGTTAACGGCGATGAACATTCAGATGTGGACACAAATTGCAGTTCTATCTTTGCCAGGATCGACCCATGAATGTTTGTGTATCAACCAAACACCAGGTCAGGATGAGTTACGTACACATCAGGTGCGAGATGTCAGAAGTGCCAGAACTGTAACTTCGTTAAATATTTCTAATGACAGGTTAATGGTTAAAGTTTATAATTTTAGATCACCCTAAATGCCTTATAAGGTTGTAACATTTATTCGGAACCACTTTGTTCTCAGATTAGAAGGTTTGTAATTACGAATTGGGGGCACAGAAGTCCCTATTACCGGGCGATCATAAGTTCGAGTCCCGACGGTGGCAGGGTTTTCGACACTAGCTAAATAGCTATGGCGATTTCAGTCGCTGACTGAAGAGAATTCTAGCGTCCTGCTGCTCTGATCGGCAGTTTTCCGTAATTTTTTGGATCAATACCAGGCGAATGCCGGAGAAGTACCCTAACAAACAGGCCACGGACACGCCCGATCTTTCCTTCCTCTTCCTTGTATCCTCTGTCCTGACTTACACACACACACTTACATGCTCTAGACTAACACACATGTCGAGAGACCAGTCGAGATCTTGTCCCAGCTGCGACGGTACCTTGCTGGTGGGAGATACCCATTGGGGAAAACCTCGCTAACCGACAGGTAGGTCGGGGCCGAATCTCACCAACCAGGGGGGAAGATCACCGTTCCTACCGAGGAAAAACATACACTACACTTACAGGACTAATTACCTTGGCAGATCGCGCGCCTGGCATCACAGATCAATCAATCGATCGATCGAAACGAATGGTTGGAATTAAGACCTTGTTATTCTATTTCTAATTAACGCATAGAGTTGAACGTGTTAAGCCATCGCAATAAACAACTCGCATGTACACCTCGCGTGTCCGCGGTCCGTATTGCTTGGCGAGCATTTGATAATCTTGCTAAATAACGCCGGGTCATAAAACTGCTTGTCTGGTCCCCGCGTGGCGCCCTGAGCTCGCTGCCACGCCCCGTCGCTTCGTGCGACGCCGCGCGGGCGACGCGGCGTGGGCGTGGGCGGGGCTGGTGCGGTCTGGCTGCGGTGCTCTGCCCTCGCCCCTTCGCCCTTCGCCCTGTGGCTCGCTGCGACAGCTTAATCGGCCCCGGATTCCCGCTCGGCGTTGGGCGAGATGGGCGGCCATCCGACGGGCAGGGCTCGCCGAGTGGGCGGAGCACGAAGCGACTGGACGACGGGTCAACTTGGGAGGGTGGAGGGGAGTGGCGGAGACATGCACCTCTATTAGCAATAGCATTCTTTCCTTCCTCTTCCTTGTCCTAACCTCTGTCTTGATTTACACACACCCTTACATGCACTAGACTAAAACAAATGTCGGAAGACCACTCGGGAGGTTAGAGGTGAAGGGCAAGGGACGAGTCGGAGACACAAACCTCTGTTAGCATTGGCATTCATAGACACAGGTAGCCTACGCTTACACATGCAATCGCTATTTTAACCCTTAACGTGTCCTATAAAGGAGAGTGATGAGTCGATTCATTTATTAGTGATTCCGGACTCGTCAATTGCTAAGGTCTTAGTCCCGTAAATGGGATGCATGTTTCCCTCGAGAGGTAGTGGTGTTGATCTTCTGCATAGAAGGATCCAACGCTAACCTACCTGTCCGTTTCTAGAGTTTTCTCCAACCAGGTATCTCCCACCAGCGGGGCACCGCCTGTGCTGAGACAAGCTTTAACCTCCCGACTGGTAGTGTAGTGCATGCAAGTGTAAGGGTTTAAGTAAGGGATGAGTATAGGACAAAGAAAAGGAAGGAAAAATTGCGCGCGGTCCGTGGCCCATTTGTGAGGGTAGTGCTCTGACATTCGCCTTGAATTGATCGGAAATTAGACGAAAAACTACCGATCAGAGCAGCCGGCCGCTACAATTATCCTTCAGGTAGCAAGGGAGACACGAACCTCTATTAGCATTAGCATTCAGACACAAGTTGTCTAAGCGTACGTGTCCAATTGCTATGTAAACCCTTAACATGTCCTGTAAAGGAGGATGGTGGGTGGAGAATTTGAAATAGGATTTAGAACAACTTGGAACTGCATCAAATATTGTATGTTTCTTTTTTCATTTTGGGTCGTTTGTCCTACTTTGCTGGCGAGCTAACGGTGCCCCCCATGCCTGGGCCTAGTTTAATTCCCACGCTAGGATAGTAAGAGAGATATATGGCTAACACGATGTATTTCCTTCACCGTAACTAGCAAACTCCGCCTGCCTGAGCTCCTCTTCGTATCGCAGCTACAGAAGCTGAGGCTATTTTAAAGAAAAGCTACAACTCTCTTTTTGTCTCGATCGGGAAACGAAACCGGGAATAAATCACGGGAAGCTAGTACATTGTCCGTGAGCTTTCTTAGAGGAACAAGTAGGTGACAAATAAAAATGAGAAGATTAATATAGTTTAAGGAAAATCAAGTGAAACAAGGAGGTTCGAAAGGTCACATTTGCCATGGCTGGATGATGTTGAAGAGGATCTAAGACAAATGAGCGTAAGAAGATGGGGAAGTGGAGTGGTGGACGGAGCATCTTAGAGGAAAATTGGGGAGAGAGGCTGTGTTCGTAATGGGCCTTGGAGAGGCCAAAGAAAGAAGAAGAAGAACTGGTACGATGGGATCTAGGAGATCCTAGCAAGTGCACAGAAATCGCGTTATTTTGGAAACTGGGTTCAGCCGTCTCCTCTACCTTGAAATTGAGTGACTATCAGTGTAAACAGCAAGTGACAGCCAATTATATTTTCGGAGGGGTCTCAACGGGGACCGACATATCGTACCAGTTGCGTTAGTATTCCTTCTCTCGATGGTTTGTGATATATACTAGTATTTGTGAAGATTCAGTATCCAACATTTCTTCAGAGAGTGTTTGAAGTAGAATTTACTTTGTCTTGTGAGTTTAAAATGGTAACTTGTTAGTGAAAAATAGTAACAATAATACAACTAGGTATGTTAACTATAGTAGATTATTCTTCTTGAACTAGTGATTCTAAAACAGGACGTACTTTTTTACGTTCACTAAACTTCACTACACTGCACCACACTAGACTGTTTTGTTTTGAATTACACTGACCAGCGCTTCACAGCACTTCACCGCACTTCGTAGAACTTACTCATTTAATATCTATTACTCTCATCTTATTCTAACTTATTTCTAAAACTTCGGACACTTAGAGAAAAAGCTTTGAAAATTGCTGCGGGTAAACTGTTCCAATCTCTAATTGTTCTGTTACAAAAGGAAAATTTCCCAAGATCTGAATTTTGTTTCCTTGTTCGAATTTTGTGGGTGTGATCGTCTCGGCCAAAATAATTTGTTTTTTCTAGTCTAACCTGAATTTCCTTCCAAGCTGGTTGACTTACGTACGATTTATAAAGAGCGCAAAGCCTCGCCCTTGTTCTTTTCGTTTCTAGAGTTTCCCATTACTTTTTTATTGCTTTAATTCTATAGGTAAACTTATTCACTTTCCTCTCTATTCTATCTAGCTTCCTCTGTATTCTATCTTGTTGACGCGCAATTCACAATCAATCAATTAATCGAACAGTGCTTGAATATATCGATCTTTTGGAATGTCGGTGATTAGGAGTGCTGCGAATTAGGACATCTACTGGATATTACTGTGCCACGAGCTGCTATGAAAAATGGAATTTTGTCCTATGTAAGTGGTAGACTGGCTTGTATCTGGTACGAATTGTATTTTGGTTATTGTAAAACTTTAACAATTAAACTGTTATTGAACATAATAGATTTCTGTAACTTCATGCGTGCAATTCTTGGAAGCCATCAAGCTTGAGTTTCCCCGTTATTTTCAGTGTAACAACTACCTGCGTTCGAGGTACTTATGTGCTACCACGAGTTAAAAAACCGTAATTTGACCTGAAATTTGTTCCTAACACAACGTGTAAGCGCAAGTGAAGCTACAAGTATCATTATAATAAGGGCAGGGAAAAGGCAATTGTTTATGTAAACGTAACAAAATAATTTCAATTAGAGCATAAATATGTATGTTTTCTGAAATGAAGCAGGGTGAAAGTATAAGGTTAGAAATAATACCTAGTTTAGCGCTTCCAAACACCCAAGATAAACTAAATGTCATTAGAAAAAATATTAAACACAAAACAACACAATGAAAACTGGTTTATTTTCACTTTCCCCTATTCTTGTATGAAGAATATTTTGTTTTACTGCAGTGGAAAACTGCTATTTTCTGACAGAAAATTCATTTTGTGGATTCCTGACACCGTAGACGTGAATAATTCTTCTATATGCAGAAAGTTCCTTTATCTAATATTTGAGTAATCACAATCCACATTCTGTGGGCCCTTGGTTCTGAAAAATTGATTTCGGCAAATAGCCGTTCACCTTCCCATCTGTTACTCTGCCAGTGAACAACGCTAGCGGCTAAATCATAGACACAATGTTCACAATGATTGATATTACCAATATTTGACAAATTGATGGCCTGCACGGAAGTGAAAACCGCATTCTAATTTTGAAACATTAAAGCAGAGAGGTAGCTGAAATAATATTATTTAGACCGAGTTTTGGATAATTAGAAGAGAAAAGAGAGATAAAACGAGATCATAACGGAAAACAATGAAATTTACAGACCCAACAAAAAATCGACGAAGATAGAAATAAATGCAAAGATCATTTAAGGAGGATGAAAAATAATCCCATTCCTCAGAAAAATCTCTTCTACAAACCTAGGGAATAAATAAAGTGAAATTAGTGGGTATCTCTCACCAGAGGGGCACCGCCCCAGCCGGGACAAGTTCTAAGCCTCTCACTGGTCTCCCGGCATGTGTGGTATTGTAGTGCATATGTATGTAAGAGGTGAGGGTAGGACAAGGAAGAGGAAGGAAAGATCACGCGCGATCCGTGGCCCGTTAGTTAGGGTAATGCTCCGGCATTCGCCTGGACTTTATCGGAGACACAACGGAAAACTACAGATCAGAGCAGCGGACTGCAATAATTCTCCTTCAGACAGCGACTGAATTCGACCTAGCTGAAAAGCTAGTGTCGAAAATCCTGCCGTCGTCGGCCCTCGAACCTAGGACCTCTCGGTCAGAGACGCTGCAGTGACATCAGTTGATGCACTGAACCACCGCTTCCGGTCCTTTCATTTGAGAATAAGTAAGTTCATGAATAAGATTTGCTTTTTTCAGGCCGTATTAGTTACTGCGGGAGCTTCCAAGCACAACATTATTTTGCCTCCTTGTTCCGAAAAAGATCCTTCAGATTTACTAAAAAATTATTTCTGATATTTTTTTTCTTTTTTGGTGGGCCCCTAAGAAACTTTTACACAGGAACACACGTCACTGAAACGTATGCTCTGAATCATTTAGAAGATATAGTAAACAATTTATACATTTATTTGTAAAACTGAATGTGTACTCGTATATATATTATTAGTCAAATTTAACATCTATCATATATATTTAAAAAAATAATTTTTGGAATAAAAACATTTTAGTAAGGTTGGCTACTTTGTTAACAATTATTTTATAGGTGCAAACATACTTAATGACATTTTACCATATTTCCTTAATTTTTTCAAAGGCGCGGAACAGCAATGGATGGCAACCACAAAGGAATTACTTATTTTGCTTGTAGGAACTTGTAGAACTCTCATTATTGATGTCCACAATGAATTCTGTCCTTAGTGTGCAATATATTTGCTAAGAGATTGTCAAAAGTAAATAAATTAACTTCTATGGTATAAATTAACTACTTTTAGATCTTTGCATGCTGACCCGTGGTGTTCAAAGCGTCCTCGATGTGGTAGCAAATTTATTAGAACTGAAGTGAAATTCCTTTAAAAGAGGTGTGTAGTGAATTTGTGGTAGATTTTGCAGACGATGGTGTATTTTTATTATTTTTTCTTTTCACACAGAATTCTAACCATGTATATTCATTTCGTAGTTTGCTGTAAGCCACAGCTTCATAGAGAGATACATGTGTTGCGAGAATGAAGAAGGCAGTGACCTAATGTAAAATAAATTAAAACTGACAGAAATGCATCTCCTCAGGTTTGCACACTTAAAGAGAATAAAAAATATAAGTACACTAAGTTAATAATTGATCTGGCCTACCCTAAAACTAGGAATGTTGCCGTCTGGCATATTGTAGTTAGTTTCGTCATGAAAAAGTGATCATACGGCACATCGAGAAAAAACCTGGAATGAAGAAAAATCTGCCATCAGAGGGTGAGTATTCACTAAAGTAATCTACTCCTAAATTATTTAATAAAAAAACCGCGAATGTGACGTGGGCATGACCTCTCTTTCCGTCCTTCGTTCAGCAGCTGAAAACAAATATCATGACAGAATCTCGCCCACAAACGTTGACTTGCGCTTCTTTGCAACCTTATAAGCATATGCACTAACGTGTACATGCATTCAGCAAATAAACTCGCATTCACGCAAGACAGGTTCATTCACGAACCTCACTAGTTGCCACACACACCGACCTCCACATTTACCAGCTTCTACATACTTCTACGTACTTTTCTTCCACCTAAGCTACGGCATATCCCACCTCTGACATGACATTGACGTGCCCGACGTCGCTGGTCTATGCGACATAAATAATCTAATCAATTTTCTCGTTTGTATTTACTTTCTATGCAATAGAAGGATACTTTCGAACGAACTTTCTTGATTATTCTATAAAATGAGATAATAGTGAGCACCCTTGGAAGGAAACTCGTTCACGATGACAATCATAGTTCTCTTTTTTCGTCCATTTCCATCTATTTGTTTCAATTCCACGGCAATTCAAGAGAATGTAGAGTTCTTTAATTTATGGCTATTCTTCCGAAGAAGTGACGGAGCGAACTTCACTTCACGAGCAGCACTTCTCATTATCGCTGGAGCGGCGTCGGTATTCGCGCTAGTGCATAGGCCGAGTGGAACAGGGGATGGATGGGCAGGGACGGGGCAGGAGCGAGGAAAGGACGGGGTAGGGGCGGGGTAGGGAGCAGGGGAAAGAGCTTAGCGGAGAGAGGGGGCGGGAACGTAGATTGGGTAGAGGTGGAGCAGTCGACATGGGAGAAGAAAAGTGGTGGAAAGAGGGCGAGCCAGAGGGGCAATAGATGTGGCAGAGGGTGGTGCATGGGGCGGGTTAGAGGGCGGGACAGGGCACAAGATGGGGGGCAGGGTACGAAATGAAAGAGGGGTGGGCAAGGGGCGGGGCAGTCAGCAGGGCAATAGGAGGCACAGAGGCGGAGAAAAGGGGACTAGAGCTAGGGAAAAGGGTGTGGCAGTGGTAGGGGCAATGGTTGAGGCAGGGGGCGGGCCTGGGGGCGAAGCAGGGAGTGGCGTAGAGAGCGGAGCAGGAGGCAGGGCAGGAGGCGGGACAGAAGGCGGGGCAGGAGGCGGGACAGAAGGCGGGGCAGGAGGCGGGACAGAAGGCGGGACAGAAGGCGGGACAGAAGGCGGGGCCAGGTGGCAGGGCAGGAGGCAGGGCAGGAGGCGAGCGCAGGAGGCGGGAGCAGGAGGCAAGGGGTGAAAGGCGGGGCAGAAGGCGGGGCCGGAGGCGGGGCAGGAGGCGGGGCAGGAGGCGGGGCAGGAGGCGGGGAAGAAGGCGGGGCAGGAGGCGGGGGCAGGAGGCGGGACAGAGAAGGCAGGGCAGGAGGCAGGACAGAAGGCGGAGCAGGTGGCAGGAGCAGGAGGCGAGGCGGAGGCAGGACAGGAGGCGGGGCAGGAGGCGGGAGCAGGAGGCGGGGCAGGAGGCGGGGCAGGAGGCGGGGCAGGAGGCGGGGCAGGAGGCGGGGCAGGAGGCGGGGTAGGAGACGGGGCAGGAGGCGGGGTCAGAGCAAGGGGTGAGGCGTGGTGAGGGGCAGGGGGCGGGGAAGGGCAGGGGCGGGGAAGGAATCGCAGTAGGAGGTGGGGTCGGGGGCGGGTCAGGTGGCGAGGTAATTGGTGGAATGGGAGAGCGCGGGTGAGAGGGAATGGGGAAGAGGCGGGGCAGGAGGTGGGGAGAGAAAGGGAGGCAGGATGGAGGCTGACGAACGGCCGTGTCGGGGCGGCGCCTGACGGATGGCGGCACAGTTTGAAGGCGCGGCCGCTGGGCTGCGCTGCAACACGTGTCCTTCATCCATCATGGCCCCGCCCGCTCCGTCTGGCTCCGAAGCAGGAGCTGGAGTTGGAGCTTCCGGCCGGATCAGCAGCTGGGTGCGCCGGGAGCGCGTCATGCCGGAGAAGGTCGCTTTAGGTTCGTTCACGCTCCGCGGGGCTAAGACCAGAGAGGTTTTGTACCGGTGGAAAGAAGGACGAAGTACGCACATGGAGTTGAGTTTTGGGGCGAGGGACACTTTGAAACAAGTTTATCCAGATAGGTGAGTTATTTGTGGAAAAAGTATGATTTAAGTGTGTCTTTAAATAAAATAGCCAACCCTAGCCGGACGGTAATTGTTTTTTTGTTGCGAATCCACAACTGAAGCTTCATAGTTCGGCAAATCCTTGCTTCGACCCCCGAATCGCTATATTAGTTTTTCGCCACCTGCGATGTATATGGATCGAGACTGCGTGAATGAGAATTCCGGAGGTCGATTGTTTTATTTGTCTTCTCTGTGGTTTTCTCTGATCAATTCCAACCTTGCAAAATGGTTGTACACCTGAAAGCAAATATACTAAAAAACAAGTAACTAAGTGGATAACCGAGCAACCCCTTAAAAAACAGGTTCAAGGCAGCTCGTGCTTTCTCATTATGTTCTCAATATTTTCCTCGGGAAACCGTATACACTGTTGCGTTTGCGGTATCGAAAGTCGGGACATCCTAAGGTTTGAGTCCTAACAGTGACAAATTTTCGACACTAACTGCGTTGCTGTGTCGAATTCAGTCACTGTCTATAATGGTAGACAATTCTACCGGCCAGCTGCTCGAACCAACGGTTTCTCCGACTTATTACAGGAGAATGCCGAATGCCGGATGTGGGGTTTGCCCCGCTGGGGGAGTTACCAGAAGGAAAAACCTATGGAGATGAACCCATACAGCCTCCATGTAGGGTGAGGCGGAATCTCGCCATTTTATAAAGACGGATTTATATTTATATATGACTCCTGTCCCGCCCTCTGCCCCGCCCCATGCACCGCCCTCTGCCACATCTATTGCCCCTCTGGCTCGCCCTCTTTCCAACACCTTTCTCCTCCCATGTCGACTGCTCCACCTCACAGAATATATCGTATACTACACTTACGTGATAGTGACTATAATAGTAGTTGTCGCACCCGGAAACAAAACTCACTTATCCTTGGGGAAGGCATACCTTCCATGATTTGAATAGACTCAGGCGTAATTCGGAGTGCTTATAAATAAAATCTAAATACACGGGCAGAGGTGAACTCGAATAAATAAAAAAAATAGGTCAGACTTTACTAGTTAGAATGAATAGGAACATTACGTATCATAACATTAGTAGACGCAGGGTCTAAGTACTCGTACTGAGGCAGCAAGGCAGCATGGGTTTCGCACCTGATCCAATCGTTGTTCAATCAAGAGAGCACAAGTATAGTGTATTTTAATTATGAAATAAATATCTATGCATTTATGTATTTGACGTGTCTGATTTGGATTAATCCGACTTTTGCCAACTGGCGGTGTTCCCATGCCTAGGCTCTGTTTTTTTATTTATTTTCTACTCCTGAAGGTAATAGAGACATGTCGTGAGCATGATATATTTCCACCACCCTATCTGGATTAACTGTCCAGCCTGAGCTTTTTTCTTTCTTACACAGCTGTAGAAACTGAGTAAATTTGTGTTAGAAAGCTACATATTCATTTTTGCCCGGTCGAAAGTTGAGCGCGAAAACACCTCACAGAAAACTAGCACGTCGTCCATGCGCCAGACAAGCAATGTCTAACCCACTTTTGTAAGCGCTTTGTATGTTGCGACACTTGGGTGTGGAAGTGAGTTATCGTGCTGAAAAAAACTTCAATTTCCCAATTCACAATTTCAAACAGTTCTTACGAGATGGAACTCGCTGTAAACGCCTCTTTAGGGTTTTCAGTGTCTTGATGTAGAATTGATGGTTGTGCCATTGAACATAACGTCAACACCAATGACACCATATGTCCGAAAAAGACAACGATTTTGATTTTCTACCTTATGATTTTTATGATTAACTCATGTTTGAACTCCTATGATTATCCTAGTGAGGAACGCCTCTCATGATACCTCTCCCACGATTTCGAAATGATTGACTTTCTTTAGAATCTGTGATTAGCCGACAGATTTCTTGGGACCGGTTCCGTGAAGTGCAACAGCACTTACTTGCTCGCTGATAGCTTTAGTGCCGGTTTCTTACTAGTGACACTTATTTTCGCGAATTACATCATCGGCGATTCAGTACATCAGAACTCACCGCTGTGGTATGACGTCTCGAGCGCGACAGATCACAGAGAACACATTCTCTACTTATTTCAAATCTGCAATTAGTTTAGCCCATCATCCATCTATACTCCTGACGGAAGCAAACGTTTTATTCTCTGTACATAAGCCTTTCTGAAAGTTTGAAACCCTATTCTTCAGAGCAACGAGGAGCCCAATCACAGCACACTGTAACGTAAGTTGCCACTGATCGCCATTTTAACTGTTAGTTACGGATCGGCAGACGCGGATTTTCAGTGGAGGCACGGGAGGCCAGCCCTCCCCACAAAATTGACTAACAACACTAAAGAATGCATATTTTTTAACTTATAAAATGTTAGAATTAACTTTGTCTAAAGTTGAAATAAATGTTAACTGCTAGCGAGTAAACATTTAAAAGAATTCGTTTATCTTGCTACAAACATAGCGTTACTATTCAAGGTGGAGCCAAGGAGTTCTATGCGTTACACATAGCATCACCAAGTACTAGCATTGCTTGTGCCTGCAGGATACCGGCGGCCCAAGCTGACATGCGCATCGCCTGTTGCCATGACAACATCCCTCAACCAATAAGAAAAGAGTAGTTTCCTTTTGTCAAGTTTTGGAGTTGGTTTGGTACGGAGGCTCTCGCGCGTATGACCTCCTCTTGTGAAGGTTTCTTGCGCACATAGTGGGTGCACTGTGGTTACGAGAGATCCATTGTGTGGCAAACCCAGTATTACAGTGGACACAATAAAATCTTTATTCGAAATGCCGTTTTCGCGGAGAAGTTATCCTAAAACAAGAGAAATATTAAATCTAATTATTTTATTTGGAATGTCGCCAATAACAGTTTACTAGTAAACCGAAGGCCACAATTTCACAAGATCACAGTGTCAATTTCACAGTGTCTGAATTTGTCTGGGCCTCCCCAAGTTTCGAACCCACCGTCCGCCACTGTGATTGATTGATTGATCGATTGATTGATTGACTTCTTCGTGTTTCCAGGCGCGTCAACTCCTTTGGTCAATAGTCCCGTTAGTGTAGTGCATTTTTTTCTCGGGAGATAGCGGTGATCTTCCCCCGCTTGTTGGCGAGATCCGGCGCAGACCTACCATCGGCTAGTGGGGTTTCCCCCTAACCAGAACTCTCCCACCAGCGGGGCACCACCCCAGCCGGGTCCAGCTCTGAACTCCCGACCGGTCACCCGGAAAATGTGGTAGTGTAGTACATGTTAGTGTAAGTGAGTGTGTAAGGGGAGAGGATAGGACAAGGAAGGGGAAGAACAGATCGCGCGCGGTCCGTGGCACGTTTGGTAGGGTACTGCTCCGGCATTCGCATGGTGCTGATCGAAGAAACCACGGAAAACTACCGATCAGAGCAACCGGCCGCTAGAATTCTCCTTCAGACAGCAACTGAATTTGACCTAGCTGAAAAGCTAGTGTCAAAAATCCTGCCGCCGTCAGGACTCGAACTTAGGACCTCCCAATCATCCGCCACTGTGGATCGGCCCTCTGTAATAATTGCTTGAAACTACTTATGCAAACACAAGAAACATGAAAATCTAAGGAGTGGAGAATTGGAACTATCTACTGTTATTATTGGATGAAGGGGAAAAAGTGGGACATTACTTTCTGGCCGTCACTCGTAGATTTCTATCACACCTCGGTGCTTGCCAAGAAAGACGCCATCCGCGTTCATAGACGTGTAGCTCGGGACACTGCCAGTGAGCTAATGTCACATTGGTGCAATGCCATTCATTCCAGCTTCTTACGAGCCTTCATTAAGTGTACCAGCGTGAGTAATTCTAATAGATATGTCAAACCAAATTTTAGTGAAGCTGAAGTACCCACATTTACCGACGCTATTTCCATGTGTTGGGGACCTATCCAGGTTATGTCTGATCGCATGGTTCCCAGTATGTTCTAAAAATAATTGAACCTAAAAGTATTCTCTGTAAATTAACTTCCTCTGAAATACCACAGAACAGCCACAAGGACTAGTTTTCTAAACATCGATGTCGAAAAAATGATTTTTCAACCTGTTGTTCTTCTTAAAGTATTTCGGGTTGTATATTCTTGTATTTACGCTGTTGGATGTGATCAGTCTGCTTTACCAGTCATGATAATTGTCTTTTTTGTGTAACAACCATCAACTCTTCTCTTAACGGCATTTGATTCATTGCATTTCATTATTGACGACCTATCACGATCTATGATCTCTTATTTTGGACCGAGAAATAATAATGTTTTTGATGTGTGTGTGTGTGTGATTCTTTCGCGAGCATCTATTAATTTCTATGAATGAATAAGTCATTTGATAACAACTTAAAAAGGCAAACATTAACTATATTACCATTACCATATGTGGTCGTGACGAAAACGAAGTAAATTTTTTTTTCTGATACGTTATTACTTGTTATTGTCTTCAATTCTTAATTCGATATACGCTGTGTGACGTACCTGGATTGAGACGATCCTGTGTGTGAGGGAATATGAAAACAGCTGAATGAAGCTACATGTTCTCTTATGAAGGGAATTATGGGAGGGCAATATGAAAAGACAAACCGAGTCAAGTTAACATCTACTTAATTGGAAAGTAAATCTGAATCAATATTATTACGTAAAATATAAATTCGTGCGTATACCACGGGCGCTAACTTGTTCCAATGATATCGGGGGCCAAAAATCCCTCGGGCACTTTGTTGCCATTTAATCATTAGAACCCTTATATTGCCATTGATGCGTAAATAACTATAAGCGTGTCCAGTGATTACACATTCTTCTCATACGACCACGCCCACATAGGCCACCCAAAGTTAACACGGCATACGTCGTCCAGTCGTCCAGCGGCCCACACCCCGCGCGCCACACAACGGAGTCCGAAGGGCGCTGGCTGGGAAGAGCCTGATGGATAGCTGACCGCGCCCTCCAGCCTTCGCCCTACGCCCTGCGTCCCCCGGCCCTTGGCTCTGCTCCGCGTCGCTTACCGACAGCGCCCTCTGGCTCCCCCACAAAGGGCGCGCGCTCCGCGTGTAAAATAGCATCCATGCGACCTCCCTCCTCCTCCTCCCTCTCCTCGTCATAACACTCCCGCGGGTGGATGGGTGGGGTCGTGATGGCAAATGCTACCAAAACATCGATACATGGATGTTTGGATCCATCGCGAAAGGGTTTTTGATGTCAATGAAAACATCGACGAGAAAACATCGATGTTTTAATTATAGACTAATAAACATGCTATTTTCCTATCCATTTTTAATTACAGTACGTAAAATCGATATATTTTATTGTTTGGTTATCAACATGTTAGTAGTATGTTAATAAAAATTATTATCGACTGTAAATATTAAAATTAACAATAAAGAACATCGTGTTTTGCTATTGAATTCGTGTTTCATTGTTGATTCAAGCACTGACACCCGTAGCGATAACATGCATTCATAACACGAACAGCTCCCAAATTTTCTCAGATTGCACAGGTGAAATGTGCAGCGTGTTAAAGACGATGACGCAAAACAACGATATAGCTGTGGATTGCTGCTACTCTACAATATGCTTAAACCCCTTTATTAAAAAACTTAAAAATAAAAAACTCCAATTTTTTGCAACAAAATATCGATGTAAAGAAAACATTGAAAGCAAAGTATTAATGTTTCTGTTGGAAACATCGATGTTTTTTTGCCAGCCCTATGGGGGGAGGGAACAACTCGATTGAAGTAGTTTACATCCTCTCCTTTGAAGAAAGTAGCTCAACGCATGCGATTGGAAGAGAGACGAGTTCTCGATGGTCCTAGTACGAGCAGTAGCATCCGAGATGTTGATGATGGAGGTGGCAAATCTATGAGACACATTAATCAGGGTGCATCAAAGTTGACGCGACAAGTAATACGCTGAATCGCGAAGACGTAAAGTTTGGTGCTTGTTTATAGTACATAACGGTATTAAAATAGCACAAGTCTGAAATGTTTCTAGTGGGCGTGTCCAATAGAGAACAACTTCAAGTCAATTTTTATGAAAAGTTATGTTCAATTGGGGAAAAAAGGAAGAGTTAGATACGTTTGAATTTCCTAATGTGCTCTTGTGCGTATGTTAAATAAATTCTTTGATTACTTACATTTATTTATAACTAAAAAAACCTACTGGGACCTATATCACTTCCGTGCTTCTTTCTTGCCATATCTGTATACAAACCTTCTGACTATGCCTGTAAATGGGTGAATGATTTTGATGGACTGGTTGATTAATTTGTTCGTGCTTCCGGGCGCGTCAACTGCTTTGGTCATTAGTCCCGTAAACGTAGTGCGTGTGTTTTTCCTCGGGAGATGGCGGTGATCTTTCCCCGCCGGATGCCAAGATCCGGCGCCGACCTACCGTCGGCTAGTGGGGTTTCCCCCTAACCAGGACTCTCCCACCATCGGGGCACCGCCCCAATCGGGACAAGCTCTAAGCTCTCGACCGATCTCCCAGAATATGTGGTAATGTAGGGCGTGTAAGTGTGTGTGTGTGTGTGTGTGTGTGTGTGTGTGTGTGTGTAAGAGGAGAGGATAGGAGAAGGAAAAGGAAGGAAAGATCACGCGCGGTCCGTGGTACGTTTGGTAGGGTACTGCTCCGGCATTCGCCTGGTGTTGATCGGAGAATCCACGGAAAACTACCGATCAGAGCATCCGGTCGCTAGAATTCTCCTCCAGACAGCGATTGAATTCGACCTAGCTGAAAAGCTAGTATAGAAAATCCTGCCGCCGTCAGGACTCGAACCTAGTAACTTCCGGTCAGAGGCGCTGCAGTGACATCATTAAGCATTAGTATCTCTAAAGGTTGAAAACAATTTTGTGGGGTAAATTGTATTCTGAACCAATAAAAAAGAAAGCATAAAAATCAAGGAAGTAATAATTGCCGAGATTCATCCATTCTTCCCCTTTTACTAAACGGTCCTCAGACATGGTAACTATATCTGTATACGCTCTTACTATTGTTGTTGTTATTATTATTATTATTATTATTATTATTATTATTACTATTATTATTATTACTATTATTATCGGGAGCGGTAGCTCAGTGCATCAACTGATGTCACTACAGCGCCTCTGACCGGGAGGCCCTAGGTTCGCTTCCTGACGGAGACACTAGCTTTTCAGCTAGGTCGAATTCAGTCGCTGTCTGGAGGAGAATTCTAGCGGCCGGCTGCTCTGTTCGGTAGTCTTCCGTGGTTTCTCCGATCAACCCCAGGCGAACGCCGGAGCAGGACCCTAACAAACGGGCCACGGACGGCGCGCGATCTTTCCTTCCTCTTCCTTGTCCTATCGTCTCCCCTTACACACACACCTACACTAATATGCACTACACTACCACATATTCCGGGATGTAAATAACAGTATTTGACAGTATAACAAATGTTCGATGTATTCATAGAAAATATGTTTTGTAAGAAGCACTTCCGAAACGATGTAGGTAGTGGAAACAATAAACAAAGATGTTTACATGAATACTTGTACTAATAATTCTGGCGGAAAAAAACAGGCAATCAATAGTTGTTTTAAATTTCTGTAAAGATGAATGTTTTAAGAAAATGTTTGTGAAAGTTCTGAAGTGCAGCAAGATGTTCTTCTTTCTGGACTGCAATCCAGCATACCATCCAATCATTACGTAGATGTTTTGATAAAAAAATTATATAAATATATACAGAGTTAAAACGCTGAATCTATGCTTGTATTTTCAGATATTTATTTATTTCACGTTGTTTTGCATCGTTGTCATTACCGATGTCAAATTAAAAATATTTATGAATGTTTTTAAAAGACATAAAAGAGTCTGAAAATGATAGCTTACTTTCATTTTAGTATTTCAAAACATTTTCAGAAAATCTTTTATTTTGTGGAATGTGGTCTCTTTCATTATTGCAGTAAATCAACACCATCTATGTAAAAACGTATGTAAGACATGTCTAGCTATCATCTTCCTAAAAAGGAATTATTATCTTAATACGAATTTTACTTATTTCTTTACTTTGGAAAACTATGCTTTGCAATGTTTCAGATCCTTTGCTTTACTTCAACAAATTTTAATCGCGGCTATAATTGATAATATTATATGCTATAAAATTTGAGGTATGAAAATGTTTCACACCTCATTATCTCAAAACATGAAAGTCCCATTAAATTCCTATTTACACAAATTCAAATTTCATCATCAAATTCTCTTCCAGTCCAGTCCCTATTCTTGTTTCCTCTTCAGCTCCCCGCTTACGTCTCCTTATAGTGACGTGTTAATTAAATCACAAAATTTGAAAAAATTCTGTTAACTGGTGTAAAATTACGTGTATGATCCTATTTTCGGCGGTTCATGTTTTCAACTGAAGTGCCTGGTTAGTACATGGCGGCAAATTTAATATTCATATTACTTATATTAAATATTTTTTAACGTTTATCCATCGCTGTTATTAGTTTAATATCATCGTGTAAGTTCGTGTGAGTTTTTAGTTTTATATCAAGCTACTCTGCTGCGGTGTGGCAGTTGATACGATGTTGCGGAGATATTAAAATGTGTTGGAGGAGGAGTTATACAAATAAGTTGTTTCGTATGGTAGTGTTCGATTTGCTAAAGTAAGTTTTATTTGGAATCTTTTCCGGGAAATTCAAATGTTTTATTATCGCTGATGCAAGGAAACGAGTGGGAAAGAAAATACAACATGAAAGTAAAATCGTTTATGTATTGCAAAAAGTAAACATTTTCGTCTGTTTCTCTAAATGTTTATTACACAGACTGAGCGAAATATTTCCATTGCAAAAACTCTGCAGCATTATAGAAACCATCATTTGCCCCTTGTGTGCGTTGCTCTCAACTGCACTTCAATACACGCTGCTGCCTCCCCATTCCTTAGCTTATCCCCCCACTCGTTTCTTGACCTCCACCCCCGCTGCACGCGTGACAATCGCCACCAAGTGCTGCAATTTCTCAAGAACAAGAAGGCGTTTGCTTCTCTCTCTCTCTCTCTTTCAACCGCTTGCCCCTCGCCTACTCGCCAGCCCCTCCGCCCACCCAGCCGCATTCTTACCTCCCGCCCGACCAACCTCATGCTCTCTAGCCCGCTTGGTCTGCCGCTCGCCCGCCATCTCGGCCGCCCTCGCCCGCCCTCTCACCCGCCCTCTCGCCCACCCTCTCGCCCGCCCTCTCGCCCGCCCTCTCGCCCGCCCTCTCGCCCGCCCTCTCGCCCGCCCTCTCGCCCGCCCTCTCGCCCGCCCTCTCGCCCGCCCTCTCGCCCGCCCTCTCGCCCGCCCTCTCGCCCGCCCTCTCGCCCGCCCTCTCGCCCGCTCTCTCGCCCGCCCTCTCGCCCGCCCTCTCGCCCGCCCTCTCGCCCGCCCTCTCGCCCGCCCTCTCGCCCGCCCTCTCGCCCGCCCTCTCGCCCGCCCTCTCGCGCGCCCTCTCGCCCGCCCTCTCGCCCGCCCTCTCGCCCGCCCTCTCGCCCGCCCTCTCGCCCGCCCTCTCGCCCGCCCTCTCGCCCGCCCGGTTCTTCGTGCGTCCACTCGCTCGCCCACCCATCTGCTTACCAACCCACCCACTCACCCACCCACCCATCCGATCCTCTCACCCACTCACCAACCTGCCCCCCTCCCTCACGCCCACCCTCCCACGCAGTCTTGTGCGACCGCCCAGTTTGTCCACTCCCCCTCTCGTCCGCCTGCCCTCTCTCTCTTTCGCCCTCTCGTCCGCCCACCCCCACTGTGTGACAGATCGAGGGCGGCGAGGGCAGAGCGGGTCTGTGCGATCAGATGCGATCTGGGCCGCTGCGTGCCCATGTGTCCCACTGACCGCGAAGGTCACGCAGGCGCCCGCCCGTTCGTGTGGGGCCCATTTCGCCCGGAGAACTCGCGCTAACACGCACGCCGCTCAAGGGAAGTGGCCGTTTTCTTGCGGATTTCATGGAATTTTAGAGCAAAGACTTTTTTTGCTTTTGCCTCAAGTATAATGATTGAGAGGATTTTAATTGAACCAAGTCGTGCTCCAGAATTAGGTGAATTCAGACGACGTTTCTTGCGGTAGTTTGCGTTTAAAAATTGTATATATCAACCCTATTACTTGTGAATGACTTCAATTCTCTAGAGTATAGATGAATATTATTAGAGTATGGCGATATACAAGTATGCTTGTATATGGGCTTGTATTTAGGCTTGTATTTAGAGAATATTTTGCAAGTGAATCGGGGTGCATGCGGCACTCTCTGGGAGACATTGTTTGCTGATAGTCTGGCTTGCAATTTCTCTTCAAACCATTCAAATCGAATTGGTTCTTATCCTAATTAATTCTTTGTTGAGTTAAGCAGTTACTTTACTGCTCTCTTTCTAGTCCTATTTAAATATTCTATGTTTTTCATGTTTTTGTACTCATTATGGTTTTAACTTCTTACACACAATATTTTTTCGCTTTATTTAATTGTTTCGTATCCTCCACTTTCTCGACTTATTTTAGATTCTCCGCTTGATCGACTTTCTTGGGTTCCCACGCTGGATCAACAAATTTCATATACATTAGTTCATTTAATTGCCCAGAATCATCTACTTTATCAAAATTATCAAGATCCTTCTCATGGTCTTGTTCTCAGTTATCCAATAGTTGACTTGATCGCGTTTCTCTGCTTGACCAACTTGCAGTTTTGTACCTCACCGGACTATCATGAGATCCTCCAAGTTTTCTACTTGTCCGATACACTCCACTTAATCCGCTTGCTGCGGATGCTCTTCTTGATCAATGTTTTTCCGAACCCCCTACTTTATAGACATAGGATTCTTCACAAGATCGTGTTGTTTTGGATACCTCAGATCATCTACTTGCTACAGATTCACCACTTTTCTCTTCTTTCCAGGGAGTTTCACCTTCATCAATTTGCCCAGAATCATCCCCTTGACAAACATGCCAAGGATACTACACTTCATCGACTCGCTCAAGATCCTTCACTTTATCGACTTATTCGGTATCTTCAACTTCATCAACTTGCGCCCGATCCTATACTTGATCGACTTGCTGATTTTTTTACTTGAGCTCGGTTCGACTCGACGAGATTCACGAGCTGATCGACTTGCTCGGAAACATCAACTCAATCGACTAGCTCAGAATCTCCCACTTGATGACTTTATTGGGTTCCTCCACTTGATCTACATTCACTGGATCTTCCAATTGATTGACTTTGTCGGGATGTTCACCTTCATCGATTTGCCCAGGATCATCCTCGTGACTGACTTGTCAAAGATCCTTCATTTGATGCGCTCCAAATCCTTCTCATAATCTGCTTCATTTAGTTACTCAAGTTAATCTTCTTGATCGTGATCCAACTCTAGATCGACTCTCTTAGGATCCTCCATTTAAAGACTACAAGGGAATATTGATCTTAGGAAAGAATATCCAAAGTATTATGCGCTTCTCCACTACTGATGGAGACGTATTGTAGGCGGTGAGTTTTATTGTGATGAATAATTTCCAAATGTATTGTCTCAACGTAAAAGAAGAAATACAATTTGTGGTTGAACTAGATACTAGTTTTAAACTATACAAAATAATTGTTCATAACAACATTGAAACCGGTAGATGTCTCATTATGAAGTATTGTAAATAACTGCTAAGAAAGAGTTTGATAAATTGAAGGAAGATAAGTTTATAACGAAAAATAATAAAGTAAACTTAAGATTGGAAAACGCGGTAGGGTACGTTAAAAATTTTAAGGCGTAAAAGTGAGATAACTGAATTTTGTTGCTCTCTATAAGCACGCTCTTCATGCAGATGAATGACTCATTTTTTGCCTGCCAAGCGCAAATTCACTATATTTGACGTATATCCCTGTGCGTATCTTCATGAAGCGAGTTCTAACGTTTTCTCGTTTTTTGTGTTGTTCGATTTTTCTCATTTCTGATGTCACCTTACTACGGAAGAGAACTGCAGTTAAGATTTATTTGAAAAATGTAACAGTAGAACGGAAATATCAACAGTGTTTGTTAAATGTTCAAAAGCGTATTAGTAATAAAATCAACAAATAATTATAATAGTAATTCGCATTTTTCTTTTATGATTTCTATGATAAAAAGAGTTATAAATTAATACATGAATGCAGAAATAATAAAATAGAAAATAATTGGATAGAATCACCACAGAACACAAGCCAAAAATAGGAGGAACTTGCTAGATGATCTTCAAATTAAGAACAATAATGTTGACCACTCACGTTTTATTAATGTTGATAACTGAAATAAGACAGATGAATTGAAAACGAAAAGTAGAGATTTCAAAGAAAGCATGGTCGTCGCGTAGCAGCTTCGACCGAACACGTTACATTAGTTTCATCATGGCTCTTATATCAGGTGAAATAAGAATTTTAACATTAAGTTGAATTAATTAATCTCTTTTTATTTCGTTCGTAAATTCATATTTTTCATTGCAGCTTATTTTACTATTATTTTATGAGGTTGTCAACTAAACAGAAGAAGAAGGAAGTGGAATAGAGGAAGAAAGGGAATAACTTGAATCGGTTGGTACTGCCTATTGAACATTTCGGATGTTTGCAGACTAACTAGACGGACGATTTGGCTTAATGCGTTAGGTCGGCAATGCTTCCGCCCCAGGTACTTAGGGCCCACATCCAAAAGAACGGACACATCGATTTCCTGCGCGCGAAAATCGATTTTAGTGAGTCTCATCACGTTTCCGTGACTCTCATAGCGCGGTGAGCAGGAGAGCGAATCAAAATGTTGATGTTTGACATAATACGCACAGAAAAGTAAAAATATAACTACTTTAAACTCAATAACATAAAACCATAACAAATTCAGTAACAAAATATTTCAACTTAACATAAACGTTATCTTTCAGACAAGGGCTCGAGGTGAGGGATTTTAAGGTCGCTTTTCAACACCTTCGCCATATAGCGACCACGGTGATTTTTGAACTGTAGAACTGTAGGGAGAACACATTAGGAGCACACGTAAGGCCCTTCACCCTTAACGACCTCGGTTATCTAGGCCGACCGAGGTGAATTTAATCAAGTCGTTTTGTGCTGATAAAAAGAATGATGAAAATTTGTGTTACAGCTGTGAGAACTATTTTATCTTTAATACAAGTTTGTTTTACTAAATTGAAAAATGAATTGTGCAATATCCGTTTCTAATTTTCTCACACCTTTCAGTACAATTCTTAATGTTTTAGCATTAAAATCATCTTAAAAAGGCAAGTGTAACCAGTGCAACAAAATCAAGTGTACATAAAATATAAATGAATAAAATACGTGTAGGGCAAGTTCGATTTACAAACACTTCTGCACGGGTTCTCTTAGCCCAAGTATACACAACGCGACGAAACACTATATAAAATGATGATTATGACTCAATTCTTTTAATTGTAAACTTCTCTGTGATTGGTCTGTACTGCAATGAAGCTACGTCATAATGATTACCAGAATGTAACGAGTTGCAACCATCTAATGAAAGAATTATTTACGGGAGTAGAAAAAATAATGAATAATGATTCCTTGCTGGAAACTAGTGGTGCTAAAACAGCACGTACTTTCTTGCCCGTACTTTCACTAAAAATTACGAGAAAAGTCAAATTTTCAAAAAATTGTACACTGCCTTATTTCTAAATCTATATTTAAGAAACAGATTTCATGAAGTATAAAAATCTTTAATATTTTAGTTGTAGGAAGGCGCTCAAAAACTTATGAACTTTTGCAAGTTTCAAAAAATTGATATTTCCAACGAACATGACACCTCTACCAAACTCTTAAACATATTTCGCAGAAACATTAATCGAAAAGCGATGGAGCACTTTTTTTGAAAATTTGGAAAATGATCTTGGGGCTTCATGTAAAATAACCCCCAAAATTAAAATATCGGTTTCAAATTCAAGGGGCACGACATCAGCCAGATCGATTCAGGAATATCAATTTTGACAGGCTAAACAGTTTTGCCGCTAGCGTTATTCACAGAGAGACGGGCAGACAGGTGGACAGACGGACGGACAGACGGACGGACAGGCAGACGGACAAACAGACGTTTTGCCGTCATTCGATTTTGCGATATCAAGGACCTACAACAATGGATTCCGGCTATATTACGCATTAGAGTTTTTTTAATCTAAATTTAACAAATGTATTTATCCACTTTTTCGTTATCACGGACCTCTAATAAGAGTTTTTCTGCCGAAATCAGCCGTTTTTTTGCACAGCATTACATAACTTTTTTTTCTATTCCCTAGTCCGAAAGTAAAAATGCAAGATCAAGAGTAGGTTTTGAGATTGTATGTTACGTTTTCAGCGTGCCACAGGTTGGGGAAGGGTGATAACGCTCATACTGTTCGTCGGGCGCGCGATGTAGAACAAGGGAGCTGGATTGAAGGAGGGGTGAGGGAGACGGTGGAGGGACGGGCAGGGAGGGGCGGGGCGACTTGGGCGCCGTGCGTGCCGTGGCGATCGTAGGTCACTGGGACTCGCGTGGGTTTCTGCCGCACGGTGTTCAAACGTCTTTGCTGGCCTCCCGCGAAAAAGAAATCGAAAAGTGTTTGAGGCTGCGGTCTTAATAGCGCTGCACACGTCGCGATACCAACGGCTTCTTCGCTTACTACAGAATCGTTAGCAACGTTTTGATTTTATTGTCGCGGGCTACTGTCAATTGTAATACTTTTGTGCTTTTGGAAAAAAATATGTAAATAGCTGACTCATCTATGATTATTGCTTACGTTCAAATTTAATTTATACTTGCTACATGATTACAAACACTATTGGACATTTCCGTCTTCCATTCATTAATTCCTCCTCCGGGTGGTATTGTGTTCAGAAAAATACTAAGATTTAGATTAATAAAGAGATGAGAAAAATAATTGTACTCGAGGCAGCGTGATTATTATCATCACATTTAATATATCTTAGGAAATAACTGCGAATTTTAGACGTCAATCTGTGAACACTTGTCAGTTCATTAATACCATGTTAAATGCTCTTAAATTATGAAATGATAATACTTCATATATGAAATGCTTTATTTTCTGATAATCACATGATATCAAAGTCTCTTCTAGTTTATCGACTAAAAAATTTCTTACTATTTTCTGGCATTGTATCAAACGAAACAAATTTATTTTTTACCACACGATAATCATGAAGCGAATCGACAAATGGTAGAAATCCACGTGCAAACACGTATTGTGTGTAATTTTTGACCATTCTGTTTTTTTATCTTAAAACGAATCAACATACACCATAAATAATTTTGTCGTGCAATTACTTAAAAAAGAGTTTCCTAGAGTACATTTTTCATTAAGGGACATGAATGAAGAGAATTAAATATTGAAATAATATATGAATTTATTCCATTGTAAACTAGTAATAAAGAACCCACACAGCCTATCCTATAATCCCACGTGTTTATTTTAGTTTCGAGAAAGAAGCAGATCACTATCTTAGAAATTGGAGTATGCAAAAGTTGAGTAACGTTCTGAAAACTTCGGAAAGGAAGAGTTTCCGGAAATTGTCCCTATGCCACCGAGCAAGACTCACTTTCAAAATTATGGTAAAGTTTTAACCTTACGATCATTCGTTATTTTTATTTATTTATTTATTTATTTATTTATTTATTTAGTCAAAAACTGTATGTGACGTATGGGGGAGAAAAACATCTGCGCACGCTTTCTTGAGTTTCAGAATCACTTCCCAATAATTTAATTATTAATAGTTGAAATAATAATAATAATAATAATAATAATAAAAACAAATTTAAAAAAGCGAGAGATTAACATTTCAAAAACTAGGTATTTTCGTTGCCAAATTATAAAAAACTTATTTTTAACGGTAAAGGAACGAACAGATTTGATTTTTCTGTATTGTTAACAAAATAGAAACTCACCCTAAGCTCTACTACCACTACTAGCAAAAGGAAAGTTCAACAAAACGTGCGCAGAGTGAAGCTACATTTACGTCCGGAAGCAAATCAAGGGGCCATCTCAGCATTTGCTCAATGGATCAGGGAAACTGGACAAAAACCTGATCGAGATGGGGGTCATTAGTTGTTAAGCCTTTTAACAAAGTTATTAGGATAACGTTCCATTACAGACCATGCATAAAAGTTTCAACGTTCTGATATGCAAGTATTATATCAAAAATGCGATGCAAATATTGAACGTGAATATTATTCAGCATTCCTATTCATTTCATTTATATTCCTCTTCTTACGTATCGTCTTCTTGTACCATAGTGACCTCGAATTTCAAATCTTCATATTTATTTCGTGCTATTTTTCGTGTGTCTTCGTTCTGTATTATACCGGTTTCATTTTCACTTCTACCTTCAAGTACTTTCATTTTTAACATCCTTTCTAAAAATCTCATTCCATAGACTTTTATTCCCACATTTTGTTTACTGTATCTTCGAAATTTGATGTGACTGCTTATTGTGAACAAATTTAAGTAAAAAAAAGATGTAGAGCACCTCTTATGTAATATGAGGAAGAGCATTTTATCGTTTGTGCTGTTAGTGTGAATGTTAAATTGCAAATTGAAAAATTAATCGATAAAAATTGATACTACTGATTTATGTGTCTTACTTTAGATCAATTTCTATATTTTTCTAGATGGTTGTCAATAATATAATTCAGTTGAAAATAATAAATGAATTAATCAATAAATACCAATATTTTATGATAATAATAAAAAGAGTTATTGCGCTCAAAGGTATTTCATAAACTTGGTCAGTGAAAAACTCTTTCCTTCTAAAGGGAAACCCACTATCGAAGTTTTCCACTATATTTGCACATGCATCAAATAAATTTTTACAGAAGATTCGCTATAATATGTTTCATTGTACAAAGTTTGAACGATGTAGCTCAATTCAATCTATATTTTGTTATTTGTTGTTAAATTATGTTCGGTTACTCCTTGATCAGTAATTTGTAATCTTTTCTTATATTTTATTATGGTCATTAATAAGAATCATATGATACAATATACTTCATCGGACATTCTGTGGAGTAATCAATAAAAAACTGCTAAGTAATTCATCGCAGTCGGGAGTATATGGGATCTTCACCTAGAATCTTTCCTGGACAAATCGCGCTGTTGTTACAACTCTCTTGGAGTTGGAGTACGATAGAAAACCTTACTAACCTAAAATTTTGTAAAACACACACCCACGAATTGTTGAAAGAGATGTCACTTTCGACGGAACCAATGCGGACTGACATTCAACGCAGAAAGAAAGAAAAATCCAGGAGCCAAAATCAACCTAACCTATAGTAGTATTGCCAACGTATGAAATCGAAAAATCATACGAGATACTAAATTTCATCTGCAACACTGTTTTCTAGAGTGACAATTCAACAATTTCTTTGAACTATTTACAAATAAATATTTAAATGCTCCATTCACATATACAGTTATTACAACATATACAGTTACATAAATTATCAACAGTCAGATGTTGTTAATTTATGGATTAGTAAATTGTTGAGTATGTGCGTAGCAACTGTCTGAAACATACTAGCTTAAGAGGGATGCAAACTCGCAACCTTTCGTTTGCTAAAAATTCTCAGACTGAGTTCTGAAAGCTCGTCAAGATTCTAACAGACTTCTCAACGAGTTCGTGAAACTTCTCGTTAGGAAATAATTTTAAATATTATCCAACTTTGTATTTTTAAATACTCATATTGGTGACTATCGTAAAAATGAATTGTCTGTTCTCTTTCTGAAGAGAAGTAACCACGCGTACTTTTTATTTTCATTTCCAGAAACCATTAAAATATGTCTTGACTTTCTCGTGAATATAGAGTTCTCATGACTTTAATTAAAAAAGAATAATTTCAATGATTAGGATTCCTTAATAGAATAGAATAGACCTTAATAGAAAAATATTACAATAAGCAAAACATCGTTTTTTTATTCTGGAATATTTTTACTTGTAAATGTAATGTCATAAACAGATTCGTCAGAGAGGTAATCTTGAAAAAACTGGCCCAGAGGAGCAAATTTGTGAACCATCATATGATTTATCAATTTTTCAGTTCGTGCTGCTCGTCCATTTCCTCATTCACTACAATGTTAGTTGAAATGCAGATCTGTGAATTGCGTCGTGTGAAGCGACGACGTGCAGCGCAAATACCGTTTGCCCTGGGAAGCGCCGCCTGCCGCACGGGGCAAGCCTCGCCCACCCACCTACCCACCCACTCGCCCACCCGTCGCGGCAAATTCATTCCAAGTGCGCAAACTAGGCACAATAGACCCAGGAGATCGCGCGGGTGGAATCCCATAACCCAATCCGCCTGCCCCTGCCCCGCCGCCTCTCCCCTGCCGTCCGACCACGTCGGCAGAGCGGCGCGGAGGCCCGGCCGCGGCGCGGCGACGTCCCTCGCGGCCGCCACGTCCGCCCCCGCTGCCCACCCCCTCCCCGGGAGCTGTCCTGCCCTCCCCGCCTGGCCTCTTCCCCGTGTTCCTGCCTCGCACTTCCAGCTCCGGCCTTCGCACCTGACCCTCTGCTGTCATCCTCCGCCACTGCAGTGCCTCGCACCTGGAGGTTCTAGGTCCGAGTTCCGTCGGTTGCAGGATTTTCGATACTAGCTAGACAGCTAGAACGAATTCGGATGGTTTCTGAGGGGGAATTCTAGCGGCTGATCGGTAATATTCTGTGGTTTCTCCGATCAGTACCAGCCGAATGCCGGAGTAGTACCCTAAAAATGGGCCACGGACCGCGCGCAATGTTTTCTTCCTCTTTCTTGTCCTATCCTCGCCCCTTACACACACCCTTACACTAACATGCACACTACTACACAAGCCTGGAAACCGGTCGAGAGATTAGAGCTTGTCCCGGCTTGGGCGGTGCCACACTAGTGGGAGATACCTACTTGGGAAAACCCCACTAGCCGTGGGTAGGTGGGCGCCGGATCTTGACATCCAGGGGGGAAGATCATAGCCACCTCTGGAGGAATAAACACGCATTACACTTACGGGACTAATGACTGCTGTTGTCGCGCCCGGAATCTCTTACAATCAATCAATCAATCAATTATCATCTGCCTCTCACAACTACCGCTTCTGCAACTGACCTCTACCTGCTATTGTGCATCATCCGCTCCTCACTCTGTCGTCATGCTTCTTTGACTTCATTTCACTACCTCGACTCTTATTTGCCACATATCTGGCTCGTTCCTAACTTGAGTCCTACCCGATACCGATGGAACCTCAGTCATACCGAGCGATCGCAACCTGCTTCTGTTCCGATTCTGACCAGATCTCATCCTCATCTCAACCCGATCTCGACTGATGTGAACTCGAACCAGACAAAAACCCGCCTCGAACTACACCGAACACTAATCCGGCCCGAACACTGTCCGAATCCGACACGCAACTGACCCGAACCTGATCGACTCGAACCAGACCTCGACCCTATCGACCCGACTCGACCCCCGACTCCGACCCGACTCGACCCTCGACCCCGACCCGACCCGACCGCGACCCCGACCGCGACCCCGACCCCGACCCGACCCTGACCGCGACCCTAACCAAACCAAACCTGACCTGATACCGATCGGATACCGATCTCGACGCGGTCATCCCTGTTCCCGATCCTTTCCATTCCTTTCCGCTAGTTCCCACGCCCCGACACCCCGCTCCTCGCAAGCGTCTGCTGACTCTTCCTCAACCATCTCTTAATTCTCCCGCACTCTTCCCACGCAGAGTCCCTGTACCTTCCCCATCCCGCAACCTCTACCTCCCCAAACTATCCTCTATTTCCCCACCCTGCATCCCTCGTCCCACCTGCGCCCGCCGGCGCGCCCACCGGTGGCGGCGGAGGGGAGGTGGGAGGCGGGGGCGGGGCGGCGCCGCTGATTAGCATGCAAACACGAGCGGAAAGCGAGCGCCGCGCCCGCGCGCGCAACATTGCGCTGCGTATCGTGAATAATTTTGCGCGCAGGCGGCGGTGGTGGCGGCGTGGGGCAGGAGGGGAGGGGGCGGGAGGCGAAGCAGGGCGCCGTGCCGCGCCGTCGGTTCCTGACACAGAGCCCCAGGCGTCCAACCCGCCCCCGCCCGTGCCCCGCCCCCTCCGCCCGGCGTCCGGGGGGCGCTCCTGGCCCGCAACACACGCGCGCTGCTCCGCGCCGCCAGTCGATACTTCGCGGCGCTTCCTGCAGATCGCGCGGAGCGTGGAGCGCGCGTTCTCTGCCGCCTGCGAGGCCGTCATTAATTTTTCTGCGTTTGGGTGGAATCTGCCTTCCTCTTTCTGCCTGTCTGTTTGTCTGTCTCTCTCGCTCTTTCCATCTCTTTCTCTCTCTCTCTCTGTCTCTCTCTCTCTCTTTCTCTCCTTTCTCCTCTTTCTCCTCTTTCTCTTTCGCCCCTATTTCCCTTTCGCAAATCTTTCTTTCTCTCTCACTTTTCTTCATCTGTCACCCTTCTTTCTCACTCACTCCTCTTTCTCTCTTTCCCCTCTTTCTCACTCAGTCATTTTTATCTCTCGCCCCTCTTCATCTGTCGCCCCACTTTCTCTTTCCCTCCTCTTTCTCTTTTTCCCTTCTTTCCCCTTCGCAACTTTCTCACTCGCTTCTCTTTCTCTCTCGCTCTTCTTTCTCTCTCGACCCTCTTTCTCTCTCACTCCTCGTTCTCTCTCGTCACTCTTTCTCACTCGTTGCTCTTTATCTCTTGACCCTTTTTATCTATCACTCCTCTTTCACTGTCTTCTTGGAAACTCTGATAAAATGTATTTTTCTCAATAATTAAAAAAATGCACGGAAACAGAGTGACGTTCCCACCGTGTGAGGAGTGAACTGTAGTTGCGAGTTCGTGACTGAAATCTACGAGTCAGCGAGGTTCTAGTTTTTCTACATACAGTTTCATCATAGAGTTTCATGATCCATTCAATTTAATAAGATGAACTGAGCTATAAGAATGGTGGATTATCCAATTGGCTCGCCCTTGGGCTATGTATAGAAACTGGATGGCAGGGCGTTACTGCTTAGATTCTAATTGGTTGGTTGGTATTGCCATTCGAATAATATAAATCAACTGAATTGACATTATCCCCATTTGCATTCATAATTGGTTCATATCTGCCGCCTGGAATCTGGAAACTTGACTAGCGCCGTCTGCCAGCCAGAAATTTGATGAGAAGTCCGGCTGTTCTCAAAGATCGTTCTAGAACAAGTTGTTGCAGGCATAATTCCTATGCTGTAAGGTTCTGCTAGAGTGCGACATATACTGCACGAGTATGTCACGCACTATAAAATACGTACGACACTAGTTTTCTCATGTTGAAAGCCTAGTAGTGCGAGTGTAAGGATATGTAAGCCGCTGTCCGGTGTAGACTTCTAGCGGCCGGATGCTCTGATCGGTAGTTTTCCATCGTTTCTGCTATTACTATTAGGCGAAGGGCGGAGTTTTCTTGGATTCTTATCCCCTCCCCTCACCTTACTAACACACAGACGTACTACATATAGGGGAAACCAGTCGGGAGTCAAGAGTACGTCCCGACTAGGACGGTGCCCCGCTGGTGGGAGATACCTGGATGAAGAAAATCCCGCAAGACGAAGGTGTTGGCCGGCATCGAATGTCACCATCCAGCGGGGAAAGAACCGTGATAAAACATGCACTGTCGTAATAAAAACATTAACTACTATAATAAATTCAGGATAGCAGAGGTATCAACCACAAGTAATATTACTTGTGATTGATACCTCTGCTATCCTAAATTTATAATAATGAAGTACCACAATATCTCGGCTGCCACTACGGAATTAACTACTATTACCGGGCTAATGCCCTTGGAAACTGAAGTACCCAGAAACCCGAAATAATCAATCACAAATAATCAAGAATTACGTGAAATCAGTGGTGAACAGAAAGCGGATGATTCAGCAAATCTCACAAAGCATATCCACAAATATAATTTTTGCTAATTCTCTAAAGTTACGTAAAGCATTCAATTTCTTATTTGAATTCGTTACAAATAAATATGTATAAACAAATACATTTTAAAATCGATATAAATGAAAAATATTTTATAAGAAAAGAAAAACAAAGAAATATCTTTGCTATTTAAGCTCTCACAATATTTTTTCCAGATTATTAAAAATATATGCAAACAGAGATGTTGAATGTATGTTTATTTAAAAAATTAATAATAGGTATTTCTGTTTGCATAATGAAACAGAAAATCGTATATTTGGTAACATGTTTGTTTGGTAATCCAAGAACATAAACAAGGTGCTTTATTTCTAGGACAATGTAATACTGTAACAATAGTTACTCGAGAAGGATCAACATGGATATTTGTATAAACAAAATACAAGATAAATTAACTCAAACTTATTATCTAGCTACAATGGAGATTGTGAATGAGTTGACACATGGATTAAAAACAGTACCACGTAAATATTAGTGGTACTGTTTTTAAATACTAGTATGTAGGAGGTATTGGCTAAAACTACCTATTGAATGTTTACAAAAAATAGCAATTATTCAAATTGCCGAAATTGCACGTTGTCATGGTTAATCCGGAGTTTTTTTGTTAAAGGGTGAGATATTAGCTCATCAAGCAATAAAAAAGCTCATTCATTTGATGACGCAAAGCAAAAATGCATTAAATATTCCACCGCCCATCTAACGGCATGCACATCTTTTGTCATAGTCTGTGCGCGATAACTCACAAAGGATGATGCTTTTTATACATTCTATTTGCAATTGGTTCCCTCACATAACATCTGGTACATTTGTGTAAGTTTCATATGTACTTGGGAGGAGTACTCGTCCTTTGACAACTCTCCGTTAATGTGTTATTCAGAAGATTACTGGCTGTACTGACGAATATTAATTGGTATTGTACATACAATTAAATGAATAGACACTGACGTAGTAAAACTTACTACGTAACTACTAAAAGAATAGTTCACAATCTAGGCGTAAGACGAAAAGACCGAATGGGGATGAAAAGAGACATCATGTTTCGTTTGAATTTATTTAAATGTTTTTAATAGATTTTACAATATTGATTAGAATGTATTAGTTTTACTTATAAATAAATAGTAGAATTAAATGTTCGAAGCATTACAGGTACTGCTCCTTGCAGATGATGCTTGAAATTACAAATCCTTATAATATCAGAGAATTAAATCCGTAATTATACATTTGTTAGAATTTTACTGTGTGTATTACTCTAGATAATTAGTCAGTGTGTGGACCTAAAAAAGTAATAATCAGAGCATTTATAAAGACGTACCTGAGCCCCTTTTTATTATTCTGGATCAACAAATGATGGTGTCAAGAAACGTTTCAACAATATCAAGTGTTCTTTATTGTTATAATTTAAAACTAGAGCGTTAGCAACTTTCAGTTGGTATCGAGTCACAAAACATTCCATAAAATAGGCGATTTCTCAATTTATTATGTTATTTTATTGTAGTGGGTATAAAATTTATTGAAGGTATAGCGCAGAAATTGTTTTTATTCCAATAAAACTTCAGAATCACGAAGTAAAGAGTTCTTTTCGTCTTACACACACAGACACTCACACAAACACGCGCACGCACAGAAAAGATGTGATTTGTCAATGTCTCTTTTCAATGATTCAGAATAAGAATGTTTTATTTCATAACCTTGGCGTTTGTAAATAGTAGTGATGATTATAAAGTTAATTCTAATATAGTTATTAAATATAACAATATGATTATTTTCTTTATGGTTGTACAAAATTGTATTGCTGTGTGTTGACGCTGTGTAAGTATCGGTGCATTAAACCTTTTGTACTAATGGTTTTAAGGCTTCAGATTTCTGTTATTTCTGAGTACTGGATTTCCAATACAAGCAATAAAAAAGGTAAAGAACAAACACGCAAAGAAATGTTGGTGAAAATTCTGCCAAAGATATGAACAAAAGAACGAGTAGTTTTGAGGGATTTATCAAAAATAATCTTCCATATTTCGGATTGATTTCTAGTTGCATGAAATTAAAACCTATCATTTATCGTCTATTGTATTTAATATTTGTTACAACATGACAGAAAACATTATAAAGATTCAATAGATAAAACCAGTTACAGTGATACTATTTATACAACAAAATATAACAGAATTTTATTTCGTAATATATTATTTTTAAATTATTGATGCATGTAAGAATATTAAATACCACTTAAGCCTTATAATAATTTCATAATATTCATATAATTTCATAATAATTTATCATTATGTCAATATAAAGTTTAATAGTAGAAAAAGCTATTATGGTCGTCGATAGCATAATATGAAACAATCAGAATAGTTATAACTGTGTTTTATTCAGGAACTGCTTTATTCTAATAATTTTTGTCCCGGAATTTCAACGATTCCCGTCCACAATGTTCGGCTCCAAAGAAACACCATAGTAAGAACTTGATGCCGGCGATCAGTAATTATAGCAGCCGGGATAAAACAGAGCTTACACGCGTGCGTCGTGTTGCAGAGAGCCTTGCGGGCGTGTTTTTCGAAATCCCTGGCCCTCGGGTGAGTGACAGTGCAACGCTCCCAATGGGCTTAATGCTGCTTCTGTTTGGAGCGATTGCCCTCGTTACGGTTGCGTCGATCTGCAGCAGCCACAACCACATCGCCTCGCCCAGACCTGCCCCGCCCCTCCTCTCTCCACCACGCTCCTCCTTGCCATCCCCTTCTCCGCTCCGCCCCTCTTCGCCCCACCCCTCTTCAACCCCCCCTCTTCGCACCGCCCCTCTTCGCCACGCCCCTCTTCGCCCCACATCTCTTCGCCCCGCCCCTATTCGCTCAACCCATCCTTGCCCCGCCCCTCTTCGCCCTGCTCCTCTTCCTTCACCTCGCCCCTTTTCGCATAACCCATCTTTGCCCCGCCCCTCTTCGCTCCGCCCCTCTTTACCTCACCCCTTTTTGCCCCGCCCCTCTTCGTCCCGCTCCCTCTTCGCACTGCCCCTCTTCGCCCCGGCCTGCCACGATCATCCTCACCCCTCACCGGTCCTCCCCGCTCCGCTCTAGTCCCCGTCCGCCCTGCCACACTTCACCATATCATGGCTGGCCACGCCCAGGCTCGCCACATCAGGCACTGTACTGCGATGTTACGCCATGGCATGTCCGTCCATGTCGCGTCTCCCACCATCTATATAACTAGGCCGAATTTAACTATTTCCTGGGAAATTCTAGCGGCCGGCTGCTCTGAACAAAAGTCTTCAATTAACACCAGGCGAATACTGGAGCAGTACTCTTACAATCGGACCGTAGACCACACACGATCTTTCTTTTCTCTTACTTGACCTATCCTCACCCCTTACCTACAAACACACTTGCATGAACTATGCTATCACAAGTCTTATATAACCTTAACAACTAACCGGGAATTGTGGCTCAGGGCAACATCTAATATCATTGTAGTGCCACTGACTGGGAAGTCCTAGGTTCGAGTCTTCATATTAGTATTTTCCAAGCAAGTACCATTAAAAATGACGTTAAAATCGATGGAATCAGAAAAAATGCATCAAAAATTACGTAATAAGGTAAAAAATGTTTAGTCAAAATCGACAAAAAATGCAAAATAATAACCTATAAACATGGGTCAATTTCTTTTTTCATAACATAAAATAAATTTCTATACTAAACAGCATTGTTTTAAAGGAAAAAGAAAAAATGACATTTCATTAAAATCTGCCCCCTACTGATGACATAGACAGGCTACCAGCATTCCAGGGAAGCGAGCAAAATTCCAAGTGTAAACGGTGAATTCGTTTCATAATTAATTAAATACTCATTTATTTTCAAATTACAAATTTAAAATTATAATTTTGTAAAAGATGCGTTCTCCCTCAGGAGCATCATCATTCACTACGTTATGGATGCAAATTATTTATTAAAACTTGCGTATAAAATATTTATATAACCGTGTATCGGAATCGTTTTCAATATTCAAAGAAACCATTATTACCGGAACGATACTTTTTAGATTAAGATAGAAACTAAAGTAGCACTTTTTATAGAATAATATAACAAAGATATGAAATTATGTAAAGCGTCTGTAGCTTTCTTTACATATATCTGTTTTGAAATGTCTTAATATTGTTAGTTACCTCCTAATCTTAGAAATCTTTAGCTTTAAAAACATGAATTAATTTTTCGAGATACTTTCTTTGATTAACTGCTATTTGTTTCAGTCATAGATAACATGATGCTTCCACGCTGCATAAATGTAGCACGCTAACATGCCGCATAAATAACATGTAGCTTTCTTTTCCAACATCGAGTTCTAGCTAATACCTAAAGAAATCAATAATTTTTTTAATATTTTCTCCTTACTTTGTAATGCGAATGTATTGTAAGTAAGAGAAAGTATTGCAATCGTGATCCTGAAAAATGCGATTTTTTAACAGAACTCTTATTTGGTGGCCCCTGGTCACAAAAAAGTGGATTAATCTTGTTCCTGCATGCAGAAACTTATTTCCTCTAACACTTTGTTTAAAGCATTGTCAGTCAGAATCCGTGTTTTGTGGATCCTTGATACCGAAATATCTATTGCCTGTCCGTCTGTCAGTCTGTGGTCAACGACAACGTCGAATTCGTTCTGACAATTTTCTCCAAAATTGATATTTCCCGAGCGAGTTAAAATAACTCGAAGTCATGCGAGATTGAAATGTATATTTTGATTTTGGGGATACTTTACATGAAGTCGCAACATTTTCAAAATTTTCTCAACAATGACTCTCATTTTTTTATTAAACTTTGTCCTCGCAAAACGTAAAGGACCCTTAAAAGAAGGCAGAAAGTCTCATTTTCGTTGAAATCCCTGACTGTCATTTGTTACCAACGCACATAATCTCCAAAACAATTGAGACGCAAAGAGCAAGAACGGCGTAACTACAATCTATGGACGTTGAATATTCTACTTTGGCATCCCTGGACATGTGCCCGGAGTCAAGCTCCTCAGCAACAGGTAAACCTCGTTACATGAAACCACGATGTAAAATATTCAACCCTCGCGACCACTAATTCGAGAACATGAAAAACGCTCGTGTCAAAATGTGACTGTGTCAAACGCAGTAAACACCGCCAACTGGGGCGCCCCGGTGACAGAACATTTCATTCAGATCGTTGCAGGCGATGGCGGATCTCAATGGTATCTGGAGAATTCGCACGTCCGTCCAGTGGATAGCTGAAATGTATCAATACAAGCAAGACTGTCGTCACAAATAACAACAGTTTATTTGAACTTATGACATTATTCCAAAATCTCATTCGTAGTAAAAAACAATGCCGAAAGTCAAAACGCCAGGCCTTAAACTCAAGTTCAAATGCTATTGACCGTCCACCCGAAGAATTCGAAAACCCTAGCTAAATCACTAGATTACAGAAGGAATATCAACTGGGGACATAAGCGAGGTTGGCGTAGCTAATACTGATTCAGAAACGTCACTATAGCTTATCTGACTTCCAAAAACTTGTCTGACTTCTGAGGCCACGGCTATCTCGATTATGTAAGGCGGCGTCGCTGCCAGCCCAGAACAACTGAGCCATAAACTTTCTTGAAAGGGCAAATCTGGACGTTCCTTTCCTTTTGCCAGCATTAATGAGAGTACTTAATATGTACGTGCTTGCCACGAGGTAATCTAAATATTCTCTATAATATTTTATCTGCTTTACTTGAAAAGAGTCGCACGAAGCTCACAATGACGACTCCCAGGACGAGCAAGAGTCTTGGTGGCCATCTTAAAATAGTTCGTACATCAGGTTTTGAAGTCTATGAGGTCCTCAGTGTCTATTGCTGTTGTCATGAATCATTTACGCATTTCTTGGTGGATAATACTGATTCTTCAGTGTGAATCTAGCCTTGGACTTCTTTCTCTTTTCCAAACATTTCAATTTCTACATGGCAAGTTTCATTTTTAAACTGATCTGTAGCTTGAAAAAAAGTATTTCTCAACTCTTGATACAAAAAAAGAGTTTACATCCATTTTAAAATCATCGATTTAATTTAAATAATACATAATGTATCGTTTGTTATTAAAACCGAAAATTTTTAAAATAAAATAAATCTATTTTGTAGCAATTAAAATGATAAATTCAAGGAAAATGATTCAAAATTAATGGTCAGACTGTTGATTAAATGTTTATATAGAAGGATCAATGCCCGAGAACTCTTAGTACAAAATGATATTTATCATTTGCAATCAGCAGAAAATGCAAACAATAGCTCGTTTTTAATTCTATTTATTTCTGTGTTCTTTATACTCACGTGACTCATATTTCCGTTAGACATACGGTAAAGAAATTTCTTCTCGTGTGAATTCTTTGTGAAGAAGGACATCGAATGGTTCTTCCCTCCCAGGAAACACTGGTTTCTTTGGAATGTTCTTTGAAAATATCATTGAGAGTTGAAAATATCACTATATATAACTAACTGTATATTATGCATCGGCACTTTGATCCTCAGCTGATTTTTGTTACTTGTTTTACGCTGCATTGCGTGCTTTGTTTGAGAAAGTAATCGCCAAAAATATATTCATGAATACTTCTTTGATGAATATACGCAATTTGGCTCTGTAAACCATGCTTTGATGTCACCGCAGTACGTCTGTGCGTGCCTGCGTTATTTTGTGTCCAGAATATTTTTATGGGTAATGCATATCAAAAGCTGACGTACTGATCCATCGAACATCGCAATGTGCAATACGAAGAAAAAATGTGACGGTACTATGATTAAAATGTGACAGATGTGCATCTAAAAGGCTGAAAGCGCATTCAAATATCACCGACGTCTGATCATTTTTTCGAAAAACAAACGAATTTTCATGAGTTCCTTGAAATTTGGCATACGCATTATTTCACAGAGTTTTCGAGAGGTGGTTAGTTTTCCTCTAGATCTACATATCCGTAACATTATTCTTCCTTTTTCAAACGCTCACGTTGAAATGAAAACATTTCAAATGCATAACGTATAAATAAACAAGTACAGTAGAGCGTCAATAATACGGACGTCAAAAATGCGGACCGCCCATAAACAAGATGAGATTCTGACGATAAAAGTAGCACGAATTGAATCCTGTATGCATGCTCATATTATTTACTGTAGGTGATGTATGTACAGGCTTTTATTTCTCTACGTTCCTAAGCATTCTGTATTTCGTTTGATGCTCATCGTTACTGTACATAAAATAAGACATTCTCTACTGCACGTTTAGGGTAGTATTTTTTGTTATAAATTGGGTTAACATTTACTAAAATCTTCATTTGCACCGTATCCGCAACTATAATAATGAATTATGAATATAGAAATATTTTCACAACAAACAAAGCTTAGTAAAATACATCTTTCAAATTTATAATAACGTGATTCAGTGTGTTTATTTCCTACAATTTTATGAACAAATACCTGTTGTCAATCTCATCTAATATAATAAACATTTAAAATAGTAAAATGAACCCTTTAACGTAAAATAGCCGAGAAAAAGCGACGTGTTTATTAGGTAAATGTATAAAGTAAATCTTTAAGTTTTGGAAACTATTGTTTAATTTGCAACTCACAAAATATTTAGCCCAAGAGCGAACCCACTTTCTATAAAAAAAATGGATAATCGATATTCTATTAAACTGCTTTATACTCCTTGAAATTTTGAAAGTCTATAATAAGGAATGTATTGCTGGTGACATGCTAAAATATACAGTGACTTTTCGTTCAGTTATAATATGTACACTCTATTCCTGTTAACAGGAACAAAAATATGAATTATCAAATAGTTTCGAAACATTCCTAAACGGTTAATTTGGAAACTAACTCGAAAAAATAAACTAGCTGTATCTTATCACCGCCGCCATCTCGACGTTCAACAACAACAAGCTTCTCTAATATCGAATGCGACATTGTGGCGAAAAGTTTATTTAAGCCTTGCAGATTGCTTGAAAAAATTCAATTCATATACAAATTGTAGAATAGAGTAAAGAGTGAAAGTACGAGAAGTAAAAATAGAATTAATATTTTCATTATGAATATAAAATTGTAAAAAAAATTAAATTATAATTAAAATTAAAATAATAATTATTCTTATTATTCGTTCAATTTTTATCATGACCCATAGTTGGTGGGACACCAATATTTCCCGGATTTCAAGCAGAAAGTACGAATAAATTACTCTTCTTTTTACAAAAAATTGTACATGATCTTTGTTAATGAGCTAATTTTGTACAACAGACTTTGTCTGAGGCAAAAATCTTTACCTTTAATTTTGTAGTTTGGAATTTTTTTTGCAATTTTAAAAAAACAACTAGCAAAACAACAGCACGAAACAGACAGCATATTTTTACCGTCCCTTATTACGTATGTGGAAAACATTTAAAGAAAAAAATTGGAGCAGTTTTTGAGAAAAAATTACACGAAAACTACTCATATACTCAAAAAATTGAACATAACCTTACTTCAAGATTTGTCTTTAAGGAACAACTTTTATTTAGAAATAAATCTCTATCTTCAAGAGTATTATTGTAGGAAGACGCCGAAAAAGTTTTGATTGTTTGTAATTTTGGAAAAATCAAGAATTATAAAGAAAATGAGACATGAACCATTCCCTAATATGGCCTTCACACTAACCAACAACAAAATTTAATGAAAAGCCTTGGGTCAATTTTTTAGAAAATTTTGAAAATGTCTCAGGAGACATGTAAGAGGAAATGTAAAGTACCCCTAAAGAGTAGGGAATAAGAATTTTTGAGAAAAGGTAGCAGTAACGCTTAACGCCATTTTCTTAAAGACGGCTCCACATTTTTCAATAAAATTTCTATTTAGAACAACGTTTTTGCCTTCTTTAATATTCTTAAAATAATATTTCGGTTCTACTATTTGGACACCGAAAAGTTGAGAAAATTTCAAAAAAATGTACTTTGGGCGGCGATAGATGGCATCAGGCAAGAAGGAAAGGCAAGACTACAATACCAGTCCACACCAAGGAAATTATAAAACTTTACTACGAGAAAGTCTGTGTCATTCTGTAGATTCTTTAGTTCTACATGAAGGACGCACAAAATATGGATTCTGGCTACACCATGTGTTGGGGATTCTTTTTCTATATTTAGCAACTGGATTTATCCACTTTTTCTTTACAAGGGCCCAGTAATAAGAGTTTTTTGTGTCAAAAATTCGCCGTTTTCGGTGCACAATTATGATACTTTCTCTTCATACGTTAGTAAGGGCGAGAAAGTAAAAAGTCAGAAATAAATTATCTTAATATTACCAATGGTTGAATGTTAGTAATTAATTAGTTTATTAGTATCAGAGTTATTTATAAACTGTGTACGATGTACTATAACTAACCGATAAACTAGGGGAAATCTGAATACAAATCGAAGTAAGCGTTTTTGCCAAGAATTAATATTATTCGCTAAGCAAATGCACATGATTTTTAGCAATGCTGTGCTGGCAACAGTGCGTTTGCTCGCTTCTGTGTAATTTGCTGCGAATACTGTAACATTCAAATATATTCCTGTTTGTTTCATTTGTCAAAGTAAGGAATGATTGCTGCTCCTGACTATTGAAATGAATGTAGATACACATCACAGGCACTTTATTTGAATTGGACGTTTTCAAGTAATAACTGAGGGGTCAGTAGAGCAGAAAATGCAATATTACAATATTACTCAGCTGTTTCCAATAACGCTAGAAAGTATGTGCTGTTGTAGCACCAATAGTTTCAACTTTATTACTTTATTGAAATATTTGCTGAGTAAATAGGTTTCTTTCTTTTGAATGGATCTTATTCAACGTCAAATTAACTCGAATCCACGGTTCTTGACAATATAATGATCAAATTATCCCACTTACGTAGATAGCAGCAGAATCTACACAGATTTGTCTTTTTGCGTATTGCCTTTTCTCCTACATAGGTGTTCACCTGCAACGTTTCGAAAATGTTTCTCGTGACTAAATTATACAAACAGAATTATTCATAGTTCAGTTGATATACTGTTTCGGGTTAACGAAAAATTCGCATATAAACGACATCAATTTGATAAAAAAACGTCAATATTCAAATTCACTCCGCAATATTGAGAGACAAAATGTGCACACAGCACTCTAAAACCCATCGCGTTGTTTATATTCAACACGTTGGCAATAATAATGGTCTCTCCACAGAAAAAATATCTACCGTCCTGAATTGAGGACACCTACCAAACGGTGCAAATAACATTGTAATTCATGAAGCTGCATTCTTCTCACGACACTTGTTATACATGCAAACGAGGGTCACGTGTTTGATCCAGTGACATCTGCCTCCTGCAATCATTTTCCTGGCGAGCTGCGTTAATTGATTGCTCAAATGTGCCGTTTGGGCCTGCAGCGCTCAGCACATTCCTGTAGCCACATATTTCTAGTTAATGAGCATAGCTGATATAGAAATGGGAACTATGGTTGATATTAATATTAATAATGTGACTTAGATTCTGTTTTAGAATTCATAATACCTATCATTTGCGCATAAAATTTGGCTGTTCTCCAATACTTGAAGACCTCTGCAATTAATTTATTAATATATTTATTTAGGTAACAAGGGGCAAGAAATAGGAATATAATTAATGTTTCGCGTCTTCATGATAAAGGAAAAGTAGATTTTTACATAAAGAAGCCCACACACGTTCGTGATAGTACCATTCTTACCTGTTCTGTTTTACCTGTCCAAGTGAACTTGAGTATCTGTGGCCACAACCCCGCAACCCGCTGTGCGAATTGGCACTTCAGTCCTGAAGTAGAAGACCACAATATGATGGCCGAAGCGTCGCCGATTCGACGCGGCATTACCCGGACAGCTAAGATCATTCACGTGAAAGTCTTCGACATCAGAACCTGCTAGCTCCTGATTTTCGTAAGCATAGATGACACCAACGACCGTAGAATATACTACATAGAGTGGCTGAAGCGCCTCCATCTTTACTTCAAATTGAAGCCATGTTTTTTTGCAGTCAAATCAGCGCCCTCTGAAAAAACAGAGTAGTTTAGGATTCAGTGTAGCACTGGTTAAGACCAGGTGGGCGCGCGCCGCGTGTAGTATAAATCTTCTTACTCAATATTTCAAGACCAAATATCAATCATTTAAAAATGAAATCACAACATGTAAGGAGAAAGAAAAGCTTGAAATTGAATGTTGTTACAATAAGAAGTGAACAAACATTTGACAAATAAAGAAGCAAACTTGAAAAATTATATATTTCTGGTTTGATGACTTTTATTTTTAGTTATATGCCGAAAATACTGAAGGCATTCTGAATATTATTATTCGAATCAATAATGTAACTGAAATACAGATAAACGAAAAGGCAATAATACAGAAATAAGATCAGACACGTCGATTCAGTACTGCAATTCTATTCACCACCATCAGGCACCTCTCATGTGAATGATCTTGGCTGTCCGGGTGACGCCGCGTCGAAGGCTGTGTTGCCGACGTTTCGACCATCTTTTCGTGGTCTTCCTCAGGGCTGGTCAGGAAGACCATGAAAAGGTGGTGGAAACGTCGGCAACATAGCCTTCGACGCGGCGTCACCCGGACAGCCAAGATCATCCACATGAGAGGACTGCTCCCACTGCTGATTGGAAATCTAATGGCGGAGTAATTTCAGACGGATTGCAAAATTCGAATTGGTAAATGTCCCGAGACAACACAGAGAATGTGTGGGACCGTTAAGACCTATTTACAGATAGTGTCTACCCTCTATACAATATCATCATGCATTGTATGTTAACAATTTTAGACATACGGACATTTATATTAACAATTTTAGACATACAATTTTAGGCATCGTAAATTAATAATGTAGACTAAAGATTTGTATTTTATAATTGTTGAAAGTAACATTTTTCATGTTTTCAATGCATGGAGCTAAGAAACGAGTATTTATAAACATCTAACAGTATGAACATTCAGGGGGTGTTAGGTAGACCACAACCGTCTCGAATAGTATCATATTAATAAACAATCATTTCATGATTGATCAGGAAGCCATGTATGAATACCATGATACTTGGTTGCTAATATCACGACAGAAATATCCATAGATAATGTAAAGGGAGGTGAAGAAATAATCAATGATTTGTCCTACTCATATAAAGTGTTCCATTCGATTTCCCCATCTTGCTATTAAAAGACGTATCTGTACCCATGCAGTTGCATTTTTCCTTTACAAGTATTCGACAGCATTCCGGCATGTGCGTTTCAGCACAGCTTGAATCTTAGTATGCCCCATATTTTATTTCAGATATTATTCACTTCACAACCATTCGATAAATTTTATTTATTTAAGAAAGTATCGCAATGTGTTATCTACAGTTATTAATAATATTAAGAACTATAAGTTAAATTATTTCGCAACTTTGAAAAGCCTGAGTGTACGTACACGTACGTGTTTCATGTGATCTTTCACTCTCGCAAAAATCGTGTCTCAGGAACATGAATCATAAATAAGTGTTTATAATTACATCTCTATCTAAACATTTTTTGACGATATCCACTTAATTTAAGTTACATAGTAACAGGATGAACAAAGGTTGATGTATGAAGCAAGTTTTACGCCCTCCACAAGAACCTAATAAAATGACTAGTGCCCTGCAAAAGAGAAACTGCCCGTCAAGAACAATGTCGTGATAAATCGCTTTCCTGGAAAAATAGGTCACAAACTGCGAATAAAAAACCGTCTCCATTAGCGTGCAAGTGCAGTCACGCAGATTGCACGCGCGTCTACACGGGAAGTCAGTCACGGGCGCCAACCGCTACGCCGCTTCACGCTCCACGAGACCGCCATTTTTGTTGGAGGTCAGCAAGGCCGCCAACGTTTTTATGGTCCTCGCCTGTGTACTTAACTGGGAAGGCTGTAAACTACCCCTCTGGTTTCTAATAAGTGCAGTGTTGTAGGGAGGAAGGAAGTCCCTTTTCAGTTTTACATTGTTTCTTGCCTAGTTGTTGATCAGAAGGTGGTTGTAAAAGGGGTGTAATAAAAGATGGTACTTCCGTAACTGATGATTCTCATATTCAAGAGATGTGTTTGTTTTGGGTTATATTTATTCATTCTTTTGGATTTACGTTTTAACTCAATTTTCGTCATCCACTGTCGTATGTGACCTACAATTTTGCGTCAATCGATATCACGGGAAAAGGGCTCTATGAATATTGGTGGATCACCACTTACAAACTCGGCTCTGAAAAAGAAAAAGAAGGAAGGAAGAGAGATAAAAGAGCAGGAAGGTAGAGAGAGACGGAAGAAAATGAAGTGATGGAAAAAGAGGCAAAATAGAAAGGGGCAAGGACGAGGGAGTGGGGAAGAGTGGTATGGAGGAGGGATAAGGAAGAAGGTAAAAGCGAGGAGTAAAGAAGATGGGTAAAAACGAAGAGTAAGGTAGAGAGATAAGGAAGAGGGGGAAAAAGAAGGATAAGGAAGAAGGGAAAAGAAGACAGGGAAGGAAGAGAAATAAATAAATGGGAAGGAAAGACGATGAATGATCGCGCGCGATCTGCAGCTCGTTACTTAAGAACCTGTTCTAGCATTCGCCTGGAATTGGTGGATCAAGTCATGGAAACGTCTGATCAGAGCAGTTGGCCAAAGGCTTCTCTTTCTGGCATAGAAGTCATCTCGTTAGTTTCGTAGTTCGTGTCGAAATCTCTCCTCCTGACGTACTCGAACCAAGGACTTCTCAATCTTTGCAGCGTTCTACTAATTTACGAGTATACCCGAACTAGGAATCTCTCAGCTATTGGATCCACAATTATAGAGAATAATGCTTGTAATTCTATACTCCGTTAAGAAGATGTGTACGTGCAATAACTCGGAAAATTATAGTTAGTTGCCTTCTTTATGTCACTGAGAGAGATGGCTGAGTACATCACTGATGTCACTGCAGTACCTCTGATCGGGAGATCCTAAATTCGAGTCACGACTGTAGCACGATTTTCAACTCTAGCTGGTCAGCTAGGTCGAATTCAGTTGCTGTTTGGAGGAGAATTCTAGAGGCCGGCTGCTCTGATCGGTAGTTTTCCGTGGTTTCTCCGATCAACACCAGGTGAATGCCGGAAAAGTACACTAACAAACGGGCCACGGACCGCGCGCTACCTGTCCTATCTGTGCCATGTCCTATTCACCCCTTACACACACTTACACTGACCTACCACCCTTTCCGATTGACCGGTTGGGGGTTTAGAGCTTGTCCTGACTGGGGGGGTGCTCCGTGAGTGCGACGAGATACCTGGTTGAGGGGAAATTCCGCTAGCCGACGGTAGGTCGGCGTCGGATCTCGCCCTCCAGCGGAGGAAGATCACAGCCACCTCCCGATGATAAAACACGCACTACACTTCGGTACTAATGACCTTGTTAGTAGACTGCCCGGAATCATTAATAACCAACCAACAAACCAACCGTCTTTTTGTCGACTTAACAACTTTTAACTACATCGTGCGTATACTTCCCCATTTCTCCACTCTACTTCTCCATTTTTCTCTCCATTTGGTTTACATAATCCTTCTTTTAATGTGCTAGATGGAATTCTAGCTTGATCTTCGCCTTTAAGATTTCTTAAAAAAATGATAAATATTGTCAACTATGAAGGTGTCTGAAGGGTCTGAAGTAACTGAAGTCTGCGCCTTAACGTTTCTTTAATAGAGAAAATATTGAAACCGAATCATAACTGTCTGAGTAGATTAAATAACATTACTTTCGAAATATGAACAGAATCAAGAATTTTAAGACGTTCCAAAATTCTGAGATTTCTAGAGTAAACGAGATTATTAGTAAAAAGTGGCGTAATAATTTTCGTAGTAACAGAATATGGTAAATACGTTTTGTTCAATTAGGTTATTGTTCCATAAGATGTATTGATATTAGAACGATAATTTTATTATATATCAATTGGTGATTAATTTATATTTATACATGGTGCATATGCATAACTATCTAGTTTACTTCTTTGATGAAAACAAAAAATCAATTCATGGCGAAAATACAAAATATTAATAGTAATATGAGTACTTGAGTAATAATATAAAATGATTAATATATATATATATATATATATATATATATATATATATATATATATATATATATATATTCAGGCTAGTAAACGAATATTGTTGTTTCCTTATGTTTACTAATAATTATTTCACGGTCTTTAAATTTTGTTCATTTTCTGTATGCCAATGAAACTAACCTTAACATCAAGAGAATACATACGAATATTTAAAATAATTTGTTCGATCTTAAACATGATTTATATAATGAGTCTAAACAGTGCATTTTCTATTCTTAATAGGAAACCGGAACTTTAAATATTAATACGAGACCGGAAATTATTCGTTCAAATAGCTATCCACCAAACTCTTACAGATTTCGAATAAGACATCCATATGGTTATATTCATGGAATGATTTTAAAGATTGAATTCAAAAAAGAATTTAATATTGCATCTGAAAGGCACATATGAGCATTGATTTTCCCCGTCTCTTCTGGGAAGTATGTGACTTCCCTCTTCTGCCTCTTTTATCTTTTGACGTTTCCCGGAAAAGCGAGGCGGAGAAGAACCGAGATATCGCCGCGGCCGCTTCTCGCCTGGCTGCCCAGTGCAGACGAACCGGGGAGGTCTCTAAAAGCCTCTGACATGGGACGGACGCTCTCTGCTCTAACCCTCCCCCTCCCCACCCCTCCGCCTCCAGCCGCGCGCTTCCCTCCTCCTCCTCCCCAAAAGTTCTACCAGAACCCGCACGGGGACTAAGTGAGACGCAATCTTGTAATCTCCGGCGTGCTCCGAGTCGCGTCTATTTTCCTTTGTGATCTCTTTTGTTTGCTTTCGCCTTGCGGGGTGCGGGTCGACGGGGCGAGGCGGGGGCGGGGGCGGGGGCGGAGCGAGGGTCGACCGGTCTTCGCGGCTCCGCGAAGCACCCAGCGGAATAGAGGAAGTGCAGGAAGACGCCGCAGAAGTTAGCAGGTACTTCGTCCCCTTCCCCTCCACTTTCCGCCCCCACCCCCCCACCATCCTTCCTCGACACCCCCTCCGTTCCCCTCCACCCCCGAGCCGGTGCCGACAACTTCTTCCCGTGTTGGGTAACTAGCTAACGCTGTTTCCGGTAAGTGAAACCTGCGCGGGAGGGCTGGAGGGAGGCGGCACGCGGTGAAGCTAACTTAAGTATGAGGAGGGCAGGGAGGGGGAAAATGTGGAGGGAAGGGCGAGGGAGGGGCGAAAAAAAGCGGCGCGAGAATGGAGCTGTTTATTGAGTTTTGGGGAGCGGGGAGCCGAAATGGGCAGCCGGAGTCGAATCTGCCGGGTTCCCCTCACGGCGACGGTGAGGAAACAAGACTCCGTCGGAACCGCGTTTTAAAGATGCAGAGTGAAGTGGCTGATTTATCTCTTGGCGAAACTATGGATTCCGTTGGAAGGGAATTACATAGTTTTTACTTAAAGCAGCACTCTTTGATTGATTCATTGATTTTTTCGTGTTTCCGGGCGCGTCAACTGCTTTGGTCATTAGTCCCGTTAGTGTGGCGCATGTTTTTCTCGGGAGAGGGCGGTGATCTTCCACCACTGGATGGCGAGATCCGGCGCCGACCTACCGTCGGCTAGTGGGGTTTCCCCCTTACCAGGGCTCTCCCACCAGCGGGGCATCGCCCCAGCCGGGCAAGCTTTAAGCTCCCGACCGGTTTCCTGAAATATGTGATAGTGTAGTGCATGTTGGTGTAAGTGTGTGTGTGTGTAAGGATAGGACTAGGAAGGTCAGATCGCGCGCGGTCCGTGGCCCGTTCGGTAGAATACTGCTCCGGCATTCGCCTGGTGTTGATCGGAGAAACCACGGAAAACTACCGATCAGAGCAGTCGGCCGCTAGAATTCTCCTCCAGACAGAGACTGAATTCGACATCGCTGAAAAGCTAGTGTCGAAAATCCTGTCGCCGCCAGGACTCGAACCTACGACCTCCCGTTCAGAGGCGCTGCTGTGACATCAGTTGATGCACTGAGCTACCGCTCCCGGTTCGCGTTCTAAAGATGCAGAGCGAAGCTGGTTCTGGTTGATTTATCTCTTGGCGAAATTATGTGTTCCGTTGGAAGGGGATTATATAGTTTGTACTTAAAGCAGCACTCTTTGATCAACAAGAACGCTATTCTGAGGAGAGAGCTTTTATGTGCTGAGTCAGATCTCAAAAGACATCTTCAAGAGTTCTCTATGCAAATAGTAAGCATTACATTGCAAGAAATGGAGAAAGCACTAATTGAAGATGTTTTCACATTATTATTTATTAAACATCGATTAACACTGACATCTGATCAATTTGCAAGTTCGTGATTTTTTGCTTTTTCTTCTCCTAACAATTTTGACATTTATATACAGATGTTAGGGGGCTGAAATACTCTAAATATTTTAATTTTTATTGTGAATGATTCTTAAATATAACAAATAAAAATAATTTAGTACTGAGTAAAAGTGTCATGAACTTGAAGATTGAACTTTAACTTTGAATTATTGTTATTTGTGTCGTGACAGTTACTTAATCATACAATAAAATACCATATCTCGGAACTGGTATATACCAAATGTCATTTAAAAACATGCTAAATACTGTACTAATCTATATATATAAAAGAAAGTCATGTTAGTTCCACTATTTATAACTCAAGAACGGCTGTACCGATTAGGCTGAAAATTGGTGAGCAGGAAGCTTAGAGCCAGGAGACGGACATAGGATACTGTTTATCCCGATCGACAGCGTTCCTGTGTGAGAACGCACGTTTTTCCATGTTTTCACACGTTTTCGCGTGATTTCGCATGTTAGCGGTCATTGTTGCATGTTGTAACCCATTGTTGTAACGCCGCACTGATAACAGAAAGCGATAATGATAGCCGCCTTTCGTTCGCCGTTGTATCTATACATAGTCGTGTTAGTTACACTATTTATAACTCAAGAACGGCTGTACCGATTTGGTGAGCAGGAAGCTTAGAGCCAGGAGACGGACATACAATACTGTTTATCCCGTTCGACAGCGTTCCTGTGTGAGAACGCACGCTTTTGCACGTACGCAGTGCAACAAAGATAGTGCAGTTTCTCACAGTGAGTGCGACGCGAGGAAAAGGTGGGACCGGCTGTTACGGCGGACCAGAGTTCGCCGGGTCAGCTAGTAAATACTAAAAACATATCGCATTATCGAAACAATGCGAACAGATTAACTGAGTTCATTTAAAAAGTCTCTGTCCTAACAAGTAACACCCATTGCTACTCTTTACCCTTTCCCTACTGACTAGAATATCGGAGCTACCCTTGCACGTTATCGAGTTGGTGGTAAATCGGTGAGTGCAATTGAATTAGACTGAATTCCCCACTTTTCTTGCAAGAGAGGGAAGACTGCCAATGTGTGCACCCGAGTGCCCCCGAGAATCACTCGAGGACACGCGATACTCATCCACTGCAAATCCCTTGCCACCCTTAGTGACGCGTTCCGTATCCCTCAACCACCCATGGTGGTAGGATTTTCAATACAAACTAGATTGAATGCAGCTGCTGTCTGGAGGAGAATTCTAGCGACCGACTGATCTAGTAGATGTCCTTGGTTTCTCCGAGCAATACCAGGTGAATGCCGAAACTGTTCCCTACTAATCAGGTCACGCACCGTGCGCTACCTTTCCTTTCTCTTCCTTGAATCTTGTTTCTATACTTACACACCTACACTTAGTCAAGAGCCTAGAGCATGTCATGGTGCCCCACTGGGAGGAAATACCTGCAGAGAGAATTCCCCCCTAACTGACGTGTATGTCGGCGCCGGATTTAACCATTTACTGGAGGAGGAACACCGCTATCTCCAAACATAAAAAACATTCACGACTATAAAGGGTTTAATGATTATAGCAGTCGAGGTGCCCGGAAACATGAATGAATCAATCCCCACTGTCCGAAGCTTAAAGCTTGTCCCGGCTGGGGCGGTGCCCTGCTGTTGAGAGATACCTGATTGGGGAAGAATCCCCGCTAGCCAATGTAGGTCGCCAGCCAGCAACGGATGATCAACCTTCCTTCGATGAAAACATGAACTCCGCTTACGGGACTAAAGACCTTAGCTGGCGCGCACGGAATCACTAATCAATAAAAAATCCCCACTCTCGTCCCCCACCGCTACTCCTTTTGCCGCCTTTCAGTCTATCATCACCACCCCTACCACAGCTGCTACCTCCGACATAGCGATGCCCGTCAGCAACCGTGCCGCCACACACAATTTCGCCATATGACTATCTTCGAGACCTACCTATTGATACCGCCACCTTATCACTATCACCACCGCCACGTATGGCATTGTGGTCTCCGTCAGCAGCCCTGCCGCCGCCGCCACCACCCACACACCTTCTCTGGTTGGTTGGTTGTTGGTGATTCCGAGCATGTCAACTACTGAGGTCATTAGTTCCGTACGTATAGTGCATGTTTTCCCTCCGTATGTGACGGTGATCTTCTCCCGCTGGGTGGCAAAACCCGGAACCGACCTTCCGTCGGCTAGCGGGGTTTCCCTCAACCTGGTATCTCCCACCAGCGGGGCACCGCCCCAGGCGGGAGTAGCCAGCTTAGAGCGAAGCTCTAAGCTCCCGACCGATCTCACGGCAAGTATGAAAGTGTATTTCAAGTTAGTGTGTGTGTACGTAGGACAAGGTAACGGAAGGAAAAATCGCGCGTGGTCTGTTTGTTAGGGTACTGCTCCACCATTCTCCTGGGGTTGATCGGAGAAACCACGGAAAACTACCGTACAGAGCAGCCGGCCACTAGAATTCTCCTCCAGACGACAGAATTCGACGTAGCTGACAAGCTAGTGTCGTAAATCTTGCCACTGCCGAGACTCAAACCTAGAACCTCCCGCTCAGAGGCACTGCAGTGACATCAGTTGATCCACAGAGCCACCTCTCCCGGTCTCACACCTTCGCCATACCCCAGTCATTGCGACCTACCTATTAGTACCACCACCGATTACCGTCACCCGCCCCGCCATCTCTGCCATCCCGGTCACCGTCAGCAGCTTTGCGACCCCGCCGCCACCCCCACACATTCGCCATTGCCCCGCCATTGCGACCTACCTATTGGTACCACCTCCGATTACCGTCAACCGCCCCACCACCTCTGCCATCTCGGTCACCGTAAGCAGCTTTGCGACCCCGCCGCAACCCCCACACATTCGCCATACCCCAGTCATTGCGACCTACCTATTTGTACCACCACCGATTACCGTCACCCGCCCCGCCACCTCTGCTATCCCGGTCACCGTCAGCAGCTTTGCGACCCCACCGCAATCCCCACACATTCGCCATTGCCCAGACATTGCGACCTACCTATTGGTACCACCTCCGATTACCGTCAACCGCCCCGCCACCTCTGCCATCTCGGTCACCGTAAGCAGCTTTGCGACCCCGCCGCAACCCCCACACATTCGCCATACCCCAGTCATTGCGACCTACCTATTTGTACCACCACCGATTACCGTCACCCGCCCCGCCACCTCTGCTATCCCGGTCACCGTCAGCAGCTTTGCGACCCCACCGCAATCCCCACACATTCGCCATTGCCCAGACATTGCGACCTACCTATTGGTACCACCTCCCATTACCGTCACCCGCCCCGCCACGTCTGCCATCCCGGTCACCGTCAGCAGCTTTGCGACCCCGCCGCATCCCCCACACATTCGCCATACCCCAGCCATTACGACCTACCTATTGGTACCACCACCGATTACCGTCACCCGCCCCGCCACGTCTGCCATCCCGGTCACCGTCAGCAGCTTTGCGACCCCGCCGCAACCCCCACACATTCGCCATACCCCAGTCATTGCGACCTATCTATTGGTATCACACCAATAACCGTCACCCGCCCCGCCACCTCTGCCATCCCGGTCACCGCCAGCAGCTTTGCGACCCCACCGTAACCCCCACACATTCACATACCCCAGCCATTGCGACCTACCTATTAGTACCACCACCGATTACCGTCACCCGCCCCGCCACCTCTGCCATTCCGGTCACCGTCAGCAGCTTTGCGACCCCGCCGCAACCCCCACACATTCGCCATACCCCAGTCATTGCGACCTACCTATTAGTACCACCACCGATTACCGTCACCCGCCCTGCCACCTCTGCCATCCCGGTCACCGCCAGCAGCTTTGCGACCCCGCCGCACCCCCACACATTCGCCATACCGCAGCCATTGCGACCTACGTATTGGTACCGGGATCGCTACATCATCATCCGCCCCGCCGCCTCTTCCATGGCGGTCTCGGTCCGCGTCCGCAGGCCGTCCATCGCCGCCAGGAAGCGGGCGTGCGCGTGCGGGCGATGCGGTCGCGCCGGGACACCTTCCCGCTCGTTCGCGGCTGTCAAAGCCGCCTCGTTACGCGGTGGTGGCGCGGCGCGGCGCGGCGCGGTGGGGCGGTGCCATGTGCGAAGCGGCCGCGGGGGCGGGGGCGGGCGATGCCACTGCTAACCATCAATCAGGGCGCCTCGTTCCGCTGCGCCGGCGCTGGAGGGGGGGGGACGCGAGAGTGGGGCAGCTGTAACTGCGGTGGTGGAGTCGGCTGAGTATAGACACGGCATGCCCGGAGGGGAAGCATTGATAACGGGGGCAGGTCTCGGGGAGGGTAGTGATGGGGGAGTTGGTGAAAGGGAGATTGCGAGCAAAGAGACTGGGGGGTGTGGAGAGAAGGCGGAGAGAATGAGAGCGGGGAGACTGGGGATGGGGAAAGTTGTTGGGGAATAGTGGGAACGGGGCGAGTGGGGCGGGGAAAGCGTGGGCGGCGAAAGTGGGACGGGTGAGTGTGGTGGAGGTGTGGGGAGGATAAAGTGAGAGCTGGGATTGTGGGGACTGACAGAATGGTGTTAGGGAGTGCGGGGCCGGACGGTGTGGGTACGGGTAAATAGGGCGGGGTAAATAGGGCGGGGTAAATGGGGCGGGGTAAATGGGGGCGGGGATGCGACAACGAAAGCAGCGGCCGGGGAGCGGGGAGAGTGGGGAAGAGGAAAATGGGGAAGAGGAGAATGGGCAAGAGAGGGGTGGTGGCGGGCAGCGGGAGAGGCGACGGGTGGATGGAAAGAGATGAGACAGGTCAGGGAAATAAGGGCGGGAAGAGCGGAGGAAGAGGACAGTGGAGGGAGCATCGTCGGCAAAGGTCCGTTTCAATGGGGACGGTGTAATCGGGGTGGGAGGCTTGGGCCGGCGGGAAAGAGAACGAGAGAGCAGAGACTGCATTGGTGTGATTGGCGGGTGGATGGAAGCAATGATGAGGGGCGGCAGTAGAAACGGTGAATGTAAGAGGAGATTGAGAACATTGAAATAGAATGAGATAACGAACTAGAATCCAGAATAGAATCCACTGACTGCGAACGGCAGCGATGAGAAAAAGGAAGCGTGAGCATGAGGGCTTACGTTGAAGCAAAACAATTCGGACAAAACAAATTGCAGTGAAAGAAAGGGTATGAAGTAAAAGGGGACGAGAGATGGAAAATGGAAATACGAAACGCGAAAACACTGCCAGAGACTGGAAAAAGAGTAATCAATGAGACGCGGAGCAAAAAATAATACGGCGGAAGGAAAATTGGTGGATTTTATGATGAAACGAACCAGCATTGTTATAAAGTAAATAAAAGAAATGTGAAGAAAAAAGTTGAGGCTTGTTTAAAATGTGCAGTCCATAGAAGCAATGGTGAATTCGTTGCAATCATACCGGTCTGCACATGTCAATAAACTCCAGAATTCTCGAAGAACACTGAAAATGCGGTGTCATTGTAACGAAATTACTCAATAGACAACGAAAAAAATCTTAAGTGAAAAAAATCTTGCGCATGGCATTGAAACAAATGGGAAAAGTATACACATCGCCAGGGCCGGTGATAACAAGAAATGAGAGCGTGTACCCATTCCCTGCAATATGTTCCACCCCTCGTTCAACTTGTGTGTTAATCACGGTTGAAGATGAAAAGGAGGAGGTGATGGTGGAATCAGGAGCACAGATCCCGACAACGAAACCTTTGAACATGTTTTGTACTTCACGTATTTCATGGAAAAGCAAGAAATTAAATCCGCGCAGGTGGAAAGCGAACATGCTGCCAACCACAACGCACCACTCTCACCAGAACACCGACCACGTCTGTGACGCCGTTACTTCTGCCACACGGCTCACGTCACCCTCATCGCCAAAGCTACTACTGTCCCTACGTCGCCCACTCCTGTCCATAACCCGTACCTTACTCCTCACATGCCCTTGTTCCCGCGTCAGGACACGGATTACAGTGCGGATTCGGTGGTATAACGGTCAGCGTACCGGACTGTTGTACCAGAGTTTGCAGATTCAAACCCGATCGAAGCCGTGGATTTTTAGGGGCGAAAAAATCCTTCATACTCCTTCCTCCGGTGGGAAGTAAAGCCGGCTGCCCCATGTAGTAGATTTACTGCATGTAAAAGATCCTCAAGCCTAATAGCCTCTGAGCAAAATTGAGATCTGCCTGTTTCGTCGCCCAAGATAATACCTCCTTTCTCCGCTATGTAGTGAAAGGAGCGTAGCGAAATTTGGGTGGTTAGACGGAAGAGCGGGCCACGTAAAATAAGGCATTAACTAACTACACCATTCTTGTTTCTCTCTCAGCTGAGACCCTCTCATTGATTATTTCGGTTTTTCTGTCGCGTCAACTTCTGTGGTCATTAGTAGGGAGCGAATTTTGATGACCCAAAACATCGCCAAAAATGATCGATAAAATGCTCGTAAAATGATTCATAATTGCGCTAATAACAAAGAAAAATGACGTAAAAAATGTGATCAAAACCAATTTCGATGGACCAATCAAGCTGTTGGATTTGATACTGATGTATCGACGCATCTTTCATTCGTTCAAGTGAACTCAGCTCGCAAATTTGGTGAGGACTGTTCTTTACCAAGAGAACTCTGTCTTAAGTTATCCCGAAATCGCCCCAAACCAACAATGGCGGTGATTGATAGGTGTCACAGGTACCTTAGATTACATAATGACAACGGCTGACATTACACTTTCTGAGCGAATAAAATGAAAAGACAACTCAGGAATTCTGGGAAGAACACTTTTTGAATCTCGTAAATATTATTTCAAAGAAGATTAAAATGATAATAAAATCGATGAAATCAGCAAACAAAGCATTAAAAATGGCGGAAAAGAGTTTAAAAACTTATTAGTTGAAATAGATTAAAAATGAAAAAAAAATGACCTCCAAAAACGGCTCATTTCCTTTTGTCATTACATAAAATGTAGTTCTACACTAAACGGCATTGTTTTAAAGTGAAAAGAAAAAAATCATTCAAATCCACCCCTAGTCATTAGTCACACAAGTGTAGTGCATAGGTCCATAGCAGGTGGTGGTCACCTTTCTTTCAGATGATGGTGATATCTGGCGGTGTCCTACACGTCGGCTTGTGGGTTTTCCCTAATCAGACATCTCCCAGCGGCGGGGCTCCGCCCCAGCTGGTAGCAAGCTACCGACGTGAGTGGTAGTGTAACACATGTAAATGTGTTTAAGTAAGGGATGATGATGGGACAAGGAAGAGGAAGGAAAGATCTCGCGCGGTCCGTGGCCCGTTGGTTAGGATCCGGCTCCGGCATTCACATTGTATTGATCGGAGAAACCATTGAAAAGCTAATTCTCTCAGGTTTTCCACGTCTTCCATATCACACACGTCCCATACGAATTCCACACACGTCCGTATCTATCTTCGTCAACGCCACAACAAAGTCTACACCAATTCGCTGATTGTGAGCTAGAAGTAGCCCGCGGATAAATCTTCGGTAGATCACAATGTCTCGGTCACGTTATCGAACTTGTTTTTTCATTGAGCTCAGGGAGATGACTCACAAAAACAGTTGCTCGCATAATAATAATAATAATAATAATAATAATAATAATAATAATAATAATAATAATTGTGTTGTGATGGTTAGCAATACTGAATTTATAATTTATTTTCTGTCTACTTCTACATAGTATTTTTTTATGTGGGGCGGGTTTTTTTACAATATTCGTATTTTTTAACATTTATAATATAAGTTTTTGTGAACATACAAAATAAAAAACCTAGTTTTAAATTATACAATAAGTGAAGATTTAAAGAGATACAATAGGTACATTTACCTAGACAAAATATTTATTTACATAAATGAATGTATATTTAATTTATACGGCAAAAAAAGTTTTTATTGCGATATTTTAGTTAACTTGTTTATATGATTATCATCATGTTTTAAAATCCAAATCTTTATCTTGTGTTTGAAAATTTTTAAGGATTTACTATTTTTCAGAGCTAATGGTAATTGATTATATATTTGAGGTCCAATGAACACCAAGGTTTTTGATATTAGATATTTATGAATTTTGGGCTTTTTAATTTGATTAGTGGCTTTACTACGTGTACTGTAATTGTGAAATATTCTCTCAGTTAAATTATTTCCGCTTTTGACACAATATATTTGTAGTACTTTATATACAAAAAGATGTAATGGTAAAATATTTAGTTGTTTATAAAGAGGAAGTGAAGAAGCAGTGTTATTTTTTTTATAATACGGATAAATTTGTTTTGACTTATTCTTAGTTTCCTAATATACGTCTTGAATGTGCCTCCCCATATTAGGATTCCATATTGCAGTTTTGAATTGATTAGTGCGTAATATAGAATTCTAAGTGTATGGATATCGCAAAAATTTCGTAGATAATATAATTTTGTTATATTATTCCCTAAATATTTTTGTATATTTATTATATGATTTTTCCAAGTCATTTTATTATCTATTATTATTCCTAAGTATTTGAAATAGTTGACTTTTTCAATTGTCTCACATTTGCATGTCAGCTTTTGAATACAATTAAGATCATGGAACTTAATATTCGCATACTCCCGCGCAATGTCATTCTCAGTCTCATAGCCAGTGCCGGAGGGCACTGGCAGACCGGGCGATCACTCGGGGTCCTGCAACGCAAGGGGCCCGATAATGGGATTCATGGGAAACAAAATTTTTAAAAAATGAAAAAGAAATCAGAACTTGAGAAAATAATTATCGTAATCTTAGAAAATGTTATAAGTCGCAGTACTTTAGTCTGATGTTTCATACAATTTTCAATTAATTTTTTTACCTTAAATATGATCATAGTAATTACTTATAAGGTAGGACTAAATCAAATAAATCAAACAATGCTAACATTCAAATAGTCCTACCGAAATTTATATTTATTATATCATGTCTTTAACAAATAATTTTATTAACCACTAACTAAACATAACAAAATTTTTAACGTTTTAAGATCTCCGTGAAAATTGTTTTATTTAATCTGTAAGTACATTCACATCTTTAATTTTCATACATTTTTATTTTTTCGTGGGGAGGGGGCTTCGTTTCATCATTGCCCCGGACCCAAAATTGTCTAACTCTAGCACTTCTCATTATGTCCTTTATGTTTTGTCTCTGTACATCACACATTTGTTAATATTGAGAGTTAAGTGAAAGTCCTTTTTCTGAGTTGTTATATTTTGGTAGCTCGGAGAAAATATTAAAATCGGTACGTTTTCTCAAAAGTTTCATGAGTTTGGCGACCACTAATCTTTGCCATCCACGCCCTCCACACAAAACCTCGTTCCAAAACGACCCAAAACCTTGCCATAATTTCAAATATGTGTGGATTATGTTAAAGTAGGTACCATTTGTTTTCTTCAGGTAGCTGAATTAGAATATCATAATAAAATTTCAAACTTTAAAAAAGCAGCTTTAAAATGGAGAATTGAAACATAAAAACCAAATGGTTATTCTTAGAAATGTGGATAAATATATACTCGGAAATTAATTTCCCTTGTTGTCGAACACACCTCCAAGTCGACAGTTAAATCTTGCTAGGCAGCATTGCAGTAAAATATAGATAATAAAGATGCCGATATGTGTAGGAAATGGTGTATTATTTTGATTATGGATATTGAACTTGATAAATAAACTAGTGGTGCAACAGAATAGAACAGACTTTCTCGTAGTAAAATTTTCTAATTTCCTTGGTGTGGACTAGCTTTACGGTCTTGCTCCATTCTCTTGGCGGATGCCAACTATCGCCGGCCAAAGTACATTTTTTTAAAATATTTTCTCAGTTTTTCGTTTTCGTAATGGTAGATTGGAAATATTACCTTATATTTTCATATATATTCAAAATATTAAACAGGACTAAAACCTTGTTCTATATGGAAATTTTCGTTAAAAATTTAGAGCCGTTTTTAAGAAAAAATCATTTAAGCTCTGATGTAAATGCGAAATTTGAAGTTCTCTTTAAGAGTTATCTTTTGTGTTTTCGAAAACCTTCATTTGAATTTATCAGAAGAACTTTTATTTGCAAATACAATAATGTATACAAATCGCTGGACACGGCGTGGGGGATATTTAAAAAAATTAAATTTTTGTAATTTATTGAACAAGTAAAATTAATTCTATTCCCTCTTAAACAAAGCAGTAAGCATTCTCCCAACGAAAAGCTTAAAGGAAAAAATGTAGAGCTGTTTTTGAGTAAATGGGGTTTGAACGTTTCTGAAAATGCAGAATTTCGAGATCGTTTTCACGAAAAACTATTGAGTTTTCAAGAAACTTTATTGGACATCATTTAAAGCACATGTACTCGTAAATTCAGTAATGGGAATAAATCGACACTAATATAAATATTAACGACTTGAGAGGTTAGTAAAAAAAAATAGCGTTTATCTCATCTTATAGGCTACATTTACCATTATCACTACAAAAAATTTAAAGAAAAAAATTGAAGCCATTTTAAGGAAATCTTTTTTGTTACATTTTAATATTTCACGTATTATTGCAGCTGGAAGTCTTATGGTTCGAGCCCCGACAATGGGAAGATTTCTAGATTGAATTTAGAAGAATTTTAGCGACCGGCTACTTTGATCAGTACATAGTTTTTGTGGTTTCTCCGATCACCACCGGCCGAATTCCCGGGCATTACCCTTGTAAATGGGACGTACAGCATGCTATCATTCCTTCCTCTTTAGCCTATACTTACACTTATATGCATTACACTACCTCTCATCAGGGACGTTTAGGGGCGTGTTCCGGCTGGGGCGGTGCCCAGCTGATGAGAGAAACGTGAATGGGGAGAACCCCGCTAGCTGAATCAACTGATGTTACTGCACCGCCTCTGACCGGAAGGTCCTATGTTCTAGTCCCGACGGTGGCAGGATTTTCGACACTAGCTTTTCGTCTAGATCGCTGTCTGGAGGAGAATTCTAGCGGCCGGCTGCTCTGATCGGTAGTTTTCCGTGGTTTCTCCGATCAACACCAGACGAATGCTGGAGCAGTACCCTAACAAACGGGCCACGATCTTTCCTTCCTCTTCCTTGTCCTATCCTCACCCCTTACACACACACACACGTATGCTGACATGAACTACACTACCACACATGCCGGGAAACTGGTCGAGGACTTAGAACTTGTCCTGGCTGGGGCGGTTCCCCGCTGATGGGAGATACTGGGTTTGGGGGAAACCTCGCTAGCCGACGGTAGGACAGCGCCGGATCTGACCATCCAGCGGGGGAAGACCACCGCCACCTCTCGAGCAAACAAACGCACTACACTTACGGGACTAATGACCATGTTGGTTGACGCGCCCTAAATCACTAAACAAGCAATCAATCAACCCGCTAACTGATGTGTATGTCGACGACGGATGTCACCATGCAGCGAGGAAAAATATCGTCACCTCTCATGCTAAAACGTACACTACACTTACGGGATTAGTAACCATATCAGGTTCAGAAACATCAAGTAATCAATTATCTTAGAAATGTAATTACCGTTGCATTCAAATACCCCCGCCACCTCCGCCATCAGAAACTCTCATGTCGCGCAAGCCCTTTACGCCTGCAGAGCGTTCCCGTTCTCCTCCTCGTAACCGCTGCCGCATCCAATGAGTTGTGTCGAGGCGAGCGGCGGGGCCAAGCGCAGAGCTGCGCCAGCCGGCCGGCCAAGCCAATGCCTCGCCGCGACGGGTGAGCGGGGTAGGCCGTTCAGCTGCTCATTTTACTGGGCCTGTCATCGACCTCACTAAGCACCCTGGCCGGGCCTCGGAATATACTGCGTTTGATTTGTATCTGGCAGTGCCCAAATTAGATCGTGTATTGCGGAAACCGCGACTGCGGTCGGCACCGCCCCCCCCCCACCCTCGCCCTCCGACCCCGACGGTCAGCGAGCCACGGCCCCCTCCCCGCGCCGCAAACCACCCTCCCCCGCCCGTTCATCCCCTTCTCGAATCGCGTGTTCTCCCTAGTTCCTTGCGCTTCCCTCTTGTTTCTTTATCTCCATGTAGCTGTGGTCCTTCCACCCCCACACTCTTCCATTCACGGTCCTTTCAGCATAGAGTGAAGAATTATACCTTTTAGTATCTCTTTAGTCTATGCTTTCACGAACGACCCTTCTGTTTGTTATTCTTCTTCCGTACACGACCCTTCCGTTCTCGAAACTTCCGTTCAACTTCAATGCATCTAGTCTCAACTCTTTCGTTCTCAACTCTTCGAATCCCAACCTTTTCGTTCTCGCCCCTTTTATTAACAATCTTGAAACATCATCACATTCCCAACCCTTCCCTTCACGAATCTTTCTCCTCTCAACTTCTCTCTCCCGACCTTGTTTCTCCCGACTTTTTTCTTCCGACCCCTTTCTCTCGATACTTTGTCTCGAATCTCTCTCTCTCTCTCCGGACTCTTTATTTCTCTACCTTTCCACCTCGACCCTTTATTCTCCAATCCTTCCATTTCAGGCAATTCCATTCTCTATCCATCCATTTTCGACCCGTCTTTTCCTAATCCTTGGGTATCTTCCAGGTTTGTTCTCCCTCTATTCTCTGATCCCAAAAACATCCTTCCCGACCCTTTGGTATTTTTATCTTCGTATCTCCAACCCTTCCGTCCCTAATCCCGTGGTGTATGACCCTTGAGACCACCCACCCCTATCTTTGTTGGATCACGTTGTCTACTAATTCTCACGACATTATACCCCTAACCATCGTATTATCATTCTATAATGCTACCCCAGATTCTTTCATTCTTCATCCTCCCATCCTCCCTTCCCGAAACTTTTTCGCGACAAACTGCAAGATTTCTAACATGTACATACCAAACGTTTGCGTCTCCAGTGTTTCCATCTTTGACCTGACATCTAGCGCATCTTCTCTCTTCTCCTCTTTTCCATTTCTGCCTCCACCTCATCCGGGACTCCTCCCCAAAGCGCCCCCTCCCTTCACGTACTTGTCCGGCGGCATGTGCGCACGTTTACATGGGGGAATCTAATTTGGGCAGCGGTTCTTCAGAGTGCCTCCGATTGCAGTGGCGGAGTGCAGTGGAATGCTTTTGCGTGGTTACCGTCCTCCCCTCCGTTTGACGAGCGGAGGCCGCTGCATTGTGTAGGGCTCTGGAGGGCCCTGGAGGGCGTGACTCGTGTGGCTTTCGTTGCACTGCCCTGTGGTACGCCTCCCTCGAGGGTTTTTGATTGCGATTCACTCATGACGGTTGCGCACGAGTGAATTTTATGACCGTGTGAACCGTGTTTTATGATCATGTGAAGGAATTGACTACCGAGAACACATGAACGATTTTTTGATACTTTTGATATGAATAAATTTCCGCGTAGAGCTGAATGTCCCATAGAGCATTGCAAAACATAACACCGCATAAATTTGAAGAAAACGTGCGCAGACACTGAAGCTAAATTTTTTGTGTTTATAGGTTTTTAATTTCGTTTGCAGATTTTAAAATTTTCTGATAAGTAATTCTAAAGTGAAAAGTGAATAATTTTATAGCCATTGGTGGTAATTCTATGTCTATTCTATAATTCAGAGATAATATTCTTGCAATTGCGAAAATGTGAGGAAGCCGACTCATAAATATGATACTAATACATCAAAAAAGAAGCGATGGTAGAGAGTTATTCAAAATACGAAAAATAGTGTTTGCATGAAATGAAAGGAACTACAGAATTTGGAAAAACATCGGATAAATTGCAAACTATCCACAAGACATAACAATTTTGCTATTGACGCAATGAAACTCGAAAATATAAAGAAGTGTATGAAAATACCACACGAAAAGTTCAACCCTGGTGTTAAAAATTACTGAGCGTTGCTACTGTTGCCTGCTTTCGATTCGTCGTTTCTTGATAATGATAGGTGAAAGCGGTTGAAAAATTGTACGGACATTTCACACTATTTATGTTAATTTCCTATTATCAAAATTACATTGAAAAAGATAAATGTATTTTACTATTCAGACATCGATGTTCAATTTCCTTCAGTTCCCAGTTTGCTTCACGTAAACTGTACAAATTATCAACAAAAATGTTGTAAGGTACCACTAATACATCTAATACCATATTATTTTAAATTATTGTAATTTAATTATAACTTTCAATAATATTAAAACTCAAATAAATACTTAAATTGCTATGTAAGGTATAATCATATGCACTTTTCATTTTTTCAATTAGGTTTGACCTTCTATTTTTCCATTATTCATGATGTTATCACGGTTTGTCACGTACCAAATTTCTGTTTTAGTTTAACTTTTGCATCTGAATTAGAGTATTATTTTAACATATTTTGTGTTTATAATGGCGTTATGTATGAGCAGAATTTATTAAATCAATGGAGGCTATTTTAGTGTTACATTTGGTTTGGTTGCGAGAGAAATTTAATTCTCATTATACACATTCTCACATTATACGTCAAATTTAAATGTTTGTGAGCGTTTTTAGCTGTTACGTGTTGATTAAAGGTTTTCGACTGTCTGAATTCAAAGAGAAGGAGAGAAGTTTCGTCTGAATTCAAAGAGAAGAGAGAAGGAGAGACCTGTGCCGTAACAGGATCAAAGTAAATTTTGTAGCCAAGCTAGCATGATTGACCCTCGACGCCTCTGTATAAGACCATCCCACGGGGAAGAATGTTGACTTGGGGCCGCTCTGCTTCCGCTCCCCTGGCTTCGTGAAGCTCTCTCAAATGCAACCGCGTGTGAAGGCGGAGGCAAGAGCGATCGTGGATATGGGAATGGAGGTGTGTGAGAGAAAGAGTGTGTGTGCGAGAGAGAGAGAGAGTATGTGTGTGAGAGTTCGTGTGAGATTGTGTGTGAGAGTGTGTGTGAGAGTGAGTGTGAGAGAGAGTATGTGAGAGAGTGTGAGTGTGAGAGAATTTGTTTGAGAGTGTGTGTGCATATTTGTGTGAATATGTGAGAGAGAGTGTGTGTGTGTGAGAGGGAAAGGGAGAAAGCGTGTGTGTGTGTGTGTGTGTGTGTGTATGAGAGCGAGGGAGATAGTGTATGTGAGTGTACGTGTGAAAGACAGAGCAGTATGTGGAGGAGATGAAGGTGCGGGTGCAGGCGGTAGCATTGACGGTAGTGGAGGTGCTCTCTTAGTTTGGAGTGAGATGACGGAAGAAAGGGGGTGAGTAGGAGGTGGGAGCGGCGCGGATACGATGTCGGGGACGGAGGAAGAGATGGAAGAAGACGCGGCATCGAAGATGGCTGAGGAGTGTCAAGAGCGGTGGCAAATGTGGGAGGGGGAGTAGGAAGCCCTGGGGGAAACTGCAGGCAGCTTCGGCGGGGGCGGAAGACAAAGGAGATGTGCAGAATTCTTTGATTATTTCGTGTTACTGGGCGCGTCTACTGCTAAAATCATTAGTCCCGACAGTGTAGTGTGTGATTGTCCTCTGGAAATGGCGGTGATATTTTCCAGCTGGATGGTGAGATCTGACCCCAACCTACACGTCGGCTAGAGGGTTTTCCCAACAAGGTATCTGCAATCCGCGGAACACCACCCAAGTGGGGACAAGTTCTAAGCTACTGAATGACTTCCTTGGAGGTATGGACGAGGATAGAGCAAGGAAGAGGGAAGGAAGATCACGCGCGGTCCGTGCCCATTTGCTGAAGTCCTGCTCCGGCCTGATCGGAGAAACCATGGAATACTACCGATCAGAGCATCCGATCGCTAGAATTCTTCTCCAGTCAGCGGCTGAATTCGACCTAGCTCTGTAGCTAGTGTCCGATACCCTGTGTGAGTGTGTGTGTGTGTGTGTGTGTGTGTGTGTGTGTGTGTGTGTAAGGGGAGATGATAGGACAAGGAAGGGGAAGGAAAGATTGGTCCGTGGTCCCTGTAGGCACTGCTTCGGCATTCGCTTGGTGTTGATCGGATTTGATTGATTGATTAGTGAATCCGGGCGCGAAAACTACGGAGGTCATTAGTCCCGTAAGTGTAGCGCATGTGTTTCGTGGTGATTTTCCCCCAATGGATGGTGAGATCCGTCGCCGACCTAACATCGACTAGCGGGGTTTTCCCCGACCAGGTATCTCCCACCAGGGGCACAGTCGCAGTCGGGACAAGTTCTAAATCCCCAATCGGTCTCCTGGCATGTAGTAGTGCATGTTAGTAGAAGTGTGTGTAAGGGGAAGAGGATAGCACAAGGAAGAGGAAGGAAAGATCACACGCGGTCCGTGGCCCGTTTGTTAGGATACTGCTGAGGCATTCGTCGATAGGATGATAGGAGAAACCACGGGAAACTTCCGATCAGAGCAGCCGGCCGCTAGATCTCCTCGAGGCAGATGCCGGAAGTGGAGGCGGGAGCGGTCACGGCAGCGTGCTGGGGAAGGTGCGTGAAGAGAAAGGGGAAGCGTTTCTCACGTCGCACTGCAGCGGCCGCGCGTCGATTGCTTTGCGTTCGTATCCGACGCATCGAGGCGACGCCACGGGCCTCGCGGGCGAAGAGGCAGACCTCACTGCAATATAAGAGAGATCTCGTACCCTCGGTCTGAGATTACTCGAAGAATCTTCGTAAAAGAGTTTGTTAAATTATATTTTTACTTTCTCGCTAAGGAGTAGAGGGAATGTTGAATAATTCTGCGCGAAAAAACTGCGAATTTTCGGCAGATAAACGTCTTTTACCGGCACTGTCAGTGAAAAAATGGATAAATTCAGTTGCATAATTTAGAAAAAATATCCAAACACGTGGTGTAGCCAGAATCCATGTTTTGTAGGTTCTTGATATCAAAAAATCGAACGACGGCAAAACGTTTGTTTGTCAGTCCGTCAGTCCGACCGTTGGTCTGTCTGTGAACAACGCTAACGACTAAACCGTACAGTCTAGTTGCGCCAAAATTGATATTCCTCAATCGATCTGACTCATGTCGCGGCTCCTTGATTTTAAAACCTTTATGTTTATTTTGGGCGGTACTTTACATGAAGGCCCTGGGAGATTTTCCAAATTTTCAAAATATTGCTCCTTATTTTTGATTTAATTTTTTAAAATTAATTATTAAGATTTTAAAGTTAAACAATTTATTTATAAACAAAATTCAGATATATGGAGCCACTAATAATTGGCTTAAGTTATAGTCTTTGTTCTTTAACTTTTTGGTATATTCATTTATTCTAGGTTTTTTCCATCCCAAGTCGTTTACCATCCAACCCTCAATGGGATGTTCTGATACAACTATTGAATACTAGACTCTAAGACTCTTGCGGTTCCTTTACACGAAAGACTTTCCCTAGGCATGACTTGAATCCGCCACTCTTTTGATGGAAAAGGTGAGTCGATACGCTTTGAAATCACCCCAATATTGTCCAATATTTGTACAATATTGAAATATATTTACTAGTTTACATTAATAGTAACTCTAAATATAATGAGCAGGACAGCAAAGACCGAGACATACTGACCTTGCATACTAAATAATATATTAACTAAACAAATCACTGTAGCAAAAATGAAATGTCTACTGTTTTGAAGCATATCAACCAACTCCCCACTTCATCGATTTGTGCCTACGGCGACGGGCACTATCCGGCAGATAGCAACGGCTACTTTCCACATGCAGAAGAAATTCTACAATTGAGACGAAAGAATGTGTATCTTTGTACATGAAAATCGTTTTAAACACGTTTCGCCTGTAGATGAAAAGTGTCCATACACTCCTCAAACTCAAGCAGCGGTGAATTTACGATTTTCGAGGCCCCAAGCTAAAACATTTTTGAGGCTCCCTTTTTACAGTCAACATTAACATTTTGAAGATTGAAAATTTCGAAAAATGCAGTTTCGCGATTTTTCGTTCCCAAAATCAGAAATATTATTGTTGAAATATAAAACATAATACTTATCATTTTAACTGGACGCTATTGTTAGTTAATTGAATTTGTCTTGTCCCATAGTAGCTCGATATTAGTTTCTCTTTTGAGTTTACTAAATGATCTTTCACCTTTACAATTTGTAATAATTTAAGTTAAAAAATTTCGAAAGACAATCTCAATATATCACTCCAACCTCAACGTTTGTGCTCGAATACGCCAAATGTCGGGTACACTAAAAGAGACCGTTTCAATCAGCCAATCAGAACACAATGATGGATTTTGGTGTGACGAATTTTGTCATACACTCGACAAGTTCAAAACGTAATATATGAGAATGAAAATGCCGATCTTAAAAGCAGATTTATTCTAACTTATTTAGCATGTTTAAAAAATTATTTAATTTTTATTTCTTTACGGTAACTAATTATAAATTTGAATAACTATATTTCATAATCATTTTTAGCAAATTTGAAATTTTGTTTAATAGTTTTTGATATACTTTGGACTCTGTGGTCACAAGGTTATTTAGCTTAAAGATGAATCCACAATTGGGTCAAGACAAAAGAGAAAAACGTCGCCTCCGGTACCCACTTCTGCAGCCTCACAGTGTGGTAGGTAAACAACCCAGGGCTTGATAAAATATATGGGATGAATGAAATATCAACCACAATAGTATACAATGTAATTTTAATGTGATTACATGTAGTCAAACACGTGTTTCGGGAACACTCTTCCCATCATCAGTGGTTCTACAATTATTAAACAAATTACACATGTCAACAAAATCATATATAAACACTGAACAATGAAATAAATATTTAGAATTGGTACTTACCCAAGTAACACAGATTAAACCCGTTCCCGAAACACGTGTCTGACTACATGTAATCACATTAAAATTACATTGTATACTATTGTGGTTGATATCTAATTCACCCCATATATAAAATTACATTGTATACTATTGTGGTTGATATCTCATTCACCCCATATATTTTATCATGGAGTGCCACAAAATCTCTGCTGCCACCACAGAATTTAACCAGGGCTTGCTAACAAGCCACCTAGTACGTGTCGGGGCGCTTGCTGAGACACGTCACCTCCGGTCAGAGGAAGTCAAAGTTTCTATAAAAAATATGACTGAAGAACAAGATTAGGACTGAAATACCGGGGCAATCGGAAAGAGGAAGAAAAGAAATAATTTTGTCCTGTACAAAATCTCGCACATTAGCATACATGATTTGTTCAACAGTACATACTCGCTTAGGTGCCAGAGAGCATACATTGATGTCAATGCAGTGCCTCTGACCGGGATGTCCTTGAGTTCGAGCCCCGACAGTGGCAGGATTTTCGACACTAGCTTGTCAGCTAGGTCGAGTTCTGTCGCTGTCTAGAGGAGAATTATAGCGGCCGGCTGCTTTAATACAGTGTTTTCCGAGGGTTCTCCGGTCAAGACGAGGCGAATGCCGGAGCAGTGCACTAACAAACGGGACACGGGCAGCGCCCCTTCTTTCCTTCCTCTTCCTTGTCTCTCTACATCCCTTACTTACACACTCTTACATTTATAAGCACTACAATACCACACATGTTGGAAAATCACGGGAACTTCGAGCTTGTCCCAGGTGGGGCGGATTTCCGCTGCCGGGAGATACCTTGGTGGGGAAAACCACACAAGCCAACGTGTAGGTCAACAACAGGTAACACCATCCAGCGTGGACTGATCACAGCCACCTCCCGGAATACAAACATACACTACACTTACGGGCGTTATGAACTTTTAACAGTTACGTGCCGAGAGTCATGAATAAATCAATCATTCCAATAGTACGGGAGAGACCCACAACTGAGCATTGCTGTGCTTCTCAGGGCACACGTGGCGCCTATAGCTGAGCCTTTCGCCGTTCGTGAAAGGCACTTAACAAGCGGAAGAGGGGAATGTGACAGGATCTGCTTCCGGAACCGCGTAGCGAATTCCCCCGAGGAAACTATCTATATCGATAATGTTATGACTCCCTCAAACGCTGTTACTTTTATCATCGCCTCGCGTCGGATGGAAGGGCGACGCCCCCTGAGGGAGGGTTTAAGCACGTGCCTTTGAAGCTTCACGGGCAACCACAGGGCTGCCAACACTCCGACTCAAGGGCTTACAGGGCTAGTACAACTACTTACAGGGTATTTTTAAGTGAGGGTAGAAAGAGAGAACTTCCTTTTTTCTCAAATCGGATTCCTTTGGTTTTTCATTGTGATCCCCAATGAAGACGTTTTCCTTTCCTTTGTGCATCTCACGGCATGAACCGCAACAACCATTTTACTTTCTCTCTACGGAGTAGGGAGAAAGTTTTGTAATGAAGTGCGAAAAAACGACGAATTTTTGGTGGAACTCTTATTACAGGGATGTGGTAACGAAAAGGTGGATAAATCCAGTTGTTAAATTTAGAAGAAAGTCCTCTATTGCGTGAAGAAGGTAGAATCCATGTTTTGTGAGTCGTTGATACCGAAAAATCGAATGACGGCGAAACGTCTGTTTGTCCGTCTGTCTGTCCATCCGTCTGTGTTAAATAATGTAAACGACGTTTGAAAAAATGATGCAGGTCTTATGTTCGTCGAAAATCTGATTTTTCAAAAATGGCAAAAGTTCAAACTTTTGTCTGCCTATATCTAAAATATTAAAGATAGAGATTTTTTCCTTTAATGAAATATGTTCCTTAAAGAGAGATTTTCAAATAGGGTCATGTACAACTTTTCGAAAATTTGAGTACTTTTCGCGAAATTTTGCATGAAAATACGGGCGAGAAAGTGTTTGTTGTTTTAGCACCTCTAATTCTAACGATAACGTTGCAGGTTAGTGTGGATGTTAACGTTGATGCTGCATAGTTATTTATGATACGAGTAGTAAAAGTTAATTTTAGTTTGCGATTAGGAAAAATTGTGAGACGAGCCCGATAGGCAAGTTGTTCAATCCTACGAGCTAAATAAAATTACGTTTACCCTCATACACTATTTTTAGACACGCAAGAGACTTTCTGACATTAATTTTATTTTAATTCAAATATACAAAACACTTCGTGATACACTAAGATCAGTAGTTGGTGTGGTCAAACGAATTATTTTGTTTTATTTGTTGCATTCACGCATCGTTTGAACTCTTGAGCATCGCCTCACTTTTAGCACTAGTGCTATATGCTGAAATTTTAGCCATGCATGCCCTAAAATAGCCGTCTTTATTAGGTGCTGTCTGAATAATACTTTAATGTAATAACGTGTGAATAATTTGCCATTCATTCAGCGACATCCAATATCGAAACCTGCGTAGCCATCGCCTTTACATCCATATCACCTGAAATAACCCTCGTGTTCTCACTGCTATTTCTCCACGCCCTGTTCGTCCCCAGCGTTTCTGTAACATTCTCTTCTCGTGGCGTATTAGTATTAGTAGCAATTGTGGTCCGGCAATATTGGTCCAATTTGTTTTGAATAATTCATTGTGTGTATCGAGTGTCTACAGTCTACCTTATATCAACAACCACGAAGTTTATGGTGTTCCCTGACTCCCAGGAGATGGATTTTATTTCCGCTCATTTTACTGAATATTGAAATAATGGAAAACAAACAGCCGATGTTCTTACAGTTAGAGATAGATCCCTATTCTAAGACCGAGTAATTACATGTAAATCGTTTGAATTCTTGCTATAAAATCTGAAAATTTGTTGGTTAGGAATGTCATATCTGGTAGGAATGTAGGGCTTTGCAAGATAGTTTTGTTGCAGATTTTAGAAATTTAAAAAAAAATTAAGTCACGGATTGTCAGCGTTGAAAACTGTGGAATGGTGGTATGCTCTTACTGAATTATATAAAAGTTCTGAATACGAACACTCAAACAAACATTGCTCCAGACTGCCCTCTAGCCAATTAAGAGTCCCTCTTCCTACATAAAGGAAGATGTCGGTACTGAAGAAAGAGCGACGAATTTCGTAGATGCTCTGCTATTACGTTGGCCGTATTGCAACATCCAATCGTGAGGGAGGCATGGGCCGGGAACGCAAACAACTGAAATATGCCGCAATGAAATCGCAGCAACCGCAAGAGGCCCAATTCGATTCACGCATTTCGATTCGATCGCGCGTGTCTTTTGTCAAACCTAATTGCTCTTTTGTTCGGAAAGCTTATCGAAAGCTTAAATTAACGCGTAAAACATACAACCGCTTTTGTTTCAACAGAAGAGGCGAGAGCCCCTCCGAAAAAAAAAGTGACGAGTCGGCAAAAGGAAGAGAGTAATTCATTCAACAGCGCAGAAACAGCGATTCCGCTTTTGAGAGACCGCGCGTGCCCTCCGGATGTGACGTTCAACGCAGAAATTACCTCATGTTGTTGCGGCATTTATGAGGCGTAATTTGAAAGTAAACTCCACCGGAAAGTGGGATCCCTTTTTTTTTAATTCTCACGAGAGACGACGGCTCCGCCAACAGTTGTACGACGGAATGTAGACAAAACCGGAGTTAGTTACTTTGAGTTCATTTTTTCCCCCCGTTGCTTCCCGCAAGCCATTTGGCTGCGTCTAAATATTCCGTGTTGAAACATGCAAATGTATGCAAACGCGCGCGCAAAGACGTGCCACTGGTTAAGCAATTCCTGTGGGATGCGTCGGTGGGAGATGCGTCTGTGCACTCCATCACCCAGAGGTCCCTGCTGCAGTGGTGAGCGCTCACGACTCACTGCTTCCAAGGTGCCCAAACCGTACGTTGGACGGAGATGCTGAGCTATTCCGCGCTGTTTGCCGTTTATATTCGTATATAATACCAGGAGCAAACATTCAAAGGGTGACATGTCCATTTGGCAAAAATTGAGTTCTTCTGTTGTTTTTACCTAGAATTTTATTTCCAAAAAGAAATGTAAGATGTCTTACAATTCATTAAGTAGACTCTATTCGTTGAGTTAAAGACAGTGTTGAAATGTATAATAGTTTGACTACATTTTTCATTTTTATTTGAAAAGTGTGAAGGGGACATGTCACGTTTTGAATTTTTGCTCCTCGGTGCGCTGAAGTCACTATTAGCAATATGTTTGTATTCAAGATTTCTCTTTTCTAAGGTATATATTTACGTTAGTTATATGTTTATTTAATGGTAATGGTTTCCTGATTTTAATAAAAACTGACACTAAAATATTGTTGTAATAATTTATTGTTAATAATAAATTGTTTAAAATAATATTTTAGGGGCTGTTGTTATTAATGTCAGGAAACCATTAACATTAAATTTCTCTTTTCATTTTTGGTTGGAAAGTTTTATTAATGAGCATGGATTTTTGACTCGAGAAGTTTGCTCAAGCGGATGATATTCTTCTGTTTATCTACTTTTTCATTTTGTTTTGAAATGACATTAATTGTCCTAAATAAATGTAATCTTGTATCTATTCATTGCTTTCTTTATTGTAATTTGTTCTCTCCTGTTCGTCAGTATTTTTGCTTCCTGGAAATTGATATAGATACCCACTTTCTTGCTACATTGGTGGAAATCTTGTAACATTGTTTGTGGTTCTTGAGTAGATTTCCAGAATACGTCATCCGCAAATCTTATGTTGGATAATTTTTTAAATTTTTTTTACTCCATACTGGCTTTTGAATTGTCTAAAACTTAATTCATGTAAGCATAAGAAAAACTTGGACAATATTGAGTCTCTTCGCGTCACGCCCCTCTATAGCTTGAAATCTCTTCCTTCTTTGTCTTTTTTAAGTTTAGCAGTATCCATCATGTATTTTTTTTTGTAATAGTTTTGTATATTTGTCGTCGACACTAGTCTGCTTCATTGCTTTTAGTACGCGACTATGTAATCTAAAATGGAAATGGGAAGGACATGTTATGGGCTTCTAATAAGTACGTGGGCTTCTTCATTTAATATCGTGAGACCTGCAGGAGGTCAGCAGGAATGAAGGAAGACAGAGAAGAAGATGGATAGACGACTTCAAAGATATAGTAGGCGGATAATGGACGAGAGTGGCAAAATACTGGGCAGAATGAAAATCTTGTTGCGAATTATTCACTAATACACAGTCAATAAATTTAATCGGATTAATACAATATATTATCGTAAGTCATCGTCGTAAAGTGTTTATTAAAAGCAGGTAATATTCTCCATGCAATCGTATTTAAAGACTCGTTTAAAACAGTGACAATGGCAAAAGAGAGAAAATGTTTATATTCTGGAGATCAAAAAACAATATTGGCGAGAGGAAAGGGAATGAAGTTAAATAAGAAAGCTGAATCTAATATTTATTAACTCACAAAATAAGCTATAAAACGCTGACACTTAATGTTGATTTCCCATCACGTTTATTTCCTATTTCGTGTATGAAACTAAACATACAATACACCTGTAGTAACGGTTATTCTCATTATACAAGTACATTAAAAAGGTATTCACGTATATCTTTTTATGCATTACCATGCTCCAAGAATCATACTAAAGACTTGCTCACTTTATATTAAAAATTAACTTACTGAGTATTAACACAAATTAGACGTATTAAAAAACGACCTGTTGAAAAATATTTACCCCAATCAAATATTTACCCCGGATTCATTAGGAATTTACAAACCGCTTGTTAGAGTTTGCTTCAAGCACAATGGAGAGGTAAAATGTTGCAAATATAGATGTTGCACAGTTCCCAAATAAAGCAAAATAGAGTTGTAAAATAAAACACGATAAATGCGGAAAGTTGGCAAGTCACCAGGGAGTGCTTCGAATCGCACAGTGTAAACACTGTTTGAAAAGACTGAATGCAGACGTATGGCGCCTAGACAGTTCATTTGGACACTACAGCACATCGTTTACATTCCCAGCGAGCACCCGGAGACACGACAGCCTCCCGACCAATTCACATCCAACATCACTTCACCACTCTCTACCGCCACCCTCGCCCGAGAACAAACAGACTCACCGTCATTCCTAGCTTATGCGGCTCGGGGCATCAATTCACGTCACTGCTGCCTCTTGCCGGGAGACCCTAGGGTTCCAGCCACGAAGTTGGCAGGATTTTCGACACTAGCTAGGTGAAATTTAGCCGTGTGGAGGAGACGTTTAGTGACTGGCTGCTCTGATCGGTAGTTTTCCGTGGTTTCTCCGATCAATATCTGGCAATTGCAAGAACAGTACCCTAACAAACGGGCCAGGGACCGTGCGCGATGTTTCCTTCCTCTTCTTTGTCCTATCCTCATCCCTTACGTAGACACATTTACACTTACATGCACTAAATTACAACGCGTGTCCGGAGACCAAGTTAGAGCTTCTCCTGGCTGAGGCGGGGTGCCCCGCTGGTGGGAGATATGTAACTAGAGAAAACGTATCGACCCGGAGCGGTGCCTCAGTGCGTCAACTGATATCACTGCCTCTAATCGGAAGGTCCTAGGTTCAACTCCCGACGGCGACACAATTTTCGACACTAGCTTTTCAGCTAAGTCGAATTCAGTCGCTGTGTGGAGGAGAATTCTAGCGGCTGGTTGCTCTGATCGGTAGTTTTCCGTGATTTCTCCGATCAACAACAGGTCGGAGCAGTACCCCAACAAACGGCCACGAATCGCGCGCGTTCTTTCCTTCTTTTTCTTTGTCCTATCCTCATCCCCTTACACACACACTAACACTAGTTACACTAACGTGCACTACACTACCATACATACCGGGAGACCAGTCGGGGACTTAGAACTTGTCCAGCTGAAGGATGCCCTGATGGTGAGAAATATCTGGTTGGAGAAATCTTCGCTACTCGACAGTAGGTCGGTGCCGGATATCGCCATTCTGTGGCGGAAGATCACCGCCACCTCACGATTAAAAACATGCACTCTACTTACGGAAATAATGACCTCAGTAGTTGGCGCGTCCGGAATCTCAATCAATCAAACGACGTGTCGACCGGCACCGGATCTCACCACCAAGCGGGAGGAACACCGCTACCTTCTGGAATAAAACACTCACTACACTGACGGAACAAATGACAGTAGCACTGACTTACTCGGAAGTATCAATCAATCACGTCACCACTATCACTGTCATCATCATCTACTAATGTAGTGCAGTGAAATGTAAAGCAATGTGGTGCAGGCAGTGCAGTGCAGTGTTGTGTTATGAAGTGGAGGGAAAGGAATACGGAATAAATGCATCACAGTTAAGTGTTGTGCAGTGCAGCGAAGTGAAGCGGAGTGGAATAGAGTGATATTACGCAATATTTATAATTATTTTTTAATTAACTAATTTTTTGTAATTTATTGTTGGTCTATGGATTCTAATTTATTGTAAGTCAATTCAAGTAAAGGTATTCTGCTACCAAGTTACGACATTTCATTGCAGAAGTAATAATAAATCGAATTTCCAACACCGTAACTACATCATCGCCTCATCGGCTTCCACTCCTTCAGTGGCCGCAACTACCACCATAACATCCACTCTAGTCTTCAATTCAGAAGATCGTCAATCAGTCCCGCTTCTTGTCTTTCATCACTCGTAGTATACACATTTTTTTCGTTTGTGCCTTCAAAATGTGCTATTATTTTTCACCATTGATTTGCCTGAATTGTGCAATTTTTGGCGATTTATCTATTTACAATTTTTTTGCAAACATCGAAAATTGATAAATAAGAAAAAAATATTGAAAAATAGTGAGATGAATTGACGTCTACAGCACAACAAATGTTGACATTTATGACCTAGCACCGATATTTTGTTTCGGTTTTATATCTCTAGGTAATAATACTTATTCAAACATAGATACAGTAATAATACACTGATAGAATGTGTCCGTCTGTCATCACAGTAACGTTAAAATGTATTTACTCATTCTATTTGTCATTTTTATCAGAAATTTATCATATTAACAGAAATAAATGTTTTATTGTGTAAGGCTGTGCGACCCCTTTCCAAATTTTCAAAGAGGCTACGCCACCCATGGACCCCTTTCTGTACACACCTATGCTAACACCACAATCGCCATCACCGTAATTTTTCTGCCCTGTCGTCATTGTCACCTCAGTTGGCATTGCCCCCACTCTCTCCACTGTCTTCACCCTTTCCACACTCTCCACCGACGGCACATACACCCTATCGTGCCCTAGGTCTCGGTGGTTATGTCCCACCGCCATCACCGTCTCGACAACTTTCTCCGAAAACAAGAAATTCACTCTATCACAGAGGCGCATGGTAACCATCTCCGCCTTTGGCTTCGCCCCTTCCCCGCTATTTCTAGCCTAGTCTTTCAGACCGCCGGAAGTAAACGCAAACACTTGTCACGGCCACCCTGTATTCCCTGCTTCCTCCCGTTCCTCCTCTACCGTTTCACTACTCCCACCATTACGGCAGTAACGATGTATTGTGCCCAGTCCGTGGTGCATAGGTCCATGGTCCGTGGACATTACCGTCCGGTGCCTTACCGTCTGTGGCAATACCCTTACTCGCACCTGCCGCGCCGCTCCCGCTCTCCGTGGGGTCCTGTCGCCCCGTCACGCCCGGCTGCTCCACGCAACCGCAAACCGGCCCACCCAGGGTATGGCCAATTCCCCTCGCCTCCCCCTCCCCCGCGAACCCCCACAGGATACCACACTTTGCCTCCGCGCACCCCGCCGCTACACTGCCCTAACTGCTCCACCCCTCTTCCATAACTGGTCCCCGTCCGCATCGCCCTCGCGTTTGCATGCTAGCTCCTGCTCGACCTTCCTCGGCTCCTCTGCCCACCTCTACCCCTACTGGACCCCGCCCGTCCCGCCCCACGATCTCCTGTATTCCCCTGCGTCTCCCACTCGTTTCCCCCTCTCTTCGTTTTCGGCCGGTTTCTGATCACCGCCCGCACTGACCCCGTGGTCAGTGTTGGTCCTTCCATACTCCCTTCGTTGCTGCGTGCTGTTCCCCGATTGTCCCGCCTCCGAGACCGCACGCTGGTTTCCACCCGACCACCTACTGCTTACTGCCTGCTGGATATCGCCCATGCTGCCTCCACGGACGCGTATAGTTTTCCATCCCATCTCCACGGTCCCTTCAGGTCCCAACGTTCACGACCTCTTCCTCGACCACGTACTGGCTTCTGCCTGTCCGCTTACGCTGCCGCCTGTTCGCTCTGGCCCACCTTATCTCCGCTGCCGCCTGTTGTCCGCTTTCCCCGCCCCCATTACTCCCACCCGCCCGACTACATCCTTCCTTCCACCTGCTCTGTCTCTCTCTCCGTCTCTCTCTCCGTCTCTCTCTCCGTCTCTCTCTCCGTCTCTCTCTCCGTCTCTCTCCGTCCCTCTCTCCGTCTCTCTCTCCGTCTCTCTCCGTCTCTCTCTCTCCGTCTCTCTCTCCGTCTCTCTCTCCGTCTCTCTCTCCGTCTCTCTCCGTCTCTCTCTCTCCGTCTCTCTCTCCGTCTCTCTCTCCTCTCTCTCCGTCTCTCTCTCTCCGTCTCTCTCTCTCCGTCTCTCTCCGTCTCTCTCTCCGTCTCTCTCCGTCTCTCTCTCCGTCTCTCTCTCTCTCTCTCTCTCCGTCTCTCTCTCCGTCTCTCTCTCCGTCTCTCTCCGTCTCTCTCTCTCCGTCTCTCTCCTCTCTCTCTCCGTCTCTCTCTCTCTCTCTCTCTCTCTCTCTCTCTCTCTCTCTCTCTCTCTCTCTCTCCCTCCCTCTCTCTCTCCCTCCCTCCCTCTCTCTCCCTCTCTCTCCCTCTCTCTCCCTCTCTCTCCCTCTCTCTCCCTCTCTCCCTCCCCCCTCTCTCCCTCTCTCGGCTGAACCCCACTTGCCTCATTCTCCTGTCCCCTGACCCGCTCCCTTCTGGCCACTCACCTACACAGTCGCCTGCTGGCTATCACTCTCCATTCCTCCACGAACGCATGTTGTTTCCTACCCACGTCTCCACGCACCCCTCTCGACCCCATCAACATTGACGCCCGACCCCGCGTGCACGACTGCAACTCGCTCGCCCCATCTTCGCTGCTCCTCGCTGACGTCTGCACCTCAGCCTACACTGCCGCTTGCTGGCGCCTATCCACCCTTACTTTACGGACACGTATGACTATGTTAATTCGTCCCGTACGTGTAGTGCATGTTTTTTATTACGGGCGATTGTTGTGATCTTCCCATGCAGGGTGGCGAAATCAGGCACCGACTTTCGTCGACTTGCGGGAATTTTTCCCATACAGGTATTTCTCATAAGTGTAGCATCTCCCGAGCTGGGTCAAGCTTCTGACATCAGTGCATATAAGTGTAATTGGGTAAGTAAGGGTTGAGGAAGGAACATAGAAGAGGAAGGAATGATCGCGCGCGGTTCGTGGTCCGTTTGCTAGGGTACTTCTCCGGCATTCGCTTGGTGTTGATTGGAGAAACCACGGAAAAATCGGTGCAGACGACGGCCAGAATTCTCCTAAAGACAGTGGTTGAATTCGTCCCAGTTATCTCGTGTCAGGAGTGGAACCCTAGAACTTCCCGGCCAGATGCACTGTACCGATATCAGACGATGTTCTGAACCAACTTTGCCGGTACGAACACGTTCCCCACCTCGTTTCCACGGTCCCTTCTGGACCACACCCACACCCACGCTCGCCCCCGCGTTCACGGCTCGACCCCGCCCACCCCGCCGGCCGCTGCCCGTCACGCCTCCGACCGCCTGCTGCCCTGGGGCCGGCGCGCCGCCTGTGCCTCGAATCAATCAGGCGTCGCCGCCGCGGCGGGCGCGCGTCGCCGAGGCGTTTGTCCGCGTCGTCCGCGCGCCGCGCTCGCGTCACTCAGCGCCTCCTCCCCCACCCCCACCCCTTTGCCCCCTCCTCCCTAGGGAGCGCCCCTCCCCCCTCCCCCGCACCACCGCCCTTCGCGCGGCAATTAATACCTTTCGGCGTCGACAAACAAGGCCAATTTTCCTCTCGTTCTATCGTAGCCGGCTTTTTACTGTCGGCGCCGCCACCGCTCCCCGGGGACAGTGGGCCCGAACGATACGCACCGCGCGGAGTACACTTTTTCGTTACGAGGTTAGTAATTAAACCGGCCAAGAATATGAAACAAACTCGCTATCTGCTAATAATTTAGAAGGGACATGTGAGTAATATGATTTGTCTCGGTATTGAAGGTTTGGGTTTACGTCTGTGGACACAGTTAATGAGTTAATAAAAATGCAGGCCAAATAAATATGGATAGATTGGGTGTATGAAATAAAATGACATCAAAACAAATGGTGACTTAAAACTTGCATGATACAAATAAAAAATAAGGTGTATTAAAACCATATATAAAGAATATTTTTAAATGTTTGTTGCAACGATTCAGATATGCTATAGATTTCATGTAAAACGTAGAACAAATCAAACTGCTAACTTTTTAGTGCGAGAGAATAAAAATTGTTTCTCTTCTTCCGCAATTTTGAACTATGAGAATTGGGAGCAAGTATTCAAGTCGTTTATGACAACATAAAATGAAAATAGTTATCATAGAATCCTACGGAAGAGAACATAAAAGAATAACCTATGATCAAAGTCAAATATAACTTCAGTATTATATAAAAGAAAGAAAATGAGAATAAAATTTCTTAGGTACCACAGTGGACTTCAACTCAAATAAAACAACAGAGAAAACACGGTATACAACACAAATATGTACAAGTATGTACAAATATTTGTCTTTGGCGAGGGCCTGTAAAATTCTGAACTCAAGCTTCGGAAAGTTTACAATTTTTTCAAGCTTCTGTTATCCTCCATCTCTACCATGACAGACAAGCCAATTTAGGACCGAACGGAACCAAGGAATGCGATATTCATTAACTCACGATCATGTTATGAAAATATGTTCTATATTGTGTAGATGAAGATGTATCAAATACCTGGTAGAATGTTATATGATTTCTCGCAATCCTCTCGAGAATTTAAGACACTTTGTTGCGTGAATGTGTGCTACTTTCAAGGCATTCTCTTAAAATTATGTTTTTTATGGCTGAGAATACGAACCCATTCCAATTACCTTTTGTTTGTTAATATGCAATTTACAATTATATTTGTATGCATGACTTTTGCAATATCGAGCTCCGTATTCAATTTTCTAAATTAAATATGATTTAAGAGCATAAATATGGCTTTAAGATAAAAATCTGTTCCTTCTTTTTAAAATTGCTGATTTTATTTTGATTTGATTTGTTTTCTTAAAAAAGCAGCAAAACTGTACGTGGCGTATGGGAGTCTAGTAAAATCTTCCCAGATTTTCTTGGACTCCAGAAACTCTTCCCCGCCTTTTTACTGAACATTAAAAGTGAAAAAAAGTATATCAACAATGGGATGTTTGAAAGCTAGACACTTTCTCTTCCGGGCCATAGAAAACTTATTTGCATTGGTAAATGAAATGTATGATTTCTTAGAATTTCTAACAAAATAGCAACTCACAACCCCAGATTTACTCCTACCACTTCTAGTAAAAGCAGAGCTCACAAATTGTGCACATAGTGAAGCTATATTTTGGATTTTGAAAATTGTTTTGTTAATAAAACTTGAGCTTTAAAGTCTCATAAATACATACGGTCAAATGATTAGGAACTAACAACTACGTGAAATAATTATTGAATGTGTTTTTACTAAGAATGTATACTACACTTTATTTATTCTGAATTTTATACATTGCACAGCACTTCCGCTGCTCAAAGATTCGGGTACCCAGTTCACAGCAAATGAATACGTTTATTCTCTCGAAGCAAACAACATTCTTTTGTTGTGTGACATTTACAGGAATAATAAATGTTGAACTTCGCTCTTTCGACATTTTGGATAGAATTTTAACGATCTAAAAATGTTATTAAGCAAATTATTCAGCGAAGTTATTAAGCGAACTACAAGTAAAAATCTATACTGTAAGTACGAAGACAAAGCCACTCAAGGTAAATCGATTCATCAGATTTCAAGAACACCTGGCACACAAGGACTAGTGACCACAGCTGACATCTGAAAGACGGCGCGAAGTGTACCCATGAGATAAGGTAATACCATATGCATACACAATCTTTTTAATTTGTTATTATTTTACCTTAATATATCTTATGGATTTACCGACGTGCCCGGAAAATTCTATCTAATATCTATTGCGAGTCTAGTGTGAGGATGAGAAAGCTCACCCTAATGTTAGGAAGGCCAGTATAGGGATGTCTTCGTGCTAACCACACGAACCCCGTATCGCATGGCCAAGAGGCTGGGTCACCGTTGGTCGGCCAAGTCCCCTAGCTGGCTGTCGACTCAAAGAACAGGAACAGGAAACACTAGTCAATCAATCAATCAATGAACAATGAGTTCCGCTGGATAAGGTACCAGCTGCGTGGACCAACAATTCCGTTTGGTGGGATAAAGATTTCAAGTCCTACCCCGTCAGGGGGAAAGAATATGGCGCGCATGAGTGAGTATTTTGTGTCTCCGGGCGCGTCAGATATTATATCATTAACCCCGTGTGTGTGGTGCATGCTAGAGGCGGGAGGGGGCGGTGTTCCGCCACTGCTGGATTGTGAGCCCCGCGCCGAATAACTCGTCGGGTTTGGGGGCATTTCCTTTTCCAGGAACCTCCACCGGAAGAGGTGGCTCAGTCCACCAACAGATGTCACTGCCTCTGACCGGGAGGTTTGAGACTCGACAGTGACAAGATTTTCGACACTAGCTTGTCAGCTAGATCGAATTCAGTCGCTGTCTGGAGGAGAATTCTAGCGGCCGGCTGCTCTGATCGGTAGTTTTCCGTGGTTTATCCGATCAACACCAGGCGAATGCCGGAGCAGTACCCTAACAAACGGGCCACGGACCGCGCGCGATCTTTCCTTCCTCTTCCTTGTCCTATCCTCTCCCCTTACACACACACTTACACTAACATGCACTACACGACCATATATTCCTGGAGACCGGTCGGGAGCTTAGAGCTTATCGCGGCCGGGGCGGTGCCCCGCTGGAAGGAGATACCATGTTGACGGATATCCCACTAGCCGGCGGTAGTTCGGCGCCGGATCTCGCCATCCAGCGGGGGAAGATCACCGCCACTTCCCTATAAAAACATACACTACACTTACGGGACTAATGACCTCAGTACTTGACATGCCCGATATTGCTAACAACCAACCAACAATCCAGGAACCTCCCTCAGCAGGGAGAAATCCTGTCCTCTCGAGTGCACTGGCGGATCCAGGGGGGGGACAAGCCGCCCCCCCAAAAGGTCTAGATTTTTCTTTTACCTTCCTTAATTTGACGAAATTAATTTAAATATTTACTCATGTTCTAATTGTGGAAATATTTAAACAATAATATTGTATAGATTCATATCTACAGAACATAAATAGTAACATATAAAGTAATAACAAATATGTTTATTATATAACAAAATTCTACGATGTCTGGCCTCCAAAATGATCCGTCCCGGCTCAAGTGGTTATCCTGACGTACGTGGTAGTGCAGTATATGTACGTATATGTTCACTTTTTTTAAAGTGACCGATGATGTTATGTCATTATTACACTTTCTGCATTAAAAAAATGAATCGTTTTAACAGCGGTAAGCACATGTCTGAGGCCAGGAGCCCCGTTGAGAAGGACGTTCGGGAATTAATTAAAAATATTTATTTTGTAAAGTAGGTGTAACAGTGATCTAATGTAATCGTCCACTATTAAAAAATCGAAGTATATGTACAAATATTTGTGTGTGGGTGTGTGCGGCTTCAGCATTCGTCTGGTATTGATCGGAGAAAATACGATGAACTACTGATCATAGATCCCTGCCGCTAGAATTCTCCTACAAACATTGCATGACTTCGAGCTACTGAATGTCGAAAGCTAGTCAGTATCGAAAGTGCCTAGCTAGTGTCGAAAACCCTTCTCCGTTGGGTCACAAAACTACCGAATAACAGCTTCACTCAGAGGAGATCCAAAACACGTGCGTCATAATCACGCCTGTAATATATGGCAAACATAGTATTGTTATGTACTGTGAAAATGAGGGTAGTGTTTTTCGCCATAGACTATAAATTACGTGATTCTTTCTACGAGTACTCTCAACCAATTAATTCTAATTTATATGCAGTAGTTTTGTAATAGAAGAAACAAGCGATATATTTTCAACGTGGCAGTGATATGGACCGCATAAAATTAGTAAATTAACATGTCGGTCTCTAAAGATATACATAGTCATCTAAGATTCGTATCGTTTTGTGATGTTTGTTTGTAGTATTAGGGATACCCATGCTTCTTTGAGTCTTGATTCCACCTACACTCTGAACGGATCGACGTATATTGTTTTATGAGGTACTTTCTAATGGCCTTACTGCTAGATCGTTACAGTGATCATACCATAAGTTACGTAACATTCATTATCGAGAACACTTCAATTCATTTTCAACATTTCAACATTTTTGTATTACGTTCCTGTTGTTTTTCTGTATTCATCTAAAGGTCGTGTTACGCGCAAGACGAACGAAAGATGGCCAAAACGAGCCCTGCTATGGATGCCGGCAGAAAGAAGAGAGGAACAGCCAGACTTGCATGGCCAGAGGGAATGCGACTGACTTCGACGGCAACAGAAATGAGAGATGATCTGTGGACGAATGGAGATGCATGGAAAGTGACGGCCGAGAAACGGTGACAGTTGTTGAGCAACTCCTTATTTTATGTATATTCAAGTATAATCATCTATTATTTTTCTACGCTCGTCTTTTGGCCCAATGTGCCGCCCCCGTCGCGCGCGCTGACGTCATCATAGAAGTCTCCACGCTCGCGTGCGCATGCGCCACCGCGATTAGGGCTGCCGGCCATTTGCCCGCGCCGCCGCCGCTTTATCAACTCTTTCGGCCGAGGATTTACGAGGACGCGCGGGGAAAAAGAGCGATGCGGCGCGCGTCGCTGCCTGGAAACCATCCGCACGCCCCGATACTTATTCAAATAGCACCATCCCCTCCACCTTCCTCTCCGCTCCTCTACCCACCACCCATTTCCTCTCCAGCCCCCTTTCAACTCCCAGCTCCCACTCCCCGCTCCCATTCCCCGTTCCGACTGCGCTCCGACTCCCCGCCCCGACTCCCCGCTCCGACTCCCCGCTCCGACTCCCCGCTCCGACTCCCGCTCCGACTCCCCGCTCCGACTCCCCGCTCCGACTCCCCGCTCCGACTCCCGCTCCGACTCCCCGCTCCGACTCCCCGCTCCCCGCTCCGACTCCCCCGCTCCGACTCCCCGCTCCGACTCCCCGCTCCGACTCCGACTCCCGCTCCGACTCCCCCGCTCCGACTCCCGCTCCGACTCCCCGCTCCGACTCCCCGCTCCGACTCCCCGCGCCCGACTCCCCCCCCGACTCCCCCCCGACTCCCCGCTCCGACTCCCCGCTCCGACTCCCGCTCCGACTCCGCTCCGACTCCCCGCTCCGACTCCCGCTCCGACTCCCCGCTCCGACTCCCCGCTCCGACTCCCGCTCCGACTCCCCGCTCCGACTCCCGCTCCGACTCCCGCTCCGACTCCCCGCTCCACTCCCCGCTCCACTCCCCGCTCACACTCCCCGCTCTCCCCGCTCACACTCCCCGCTCACACTCCCGCTCCTCCCGCTCACACTTCCGCTCACCTCCCCGCTCACACTCCCCGCTCACACTCCCCGCTCACCTCCCCGCTCACACTCCCCGCTCACACTCCCCGCTCACTCCCCGCTCACACTCCCCGCTCACACTCCCCGCTCACACTCCCCGCTCACTCCCCGCTCACACTCCCCGCTCACACTCCCCGCTCACACTCCCCCGCTCACACTCCCCGCTCACACTCCCCGCTCCCACTCCCCGCTCACTGCTCACGCTCCCCGCTCACTCCCCCCCGCTCACACTTCCCGCTCACACTCCCCGCTCACACTCCCCCGCCTCCCCTCCCCGCTCACACTCCCCGCTCACCTCCCCCGCTCACTCCCCGCTCACACTCCCCGCTCACCTCCCCGCTCACACTCCCCGCTCACACTCCCCGCTCACACTCCCCGCTCACACTCCCCGCTCACACTCCCCGCTCACACTCCCCGCTCACAGCCCCAGCTTCTACAGCCAACTCCCATCTCCAGCTCCCACCCCCGGCTCTCACCGCCAGTTCCTACCCCCAGCCCCTGTGCCCAGCTCCTATCCCTATCTCCTACCTCCATCTCCTACCCCCAGCTCACACCCTTTGTTGTCATTCCCTGCCCTGTCACCCCGGTCCGATAGCATTTTCTCCACCTTCCCCCTTCTTTCCTGCCTTCATAGACTCGGTTTGTGCTCAACTCTTTCTCGCTCTTTGCCGCGTTCTCCCGTCGCGTCAGCTCTTGCACTGGTAAGAGTGCACTCCTCATTCATTTTTGTTTTGACAATGGAACACGATAGATACACGGCCCAGAAATGTCCGTGTGGCGGTACACAAAACGGGAGCTCGTGTGCGCCATGCGTCATACTCTCCTTTCCCGACGAAATATTCTGTACAGGTCGGTGTTTTGTTGTTGTTCTTTTTTTCAACACGTATTTTCACTCGATACCCGCTGCCTCGAATTTGTTTTCATTTTTGCTTCCTTCCCTGGCGTTTTGAAATAGTAGGACACGTCTGAGTATGTTCTACTCCTGTATGCAATTGTTACTCACAAGCCTTTTTAAGTGGAGGAAAGAGTGTCCATCATTTATGTCTTAAATGAATTAGAAATGTACTTGTCGCCAACGATCAAAGAATTTTTTTTAATGCTGTAATGCGGAAAATTTGTATTCTATGTCCAAATAGAATTATCTACTGTCACAGTTTTTATGTTAATTCAGGACACTATTTTTCCAACTGTAATAAATAAAGGAACACGCAACTTTTGTAAAAGCCACATAATTTGGAATTCACTAGACGAAATAAAAAATACTAATACTGATCGACGTGAAATACAACAGAGTCTGTGGGGACTGTAGTGCTTGGAGGGTTTGGCCAATCGGTTACCACTTTGACCTCCACATCTGATAAAGCTGCATGTCCTTTGACACTGAAATTTCTCAATGCGTTGCCCCACCCCCACAATGATCGGCTGAATTCGCCCCTGTATCCTGATATACGTGGTAGTGCAGTATATGCATGTATATGTTCGAATTTTTTAAGGTGGCCGATGACATTAGGTCGTTGTTACACTTTTTGCCTTAAAAAATGAATCTTTTTAAACATAAATGACAAAAGTTACAATAGGCGCATAACGTAAAATATCTTCAGGTAGAAGCTGAATGTTAAAAATTTAGCAAAAAATTGTAATGGACCTACCGTTTTCCCAATAAAAAGTGTCAGATAAAAAACAACTTTTCATCACAATTTTCATAATAAAAATTCTCGTAGTTCTAAATTCTTTCAATAACCAAGAATGAAATTTTGTACGCGTAAAGTACACGTGTGAAGGAGAATTTAGGTTTTTGAAAATCAAAAATGACGACGACGTATTTTCACAATCGAATTTTAAACATTTTTACTCATTTATGTCCTCTATGACCGTTCAGTGACCTTGAAAAATTTTTGTTGTGCAATTTTTCCGTTGCTTGACATCAGTAGATAGTGTTAGCAAAATATTAGACGAAAATTTATATTACAGACATAAAAATTTTTTAATGCAACAAGCCTGGAATATTTATTAAAATCGTTAAAAATTGAATTATTTGTAGATAAAAATGACGTTCCAAAACAATCCAAAATTTTTTTTATATCATGCTGAATCCGAAAATATTATTATTTGCATTATTTCCGAACTTTCAATATTTTTTGGCCGTTTTGACAAAGAATGTCGCACTTATCAATAAATATTAATATCATGAATATATTAAAACATGATTATTTTGATTAAAATGTTTGAAGACTCCTGATTTCCTAGACGTCTGGATACCAGGACTTCGCAATCGAGGACTTAGGAATACGAACTTTTAGGGATACGAAGACTACGAGATACGAAGATTCCGGTACACAAAGTCTTCGGGATACAACGACTTCGTGGTCCAAAGACTTCGGGATTCAAAGATTTCGTGGTCCAAAGACTTCGGTATTCAAAGATTTCGGGATACAATGTCTTCAGAATACAAAGATTTTGGAATGCAACGACTTCGGAATTCAAAGACTTCCAGGTACGAGTCGTTCAAGCTGCTAGACAAATTGTGCCGATAAAACGAAAGCGATAAATACACGGGAATGATGTGGTTAATCGACAGAGAGTGATAAAATTCTTACGTTTCATTTGTGAAATAATCCTGTCAAAAAATCTCATCTTCCTTGGTCCACAAAACCGACACCGTTGACTGCGGTGTTAACGCGAGCGTGGTCGCCGGGCCGCCACCTCCGCCACCGCCACCGCCACCTCCGCCACCGCCACCAACACCGCCGCCACCTCTGCTACCTCCGCCACCGCCACCGCCACCGCCTCCACCACCGCCACCGCCTCCACCACCGCCACCGCCACCGCCACCTCCGCCACCGCCACCGCCGCCGCCGCCACCGCCGCCGCCACCACCACCACCACCACCACCACCGCCGCCGCCATCGCCGCCACCGTCGCCACCGCCGCCACCGCCGCCACCGCCGCCACCGCCGCCGCCGCCGCCGCCGCCGCCGCCGCCGCCGCCACCTCCGCCACCGCCACCGCCGCCGCCGCTGCCGCCGCCACCTCCGCCACCGCCACCGCCGCCGCCGCTGCCACCGCCGCCGCCACCACCACCACCGCCGCCGCCGTCGCCGCCACCGTCGCCACCGCCGTCACCGCCGCCACCGCCGCCACCGCCGCCGTCGCCGCCGTCGCCGCCACCGCCGCCACCGCCGCCACCGCCGCCGCCGCCGCCGCCGCCGCCGCCGCCGCCGCCACCGCCGCCACCGCCGCCGCGGGAGGCTTCGCGAGTTGGCAAGGGCAAGGGGCGGGGAAGGCGCCTGTGGGCGCGGGGATGCCGCGCGGAGTGCAGAACCGGGTTCGTAACCCGCAAGGGGCGTTGGCGCCACCGCAAATCAGCGCGACATAGCGCGCGCGCCCGGGGCTTGTCGGCTGCGCCGGACCGCAGACGCCGCGAGCGCTGCTCCACCGCGTTTCGTTCCCTCCCGCTGCGGTCACTCAACGCTCACTACTTGGCTGGATTCTTACTCCGTTCTGCTTTAACCTCCCCACTGCACTCTCACGCTCAGTGTTCTAGTTGAACATCTCGCTGTCGTACTTCTTAGTGTTCTCAATCGTCAATTTCCTTGCTTTGCTTCTCTCCGATATCTGCTCTACTCCCTCTCTTCTATGGCCTTCCATTCTATTTATCGTATGGGTTTATTTTGCGGGGAGACTGTCCTAAGGCTTCTCTCCAATACCTGCTCAAGACGACTCAAGACGGTGGCGGATTTTCGACACTAGCTATATACGAATGGTTACTTGAAATTCAACTGATGTCTGGACGAGTATTCTAGCAACTGGCTGCCCTTTACTGTATTCAGCATTAGACCTTCCACCTATATTGTGAACTATTCATTTGTGTATTAAGTTGTATTATTTATTTTAACGTATACGCATAGTTATGCAATAATTTTTATTTATGTTACTGCATCTGTTTATCTAAATGTTTGTAAAATATCAATTAATATTCCAACAAAAGTGGCTCAGTGCATGAACTGATGTCACTGCTATGCAAGATTCGAGTCCGGACGGTAGCAGGATTTTCAACACTAGCTATATAACTTATCGTCCCTTACTTAGAAACAGACAGACCCTTAGCTATAGCTATTCTCGTCCCTTACTTAGACAAACTTGCACTAAACTACACTATCACACATGTCGGCAGACCGGTCGGAATCTTTGCGGTTGTCACTGTAGCGTCGGTAACACGCTGGTGGGAGATAGCTGGCTGGGGAAAATCCTGCAAGCTAATGTAGGTCGGCGCCCAATCTCGTCATCCACCGGAGAAAGATCGCCGGCACCTTCCGCGATAAAAGCACTACACTTACGGGAATAATGACTTTAGCAGCTGAATCACTGATCAGACAATGAAAAGAAAACAATCAACGTTCGTCAGGGTAACATGTTACCGTCTGAATAATATATACAATAGGTGGCCAAATTATTAGGGACAGGACTAAGATTTCTGTGTTGTGTAGTGTAATTGCATTTTTCAAACAAATTCTAAGTTTTTTGTCGCATAGGTATTTTGTATTCTTAAGACTATAATTATTGAAATAATAAAAGCAACAAAATATTTAGGGTAAAAATATTTTAGGGAAAATTAATACTAGCATTTAGTGACGCCATCCTTCGATGCAGTTATAGCTTCAATGCGTCGCGGCATGCTCTCTATGCAGGCGTTTAATTGCAGGTCAGTGTTGCTATGTCATTCTTTGTTGAGAATTTCAATTAAATGGCTCTTGGTGGTGATCACGTGCTTGGCGATCGGACGTTTAGTGAGGACTCATCATAGGTTCCCACCTAGAGTTCCCACATGAGTTCTCTTCAGGGATCATATCTGGTGAGTTTCCCGGCCAGGGAAACACGGTAATATTTTTGTACCATGAATGCAGTAATACTCCCGGCTTCGTGGTACGGTGATGAATCGTGTATAAAATGTATTATTAATCAATAAGGAATTCCTCAAACTTCTAGCAGTGGTAATAGCAGAGTTTCTAGTACTCGGTTGTGCTGGGCTTGCCTCATTGTCCCTTCTATGATGTATATGCGCCCCATATACCCTTCGCAGAGATCATAGTTCACATCATGATACTAACCGCGGGTTTAACACTCTCCAATAGGTAGTTTGAATGGAATTGCATCCAAGAGCATCGTCGGACAAATGAGCTTTAGTCGATCAAAATCTGAAACGTTGGTTCGTCAGAAAAGCGTACTTGAAAATAATACAAGAAATCAACATTCATGACATGCATTAGTGCTTTCAATATATAAAAAGGTTGTATTACTTGATTCCAGTCTGCAATAGTCACATATCAGTGATTTCTTAGTCATAGCAGTCACTTCTTCAAGGCCTGGGAGAGGTGTGGGTTTTTGATAGGTCGACGACCGATCAGATTCTCTTCTGTTAATTTTCTCTGGACTGTCCTTTTGGAAACTGTTACTCGCTTGGCGTTTATCATCGTAGGCAGGCGGGCAACATTTCCTTTTACGATTTTTAAGGCAGATATACCCGATTCTACGATAGATACGAAGGCTGGGGGTCCTTTTCCTGCCACATTTTACCACAGAACCTTCTTCCAGGGGTTTCTTCTGGTTCATTTTTAGTTTTTATTCTGTTAAAGACAGTTTTCGATACACCTGTAATAGTTGCTTCTCTCTGTGAATGTGTATATTGAAGTAATAGTGATTGTGTATTTCTCTAATTTTCCTTGGAGAGTTGTCTGAAGCCTTACTATACTAAAAAATAAAAACTTCGAGGTTGTGACGTCATATTGTGAACTGAAATGAAACTCATATATAAAATTGAGTAAAAGTGAAGCAGTAAGGAACAATTCGTACATTTTGATTATTTTGGAAAGGAAAAACTTGCAATAAATCACTAAAAGATTATTTGAATACCCTCACTACAGCAGCTGTTTCAATACATTTTAACCGAATGAGAAGTAACATCACTTATTTCTTAAAAAAACACAGGCAAAGTGTTGTTACTTATTAAAAAATAGTAATGGTAACAGTAATACTACAAATCCTATCAAAACAAAATCCTTTGCTCAAAAAACCATTTAAACCATAAACTACAGAAATGTGTTGTTCCGAATAATTTGGCCACCTATAGTATATATACACATATATATTTTAACGGAGTGTCGTCAAAGGACGAGTATTCCTCCCGAGCACATATTTTTAAACTTACACAAATTTACCTGATGATATGTGTAGGATCCAACTGCAAATAAAAATGAGTGAAAAGCATCGTCCTGTGCCAGTAATCCCCCATAGACTATGGCAAAATATATGCATGCCGTTATATGGGCAGCGGAATACATTTTTTCTTTGCAGAACTTCGTCAAATGAAAGAGCTTTTTTATCGTTTGATGAGCCCATATATTTCATCCTTAAACAAAAAAACATCAGATTAACCATGATAACGTGCAATTTTGGCGATTTGAACAATTGCTATTTTTCGTAAACATTCAGTGGGTCGTTTTGAACCCATTAGTCAACACATTCACAATCTCCATTGTTAGGCAATAAGTTTGATGTGATTTATCTCCTTTTTGTTTATTCAAATATCCATATTGATGCTTCATGCAGCAACTATTTCAATTACAGAGGCATAGAAATAACACCGCTTGTTTACGTTCTTGAATTACCAAACGATAATGTTACCAAATACACGAACAATCTGCTTAATTGGGACAACCCAAATATCTATTTTCTATTATTGAAAGTACAGTTACATTAAATACCTCTGTTTGCATATGTTATTAATTATCTGGAGAAAGCATTCATATAAATAACATAGATATTTATTTATTTTGTTTTCTTATGAAAAATATTTTATTTATGTTAATTTAAAAATTTTATTTGTATTCGTTTAAGCCGAGATGCTTCGCAAGCCGAGACGTAGTTCGGCACTGTATCTCTCTGCCCAGCGAGAAAGAAATCGCCACCAGCACCTGGGATAAAATATTAATTATACTAACATGACTATTAACCTTTGTAGTTGACGTGCGAGTAAACTACAATCTAGCTAAACTGCAGTAAATCAATATTTATCCTAAACCTTCCTGTTCGCACAATTTTCTCTCTTCGCCTGAACCACTCTCCCCACTCCAATCTTCTCTCTCCACTTCAATTCAGTGTCTCCACCCCATTCCACTGGTCCTCGCTTCTTGGATCTCCACTCAATTATGTTTCTCCCTTCCTCTTAATTCCTCACATTCTTGACTCATCCCAACTTACCCTAACGATTCTGCCCTGCTCATTCTGCACATGTGGCATCGTCTAATTTTTCCTCTCCATCACGAACTCCCAAACGACTCACTTTTCCCCCTCTTCATTCCCTTCTTCTCTCACTTTTTTCTCCTCTCTATTTTGGGTTATATCGCGCTCATCCACTTACTGCTTTGCTCGATGAGACGAGTGAGGTTCGGTTGGCGGCTGACGTTGTGTACGTAATAAGAATCTGGAGATCTCACGTAACACTGCGATCGCGGAAATGTGCATATAAAGTTATATGAAACTCAGAGAACATGAATGAAACTTGATTATTGTTGATGCATGAAATCGGGTTTTTAGTTTGTTCTTGTGTAAAACCTAAACTGTAAAACGTTGTCTCGGAATATAATTTCTCTCTATAAAATGAACAAAACATTAAATGGCACGTAACTTATTCACATCGAAATACATGTAAGAAGAACGGTAATCCACTATGACTTTCTTGAATAAAATCCAAAGAAATATTTTTATGAACATTCCGATTCCAAAACTGTTTAAGGAATTGGATCAAATAATTATATTATACGAAATTATAATATTGTCGTGTTCGATTTTAAAACAAATACAAAAGAAAAGCTGTAACGCAGTGATGCCATACTGAACATTTTTTTAAAATGAATCCTCGATTTTGTTTTTGTAATATAGGGATTGAAAAGGTACAAATAATCCACACGGTTCTGCAGATTGCTGTGTATCCTACAGTTGACAGCGTCATCTCAAAAGCTTTCAAAGAAAGTATTAAACGTTACGTCAAGAGCGTTGTTTGTGAGACATGACTTGCCATACGTGCAAGCCAAGGTTATTGTTTGCAGACTCCACAGTTTGCAATTTTCATCGCTCGAATCACAATCCTTCTTATATTTCTTCCGTTACCTAACCTGCCATCGACTCGATTCAACGTAATTGCTCCCAGTCTACAAATTCTTAGTAGTGGGCTTGCATTCACATATAATATCATGCCTATTTGTCTCTTTGTTTTATGTGAATCAAATTTCTTCTTTAAATACGACCTAATTTAATTTTATTGTTATATTTTTTTCCTTCTCTGCGACATGTTCTTTTGTGTGAGTTGCAAATATTTTCCGTCTGTCAGTTACTGTAGACGTACAGTTTTAGTGTTTCTGTCGTGGCAGTATTGTGAGTAGTTGATGTGTGTGAATAGGATATTATTACATATTTTCGGATTTTAGAGATTGATTTCTATATCAGTTAATTCAATTTTTTTCTTGTAGCCTTTCGAAAATTTTAAAGTCATCTTGACGTATTCTTTTTCGGAAGAATTTAGTCTTTTTTACCCACATGCCTTTTTGGTATTGCGAATAATTACTCGTTTTTAGTACAATATGTAAACGATTACTATATTTTCAGAATGTGGACTGCATAACATCAAAATAACGATTGTATCAATTATTTTATTCGCTTATTAAACAATGCAACATTATTGAAAAGCAATACAAACCTTGGATCTTTTTGATCATTGATCGCAGTTTCTTGTTTTATTTATTATTAATTACATTTTAACGTACAATTACAGCATTTAAGAACTGTTAACTAAACCAAGAGTAGCTGTTGGTAATGACGCCTAAGTTATGATCCTATTAAATGATAGTGTATCCATAAACTAAGAAAATTTCAAATTTTGGATTATTTGACTAAACACATTTCGAATGTCAGTGTTACAAAAACCCCAATTTGGCAGTTCTATACATCTGTAAAATTCTGTTTCTGTAAATTTAGTGTAAGTAATAAAAGTCTATTTGTAAATTTGTTTAAACACATCAAAATTCTCCCGGCGTTAAAATTGTCAAGGAATACTTGAGTAAGTTGGTTTTATTAAACAATATTTGAATTCAATTTTTTTAATTCGTTGCCAATTTTTTTTTTTAATTCCCTTTATCCAACTTATCGACGCAACGCGTCCCTTCGCCCCTGGTCGAGCGTTGAGCGCGGAGAAATTCTCCATTATCTATCCTTCTATTCCAGAGGACGCTGTATTTTTATGTCTCGTCTCGTCTAGTCAGTTGTCAAAGAGGACCGCCAGGTAGCATCTCCGCGTACGCCTCTTACTTCAGGCGCCCTTGCGTCACTACCCAGCGGCCAGAATTGGGAAGGAATTAGGAAAGGGGTAGGGTTTAGGACACTTCGCAGGGGTTGGACTAGCCCTTGTGAAGCGGCCAAACTGGTTTTGTTGGAACAAATTTCACATGAGATTCGACGGGTATCAAGCTCGGACTTCAGTGGTGAAAGGCTAGCGACATCGCTATGTGCCACGAGCGAGCCAATTTAAAATCTGATCAACATGATATAATGGAAATATATACGAAAACGTAGATTGTCCTTATGAACTAGCTTTGTGTTGTATTTACACTAATTTCTATTGCGAGGATCCTTATTAACTGTTTGAAGTCCGCACAATAATCAAATTAAAACGTACTTATATAATTTTTAAGTATACATATAAAGATAAATTCTGTACTTCTATTCTGGTTAACTTCTTTCAAGCTGATTCATAATCCCAGAGTAAGAATAGACTAGACAAGACAGTTTTGTCAGACAGAGAAGAAACCTTCGAAAACATTTGTTTAGAATAAAAGTATTGGAAAAGACGTAGCCACCATATGTCTTGTTCATGTTTGAAACTCTATTTCTCCAAAAGGAGGAGTTCGCGTTTTTATGGCCTGTCGTAATTATCTCACCATCATTTAATGTTTTAAAATTATGTCAGTTATGATTCCTAACATTCTGATGAAAATATAGAGTTTTATATGTCATTTCTTTCTAATTCGAATACGTCTCTTTCATACTTAACTCGTATACGTACATTTATTCTAATAGTAGGGAACCAAACGTTAAGTCTTTGTTTAATACAATAATAGATTAAATAAAATAAATGAAATGTGAATTTAAGAATAAGTTGTTTGTTCATTAAAAACAATGGTTTATTAACTGCTAGAATGCAGGAGTTCATTATTCATTTAAAAATGGAGAACAAAAACATTCTCAGGTTTAAAACAAGCAGATCAAGAACATTAAGAATCAATTTAAAAAAATGCAATTGAAATTTCGAAAAAGAGTATCCACCAGTGTGATCCACGCAAGTTGTATCATTAATAGTTATGGCTTTTTATGACAGCTTGTGCCAAGAATTCTCCTAGCCACTCCAAACTAACTGTGCCGCCATGTTTAAGCAAGTGTCTATCCCTGAGGTAGACCCGAAGAGCGGAGGGAGGGGATGAGGAAAGCGAATGACTTTGAAGCGGACACTCGATGGCAGTTAAGGATGCCGTTTAATGCGTCATTATACGCCTTTCAGTCTTTGAACAGCGCTCTCGTCTCCGGCGTGCTTGTGTTCCGTTTGTGGTGTTTCTCCTGTATGAGCAATAGGCGGAGAGAGGAAGGGCTGCCAATGCGGTGAGCCTCTTCAAAACCTTAAGCTCCTTCCCTCTTTTGCCTTCTGCCGCTCCTACCGCGTTCGGGAGAGGGGGGAGGCAGATTATTACTCCGCTTGAAACACCCGTTTCTACACCCAGAATTAAAGCTTCGATATTCATTGCTTCGTGCAAGGCACCGAGGGGCCTGGCGAGTTTTCAAAACACGGCGTTCCTTACTTCCCATGCTCTCCATTAAGCTGTTTTTTTAAACCGATAATGGCAGAAATATTTGGAGCGGAATATATATGAATTGATGGGTTGTGTTTAAATACGAGACGATGGGAAGTTCATGACTTCTCCACTTTCAGTAGGTTTCAATATTTTTCGAGATTAGCAAGAAAATATTTGATCAAAATGAAGAATCCGCCATTTGCATGGTAATAATTACATAACTTATGGAAGAAAAGAAGTTTTAGGACTTTATGTGTTTCTTTTTGTTATCATACATATTGAATCAAGCAACGGATTATGATTATCAAATATCTAATGTATTATACTATTAACGTATTAGAGCGTTTGCTTGTAGCAATATAAGACACAAAACAACTTTAATTCAATTTTTAGAAGAAATAATTTGTTGTGTTGTGTTGTGTAAAGTTGTAAAAAATCAGAGAAGTATATTTTTAACAAAACAATTCATAGTACAGAATACCTACCATATTCCACTTTCACATATTATTTCTAAAGTTCTTAGATCATTATCGTTGTATGTATGTATGTAACTTTTTTGATTTCTTTGGGCAGGTATTGAATTTTAGTTTATTGAACTTATTTCATAAATGTTGACAATTTTTTTATTTAAATAATAGAACCAGATGGAATTTCCCGAGCTTCTTTCTTGTGGAAAATACAAAGCACCGAAAAACTCACATTTTATTGACGAAATACAAACAGTAAATGGTGTTATTTGCTGGTTATTGTTGGTTCTTCTCGAGTTCGTTTGAACTTTTTCTCTCTGAACCCTGTGAGTGACCCCTTTTGTTGCACAGACGTCCACAAAACCAACTTGGTTAAAACTGATTCAAAGTTACAACTTACTTAAAAGTTAGGATACTCTCTGCTTCCGCGTTGCTTAGGGCAAGACTGAGTACATTCAACAATGTAGTGGGCCTTGGCACAAGCAAAGACCTAACAGACTAACGACTTATCGATTGACGAATGTAGGAATCGCCTTAGAAATGAACAAAGGATCCCAACAAGCATATACTTTGAAAATTTTATTTTTAAATAATTCTAGTATATAGTATACAGTATACTGACAAAACTATTACATACTATGAGATTAAGGATAAATATCATTGAATAGATGTCAGTATTTTATATTTATAAGTTGTTTTGTAGTTAATGCAGATAATATTATATCCATGTACAGGATGAGTCAAGTAACTTCAACACTTCCTGTAATGTTTCAACGGTTGAAGTTGTTGCAATGCAGTTTTCACGAAAGTGCATGGGGATAGTTGATGCATGTATTCGTTTCTATTTTACCACTTGCATTTTGAGAGATATTGAGGCAGAATTATGTTTTCAAATGGAACGAGACGAAAATAATCGTCGCCGGTACTTACTTTTTTCCTAGCAAACGATCATTCGATCCGCTCTCCATACGGAAGAAGCGAGGAATCTGAAATTTGTTTCTGGAAAGAAATTATTGACCTATGGATTGTACAAGATGCTAAAGAAATGATAATAAGCTTTTCTTTTTCAGAATGAGAACGTTATAAGTTTATTCCTCAATTAATTCTTTTGACTTGAAATGTCACCTTGGTCATGACCGCTTGTAAATAACGCTATTATTCTTATTATTTATATATCCATGCGCTCTTGGACGATGAGGCCAGAAAGAAACCACTGCTCCGACCAATCTTCTCTCTTGTATCTTGTTCTCGGTCCGCTGGCGGGTCAATGTCCTCCTCAACTTATTAATTGTTTCACTTACGACTCCCGGTGCCAGAATTATTCAAAGTTCCAAATAGAATTACGCACACAAAATATGTTCTCACTGCTCAATTATTTACCGCAAAATTCCACAAAGTCCCGCATCTATCATTTACAATGACCTCTACGATGTGCACGGAATGCGGTCTAAAGCTCCTCTTCTCAAATATTACGAAGTTCAATCCTCCATAACTTTCATACATTCTTGTCTTTTGTTTTATCAAAACAATCTCCAGTTTCCTTCTACGTCATACCCCATTACTAGTTTACCACATGCCCTTATATCACAATCATCTGTCCGTTACTTACCGCGCTATGTTTATTTACTTCCGCTTCCCTGGTTGCTAAGGAACGCCCTGCCTGCATGCCTATGCCCTCAACATTTACACTTTTTACGATGAATTTAATAAATTTTTGTCCCCAATTCCCATCAAAATATTGTGTGACAATCTGGTATGTCACAATACATATTTTCATATATTATATGAGCATTTTGTAGGTTTGTTTTGTCTCGTGTTTAATGTATATTTTAGACGTGACAGTCCGCGAATCAAGCCGGCGGCGCTAGCCGAATGCGTTTACTACGCTCCGTGAAGTCACGAAGGTTAAGCGCATTCGAGACTCGCGGGTTCGTGGTTGGGTGACCGGCCAGGAACCCCGGGATCTAACGGCGTCGAGCCCCTGGCCGAAGGGATAAAAGGCACTGACTGACTGCGACGTGACGAGACTTGACAAATATTAAAAGTAAAAGCACATTAATGGAGGATTACTCCCCAGTGCAAAGCGCTCAACGCCCCTTAAGGGGCTTGGAGACGCGTTGCGTCAAGGTGTAGACGCAACAAATTAAAAAAAAAGAAAGTCGCACAGCGCTCTCCCTGCTAGCACGTGCTTGGGGCGTTACAGTATCGGTTAAATACGAGTCGTAAAAAATAAAAATTACTCATAAAAATCCTTATCTAACATAAGACAATATGTAAATCATTGGATTCGTCTTTTTAAGCTCATCATGATAGATTAAAAAATATGTATACTTCTATTTGAAAAAAACAGTTACCTCTATCTCGAAAAATGTATACGATGAAATAGAAATGAATACATGTATTAATTAGCCCCATTCCCCGAAGCACTTATGTGATAACTACATATTAATAACATCAACCGTTCAATAACTTCAGAAGTTGCTAAAGTTACGTGACTCACCTTGTATATCACTAAATATTTTCATTTAGAAAGAATCGGGCATATAACGCAAGGAAATTTAGTGATTTGAGCCGTAAATGAAAGTAGGTTGCTGGATCTTTTATCGCTTTTTATTATTAACTGATTTTATAACAGAAACACTAAATTTTAATAAAATAAATGAAAGGCTATAGTTTAGGTATTAAGATTATCAATCGTATTACTACTTCAAATTAAAATTTAACTACTTTAATGTTTGCTAAAGAACGCAACAATGATATATTTTTCATCAGTCCTTTATCATGAAATATGTATATTACAACTCACTTATTCCCTATGTGGATGTTATATATATATATATATATATATATATATATATATATATATATATATATATATATATATATATATTAGTGTTGTAGCGCTTGAGACTTATTTTCCTGTCGTTCGAAGGTAAAAGATATCAAATGGTATGGCTTCACCCTTGAAACTGGATTTGTGTTCAGGACCCGCGAAAAATATTCCTTTGTATTTTTTAGTAAAAAAATAAAACCACTAAGGGTTTGAAAACACTGATATGGACCATAACTGAAATCTAACATTATTTTATAACATGTCGATGCGACGAAATTGTTTGCGATTGCAGATCTCCGCGCCTGTAGAGATGTGGGATTGCATCTCCAATAAAATAAACGTAACAATCACACAAAATAAACATAAAACCTGCTCATCCTAATTTTAATTAAAATGGCACATTTACTTGCAATTAGGATGATCATGAGAGTGAATATAGACATGCAAATAAAATGAATTATTACAGATAATTTACAATTTGTTAACCTGTTGCGGCTTATTGAATTGGCAGACAGTAGTAGTAATTTCCTGTCGCAACAAATAGCATGCCATTCGGTTTTAGTAGCCGGCTCACATTATTTGCAGTCTCGTCCGCATTCTCAGTGGGGCAAAGGAGCGGACGGTGACCAGACTAGACACTGATAACGTTCTTAGCGCGATTTGTATAGATGTTTCTCTCTGCAAAATAGCTAGGTTGCCTTCCCTTCACACGGAGCCACATGTGTTCTGCTAGCGGTGGCGCGAATTGCTTCCGCGTTGTTGGTCCGCCCCGAGCGCCACAGCAGCGCGTCACCGCCACACGTGGGAATACCTCCATTTAAACGAATGCTCTGGTAGCAGACGCGCCACTCGGAACCGCTGCTGAGTGGCGCCGCGCGAAGAGGCTCAAAGAAGCGGACGGTGACACGACTAATAATCATTGATAATGATTTTACTGCGTATTACATAGATGTTTCGCTCCGCCGGAACACCTAGATTGCCTTCCCTTCACATGGAGGGACATGTGTTCTGCTAGCGGTGGCGCGAACTGCTTCCACGTTGTTGGTCCGCCCCGTGCGCCACAGCAGCGCGACTCCGCCACACGTGTGAATACCTCCAGTTAAACGAATGCTCTGGTAGCAGACGCGCCACTCGGAACCGCTGCTGAGTGGCGCCGCGTGAAGAGGCTCAAAGAAGCGGACGGTGGCACGACTAATAATCATTGATAATGATTTTACTGCGTATTACATAGATGTTTTGCAGTAACACCTACATTGCCTTCCCTTCCACACGGAGGCACATGTGTTCTGCTAGCGGTGGCGCGAACATTCTTCCGCGCTGGTGGTTCCCCACCGTGCGCCACAGCACGACTCCACAACTCTTGTGAATACCCCATTTAAATCAAAACTTTGCGAGCAAACGTGCCACTTAGATTCGCTACTGAGTGACGCCACGCGAAGAGGCCCAAAGAAGCGGACGGTGACACGTCTAATAGTCATTAATAACGATTTTACTGCGTATTGTATAGATGTTTCGCCCCACCGGAAGACCTAGGTTGCCTTCCCTTCACACGGAGCCACTCAGTGGCGCCACTGAGAAGTGGCAGAGCCTTTCCCGCACAGCCACCGCCGGCCAACACAGACCGCGACAGGGGAAGGTTACGTGAGTCACACCACTCTGATGGCTCAGGCGGTCGACAAAGGCCGGTGGCTGCTGACAAAGGCGGCTGCAGGCAAAGACTGGTACAGTGGTGCGCCTGTGGTGCGTTTCTTGTGAACGCTGCCATTTAGATCCGTGTTCTGCTAGCGGTGGCGCGATCGCGCTTCGACTCTGCTGGTGGTCCGTCGCCGAGCGCCACATCAGCGCAAGTCCACAACTTGTGTACATCTCCATTTAAACCAATGCTTTGTTAGTAGACGCGCCACTCGGAAGCGCTGCGAGTGGTACTGTGTGAAGGAGCCCCTAAGTGCCAAGCAAGTGGTGCCGCAGGTAGCAGAGAGGGTGAGTGGGTGGCTATCTCGTGTGAATCGCCCGACTGCATCCCACAGTCGGTTTTCTCTCAGCTTCGCTGCCCAGTTAATCTCTTTTCACTTTTCGTTATCTGAGAAGGCATAGCCCGACTACATCCCGTTTTGTTCAACTGGTGTCTCGGAAGGAGTAAAAAATTGAATTAAGTTTGCATTCATAAGTAGCGCATATAGGCGGTCTCGCGCCCGTCAAGAGAAAACCTCGTGATTCCGGAGGTGATTTCGCATCCAGTTCACATAGGTGAACATGACAATCTTTTGAAATTCAGTATGTTCCGACGGCAAGGTAAGAAGATGCTCCTTATAGATGATTTCATGTTTTGTTTCCACAAACTTTTGGTGGTGTTTTTCAACGTTGGTCGGCTCTAAAAGGACATGAAGATGTATCTCGAAAGAAGACACAACTGGATAAACTATATTCAAGAAATGTGATTCTAAGTAGGCCGAAAGAATTGTAGAAAACAATCCTCATACTAAGGAAGTAAACAGAACGGGATGATGTCGGGCAAAGTCTTTTTGGGAAGATAGTGTGACGTCGTGGGAAAACAACAGCAATCACAGACACGAGCTTCAGATATTTACAGGTTTATTAATAAGAATCTTACAAATAAATAGTTTGATCAGTTATGTACAGCTCTGATAAACCTTTTTCCGATTGCAGGAGCTATCCTTAAATGATGTAATATCTGCCTGACACGTGGCCCCCGCCAGTCCTCAGCAAGCTTACGCACACAGCGTAGAGCCCCGGTGACCGCAGTTACCCGTGGAAAAAATGTTCCACATCGGCGTCCCAAAACATGAGTTGCCCTACGAGCAAAATTCGTCTCGGCACCGCCCTTGGCGCAATTTTTTGTGCGTTCGCACGTGCGTTCGCACGTTAAGCTTAAAACCCACCCCCGCGCTTTGCGCTTCGGACCACGTGACATGCAACGTCATCTTGCTTTTGCGCGACACTTGCCACGTGACTGTCGCGTCGCCAGGAAATTTGGGCATCCCTTTCCATGGATTTCTGGAAGTTCCAAAATACCTCGGGATGCTTCCGCCCCTAGCTACCGCCTATTCACGTGTACTTTCCTTTCTTCACCTAGCTTTCTCTGGCTGCCCTAATCGAGCGACGCGGCGCCTGCAAGGCGCCGGAATTCCTGATTAGGTTAATACAATAGGTAAACGGTAGGAAAAACGATAGGTAAACGAACTTTATTGGAAGATCGGGAAAAGATAGAAAAACATTACCGTCGGATCCCCCCTTCCCTCTTGACTCCTGTCCCAGAGATACCCGAATATCGTACGCTAGCATACGACTGTGTAAATAGGCTTAGGTACAAGTTGCTCGTTTGTGCACGAGAGCACAAACGCAGCAAACTTGAGGTTGCCAGTGAAATATTTTTCTTTCTACTCGTGATTCTCTGCTTGGACATGGGCAAAAACTGTAGAAATAGTCTTTGTATACTAATTTTAATTAATATTTGAAAAGTTGAATTCGTACATAAATGTATTAAGTATTATTTTAGTCTGAAGATTATTCGAAAGTGCATTGCCAATCGCGTATGAGAAATAAAGCTGAGCCATTGCATGATTTGCTTTCAAGATGTCTCCTGACATAAATCTGTTAAAGTACTCTAACATTTATTTTGATAACATAGATTCTAGAGAACATTAAAGATCATGATGTCTTCAGTTCGCGTTATTGTTGACCATCCTCCAACGCGTGAGTCACGCTACGCCACTACACATTGGTTAGTTGGTTAGTAATTCTGAGCGCGTCAACAGCTTAGGCCATTAGTCCCTTAAGCGTAGAGCGTATTTTTTCCTCGGTAGATGGCGGTGGTCTTCCACCACTGGATGGTGAGATCCGGCGCCGACCTACCGTCGGAGGGTTTTCTCACTAACCAGGACTCTATCACCAACGGGGCACCGACCCAGCCGGGACAAGCTCTAAGCTCCCAACCGGTCCCCCGGAATATGTGGTAGTGTAATGCATTTTAGTGTAAGTTTGTGTGTAAGGGGAGAGGATAGGACAGGACAAGGAAAAGGAAGGAAAGATCGTGAACGGTCCGTGGCCCGTTTTTAAGGTACTGCTCCGGCATTGTTCTGGTGTTGATCGGAGAAACCACGGAAAACTACCGATCAGAGCAGCCGGCCGCTAGAATTCTCCCCCAGACAGCGACTGAATTCCACCTAGCTGAAAAGGTAGTGTCAAAAATCCTGTCGCCGTCAGAACTCGAACCTAGGACCTCCCGGGCAGAGACGCTGTAGTGACATCAGTTGATGCACTGATCTACCGCTCCCGGTACCACTACAGAATATCCTTCTGAAGTTCATAAATACTACGTAATATCGTATATATTTGTACAAAAGGGCATTAATAGTTTTTATTTTTTAAATTATCATTCACTCATTATCAGAGGAAGACTAGGTGTGAAATTGAAAATGATTTTACTTGTCTTTCATTTTGGTCGCAACTGCATAACTCACTTTTGTGGTCCTCTTTTCATTTGTTCCGATGTTATACTCCAGTACTTCTGCCTCGAATTCAACATTTCTGTACCGAAAATCTAATTCTCTTTCGCAGTGATGAGAGAGAATGCATACATAATCAATACAGATGTGTGTCGCCAGTGGAGTCCACCCTTTTGAAACATTGTGCTTTGTTTGGAACATCTGTTGGCTAACTAAAAAATCTCATCAGAACGTTCCGAGGCATTAGATATTCAACATTAGGACATACGGTATAAAATTTAAGGTAAGATAATTCTGCTAAAATTGTTTAAGATTTTAAAGAGAAAGTATGATAAATTATTGAAAATACATCATACACTTTCTGTGTTTTTTGACGACATACTGTTTTTATTAACTCCGTCCAATTTTCGTCTGATCGTTTGGCCATAAATTGCTAAGTTGCGGAATCAGAGGAAACAATTTATGATGGTTTATTATTTTATGTTGTATAATGCCAAGAACTTTTCTTTGAAATTATATTTCCTTATTTATTGACGACAGTCTCGTCCCTCCAAAAACTTACAAATCATGATTTACGAATGTGAATTTAACTCTTCCGTATTTTGTAAATAATCTTTATTATTATTATTATTATTATTATTATTATTATTATTATTATTATTATTATTATTATTATTATTATTATTATTATTAATAAGAGTAAATATAGTTTTATATGAATACATGCATTTTAAAATTAGGCAATCATTGGAGTTGGATACAACCTCTCTCAAGCACAGCTTATTGTTTCACTGTTTCAACAATCACAAGCAGAAAATTATTTTTTTGTTTGTTTCCCACATAATTCATTCAGTCCATGTAATTCTCTTTATCCTTACACGTATTGCCTGTATTGATCCGAAGACGTTGACAATAAAGCGAAGGAGTTGTTTGGCTGGGAGTGAATTTTTTGGACGCTTTAATGCCCGGGCGACTCCTAATTGCCGGCTTCCCTCAGGCGCAAAAAGTCGCCCTGGGCTGCCCGGGCGCGGACGCGGCCGGCGGGTCCCTAACCCCGCTTTTTGCTCGAGCGCGCATAAAAATTCGCCGTTATCAGGGCGGATGCGAGGCACGGCGTGACTTCACCCTGGACGCCCTATCTACCCTCGTTCCGCCGCCCTCGCCCGTGCCAGTCTACATCGCCGCCCTCGCCACCCTAGACACCCTCGCCGCCCTCGCCACCCTAGACACCCTCGCCGCCCTCGCCACCCTAGACCCCCTCGCCGCCCTCGCCACCCTAGACACCCTCGCCGTCCTCGCAATCCCGCCCTCGCCCTCCCGCCCTCACCCTCGCTACAAGCCGCCCTCACCACCCTCACCGCCCTCTCCGCCGCCCCTTCCACCGATCTCGCCGCTCTCGCCACCCTCGCCGCCCTCGCCGCCCTCGCCGCTCTCGCCGCCCTCGCCGCCCTCGCCGCCCTCGCCGCCCTCGCCGCCCTCGCCGCCCTCGCCGCCCTCGCCGCCCTCCCCGCCCTCGCCGCCCTCGCCGCCCTCACCGCCCTCGCCGCCCTCGCCGCCCTCGCCGCCCTCGCCGCCCTCGCCGCCCTCGCCGCCCTCGCCGCCCTCGCCGCCCTCGCCGCCCTCGCCGCCTCCTCCCGCCATCGCGACCGTACGGTAACACTACCCACTGTCGTTCCACTGTCATCTATTTTTTATCGCCTCCGATTTCAACTAACGTCTACCGTCATTCACTTTCACTCACAGTCATGTACCAACATCTACCAGCATTCACCTGTCGTCATTCAGTATTTATCATCATTCACCATCTCTTACCGTCGTTTACTATCCCTTATCATCATTCATTCACCCTCACCATCACTCACCAGCCCTCATTACCATAATCAATCACCAACAGTCATGCACTAACACATTGTCATTCATAATGTTAAAAATGTTATAAGGGTAGGAAGAATCTCCATGGTGCAAAGCACAACCTAATTAGAGAAGCTTGTTTGGGCTTACGCTTGAGATTTGAGTGCCAACATCAGAGGATTTTCGACTCTAGTTATATAAATAGGTGGAATTTACTCGCTTTCTGCAGGAGAATTCTAGAAGCCGATTTTCGGTGCTTTCTACGGAATGTATCAAGCAAAGTACCCTAACAAAAGGGTCATGGACCTCACTAATCTTTCCTGCCTCATACTTGCACTCTCATCTTACACAATAAATTACACACACATACACACACACACACACACACACACACACACACACACTACTCTACCACATATCGGAAGATGATTTGCGAGCTTGCACAGGATCTGGTTGGGACGAAACCCGCAGAAGAAATACCTGAAGAGGTAGAAAAACCTATAAATCATCTTGTAGATCGGCATCCGAACTCATGTCCCAGAGGAGGAGGAACCCCGGCAACGACCCGGTGCACTACACGAATAGGGCTAATGACCAAAGAAGTTGATGGGGCCAGAAACAATAAATACTCACGCACCACGTGGCTCGACAGGAATTTCAGCCTCAGTACTAAGAGATTGATGTGTGTCGTCTGATCACCACACGTCCGGTCGCTTCTCGTTCAGTTAGTCGGAACGTCTACAGTTTAAGTTGCCTCCTGCTTCACCGCCGCTATTAGAGTTCGCGCGCGGAATTTGTGCGCCGGGTTGACGTCACAGTGGGATACGGCTACACTAAATGCCTTCTCAAAAGGTTGCTCAAAATTCCTTCTCTCATGCCTTCACAAAATTCCTAGCTTTTCGATATGCAGCCTCTTCACAAAAAATTAACTTGAATATTTCATGCATGAAATCACACAAAATGTCTAATGAAACAAATTACTAACACAGGCACAACCAATTTCTCGGCCATTACAATTCCTACCGCGCCTTGGATTTTGATCGATTGATTAGTGATTCCGTGCCCGTCAACGGCTTAAGTCATTAGTATCGTAAGTTTAGTACATGATTACGCGGGAGGTGGAGGTGATCTTCCCCAGCTGGATGGCAATCCACGCATCCACCTATGACAACTTGTGGGGATCTTCCCTAACTATATATCTCCCACCTGCGGGACACCACCCCAGCCGGAACACGTTCTAAGCTCCCGTCTGGTCTCCCTTCAAGCGCGGATCGTGGCCCGTTTGTTACGGTACTGCTCCGGCATTCGCCTAGTGTTGATCGGAGAATCCACGGAAAACTACCGATCAAAGCAGCCGGCCGCTAGAATTCTCCTCCAGACAGCGGGTGAATTCGACCAAGCTGCCTAGCTAGTCGTAACTCGCATTGCTTTACCAGAACTTTTCTGATGGTATAATACGGCTGTATTACGCACGCGCAGAGTTCCCCTTCTTGAATATCGGGGCTCGCACGGTAACGATTGCCGAGTGCACAGCTATCTTGCGGAAACTCTATTTCCGTTTTTTCCACCATCGCCGCCACCACCACCACCCCCGCCATCCGCCGCCGCCACCTCCGCCGCTACCGCCGCCTTTTGCGCGGCTTTACAACCGCTCTCCTCCGCCGTGCGCCGTATTTGACTTAAAATTCCTACTTATCGCTCCGGGCTCGCGCAGGGCGGGGCGCAGGGCGGCGAGTCGGGGGCGGCGGTCAGCTTTTTTTTCGTGCGAAAGCGCGGGGGCGGGGCGAAGGGGCAGCCCACCCTAATTTCCGAGGCAAATTAGGAAAACTGCAGCGGTTAAACTTAACTTTTTCCCCGCTTCGGGGCGCGGGTGTTGGGCCGCCGCCGCCGGCTCGCAGCTTTGGTGCAAAAGCGCGGGGCGCAAAAACGGTGGTTTCCGGTGAGGGCGTGAGTGCGGGCGGGGGCGGGGACGGGGCGGCGGCGGCGTTAGCTGGAGGGGACGACGGTGGTGGAGGTGGTTGCGGGGTTGGCGGTGGGATTGGGATGGTAAGGAGAGAGGCGGTGATGCCAGTGCAAGTCCAGTGCCAGTGCCATTACAAGTCCAGCGCCAGTACAAGTCCAGCGCCAGTACAAGTCCAGTGCCAGTGCACGTCCAGTGCCAATGCAACTCTAGTGCCAGTGCAAGTTTAGTGCCAGTGCCGGTGCTGGTGCCAGTGCCAGTGCCAGTGCAAGTCCAGTGCCAGTGCCAGTGCCAGTGCCAGTGCCAGTGCCAGTGCCAGTGCCAGTGCCAGTGCAAGTCCAGTGCCAGTGCAAGTCCAGTGCAGTGCAAGTCCAGTGCCAGTGCAAGTCCAGTGCCTGTGCCAGTGCCAGTGCCCGTGCCAGTGCCAGTCCAGTGCCAGTCCAGTGCCAGTGCAAGTCCAGTGACAGTGCAAGTCCAGTGCCAGTGCCGGTGCCAGTGACCGAAGCGAAGGCGGAGGCAGTGGCGGAGATGGGCGCAAAGTTCGGAGTGTGGAGCGAGAACGGTTTCTATCCCGGCGAAGGTGGTGGCGGTGGTGACGACGGCGGCACCGGGGACAACATTGTCGGCGAGGGTGGTGGTGGTGACGATAGTGGCGACGGTGACCGCAGATATTGTATCGCAGATGATTCGGTGGCGGTGGCAGGGGCGAGACCAGAAGCAATGTCAGTGGCAGGCGGAAACGGTGGCGGAGGCAACGACCAAAGCCAGGGCGTGAACCAGATTGTAGGCGCGGGGACGGTGACTACCTCGGCACAGGTGGCGGCGGTAGCGCTGGCGTTGACGTGGGCGGTGGCGGCGGAGCACGCGGTGAAACAGCAGTTTCAGTCCGGTGGCCAACGGGTTAACTCCGGCATCGATTTTCGATTCTAAAATAAATATTCGCGTAAATACGCGAATTTCATTGGAGTTTGGCGAGCGCGAAATGGAGTTTGGAGGCGGTAGCCGCGTAGCGTGGAGGTTTTGCTTCTCCTCAGATGTGAAAACAAAATCGCGGCCCGCAGCGCCGCCTGCCTGGGGGGGAGGACGGGGGAGGGGGGGTGGCAAGCGGTGTGAAGTTGGACGGGGAGAGTCTTCTCGTGTAAACAGTGCTTCGCTGTTGGGGATGCGGCTTCCGCGTACCCTCAACCTCGAAACTCGGCCTCGCGCGGAGGCCGTGCTCGTTGTTTATATTCGTCGTTTATGATACGTTTAATAAAGTTAGTTAATGGCAAAGCATTTCCTGGAGATGTTATACAGTGGATGATCAAACGGTTTGGAGTGCTGACAGATCGGACGCTACCACTTTGGTGGTATTTTTTTCTCTCACTCTTTGGATATCGAATATTTCAGAGAACCGACGCAAGAAATGACAGTCAGTTTGTACTTCGTTTTGCTGCCAATTATAAAAGCTTTCTGGAACAAAACTTTTGACATTTACTAATTTAATCCACGCCGGAATATTCCTGGAGAAGAGAAGAAAGTCATTATTCATATTCGATTTTGATTTTTAAGTCTTTAACGCTCCACAAGCAAAATAATAAAAACCTGTCTGCAAACAATGCAAGTTTTTATATCTATGTACTATTATTGAAAATGCAACTATATAACAAAGTGAAATGTTACATAACTTTCTTTATATTTGTGGCTGAGAACAAATTAATAAAAGTTACATAAACGTAAAGCTATGGTTATTGGTGTATAGAAATTTTGATCATTGAATTTGAATTGTGTTAATTAATGACACAAACTAATAAAAATGCATGGGGGATCTTTTTTTTTTGTGTTTTGTATCATATTGTTTGTAGAAACTACATATAAAATATCCTGCCGTTCAGCGTTTGTAGTTACAAGCGCAGCGTTTGTAGTTAGAAGCGCAGTGTCTGATCTCCCAGTTGCCAATGAGCAACAGCTGAATTGGTTCCTTATTTGCCCTTTCGAAATGTATGAAAATTAATCTCCTTCAAAATTATCCGATTAATGATAATAATTTTTATCATATTCATTACACCGCTTTGCGTAAAATATGGGCCGTTCCCAATTGCGCTATGTCTTGCCCTCCCAGTCTTTTGCAGATAATGACAGTTTTGCTCAAGTTTTCACATGCGTTTTGAAGAAAAATACCAGAAGTTCGATTACTATTTAAGACCACGTTTTTTCTCCCCACATCCGGGAAATCACGATTTCCCTACTGATGATGACTGCTTCATGGAGCTTCGTCGGTGGAATTATTTAGACTTCATACTCGTAGTTGTTTGCCAAAGTTTAGGAAAAAATTGGTTCTTCACCATGGTTTACATTCACAAAATAGTAACGACAAGGAAATATTCTAAATGGCTACATGTTCCTGCAAACATTACACGTGAGGTGAAGAACATAGGCAGAGCCACATCTCACCAACACACGCCTTGTTTGCTAATGGCATTGGCCATTCATGGGAGCTTCGTAAATGGGTCATCTTGATGACTGATCACTGTACTTTCCCATTCGTACAATTAGATGAACCAGAAAATATCAAAAGCATATCACAAAGTATTTTGGTAGTTAGTTGTCGAAGTAGTCCGATTTCTACTAAAAAAAAGAAAGATTACTATTACAAATATTAACCATACAGTTACCATATTAGTACATTTTTGCGAATGCGTATACTAATTGCTTAAAAAGGAATGGTATTTTTTATGAAGTAAAGTAGCAAATATGAATTCAAAGTTTGCAATAATAACGGTCCATTAAATTCACTATTTAATTAAAAGAGCTTAAGTAAAATAATATCAATGATATCCCCATCTAAAACTGTCACCTGTTTCTTAAAGTTTAAAATTAAATTGAATATTGTAATGTGTGAGGTTGAAGAACTGTTCTGAATGTATGTGAATTCTGAATTCCAATGCTTTTATTTTCATTAAAAAGTTAAAACTTTAACATTATTTTCTTCCATGATATTTAAAATTGGTCAAAATGATAAGAAAATAACAATTAAGTAATTTATAGTGTTTCCATGATGTTTTAAATTGATCAGAAATAAGAATTAACGTATAAGAAGTTTATATTTTCACAATATACAGCGTATGCTTTATGACAAATAATGTAAACGTATGCCATTTTGCAAGCTTCCACTGCTTTTGAGAAATAGTAGAATGGGAACCGCAGAACAATTTCCTGCTTTCTATTGCATTTCAAACAGTGATAAAATGAAATGAACGTTACTCGATGTATAATACTGCGCTATAGTTTTGTTTAGTCTACGATACTGTGATGATGTCCCATATTGAGAGGAAAACGATATTCATACAAACTCGGAATGGACGTTGGTTTTTGCTGTTCAATACATTCTAGAATATAACTGAATTCCAAATGGTGTATACCTAGTAAAGTGCAAATGGTGACAGCTCCTAGAATAATTTGAGCACGGCAATCATAAAATAATATGTAACATAAATTCAATTATTAAAATAAATGTTCATGCACTAAATGATCCGTGCGAACATTCGTATTTTCGATAATACGGAGTGGTATCAAGAAATAATTGACAGTTTCAATTTTCGGGATTTGCTTATAATACTAGGTGAGATGATCAATTTGTCAGACCTATTAGCTCCATGTATTCGAGTTACTGATCATTATTTATTCTGTATGCGGTTTCATGAACATTTTATTAAGAACGATGAACAATATCTTTGCTAATCCCGTAAAAAAATATTTCTAAAAGACCAACCATGTACTACATTGTGGAAGTCGTTCGTGAAATTCTAAAATACTTATACTTTACTCCAATTTCTCCTCTTCAAGTTATTTGTAGGTACAGCTTTGAAATTAGAACATAAAATGTTTTGTTATTTTCAAAGAAAGAAATGATCTCTTCCTATAAATATGTAAGTAATATCTAAACAACACTCCTGTAGAGAAGTTGCTTTTGAAAGAAGCAGGTTTGTGAAAATATACTTAGTACTTAATATACTTGAAAAAATATAAATTATCGTTTCTAGATTTTTAATATTTCAATGTAAATGTAAAATATACAGTTAACGCCAGAAATAAGAAAAAAATGTAATGAAACGTTTGTTAAAACAAGTACATAAAAATTGGCACTAGCCAGATAGATCGAATTCAGCTTCTGTCTGGAGGAGAATTCTAGCGGCCGGCTGATCTGATCGGTAGTTTTCCATGGTTTCTCCCATCCATACCAAGGGAATGCCAGAACAGTACTCTACCAAACGAGCCAAGGACTTCGCACAATCTTTCTTTCATCTCCCTCGTCATATTCTCTCCACTCACAAACATACTTACATGCACTACACTACCATACATGTCGGGAGACCTGTCAGCTCAGAGCTTGTGGCGGCTTGCCGGTGGCCCGCTGGTGGGAGATACGGAGATGAGGAAAACACCGCTAGCCAATGTGTAGGTCGGCATCGGATGTCGCCATCCAGCGGGGAATACCGCCACATCCCGGGACAAAACATGCGCTACACGTTCGGGACTAAGAACCATTGCAGTTGACGCGACAGGAAACCCGAAATAATCCATCATTTCACTTAGCTTCTGATGGTTTCCATCCCGTTACCCTACCGACTCCACTTCGCCTAAATCTTCATATCCCATTACATTGCAGATTATTAAACACCCATACTTCAAATAAAAAACGAGAAAACGTTTAAGGACCTTCCCTGCTATCTAGTAAGCTATAGAAGGCCGCACCCCAATTTACCCGTTTGTCAATTACTCAAATGAGCTTTCAGACACTTCTTTAGATGGTCTGATGTCCTCAGAAGTATATCAAACCTCACGCGTTGATAATTAACTAACGTAATTATCAAATAAGAATATTATATACGAAAAAGTTTGACACCGCTGCGCGCAGGGAAACAAAAGATTTCGGCTGCCTGAATGTAAAGAATCTCGGAACAAATTTCCGTGAATCACCATACTAATCACACCAAAAATTAAAAACTGCAGAGTTTCAATTTCCGATTAAAAGAAGCGTAGAACCAGAGGCGAGTTTTTTAACATTCAGTGAAAGTATAAATGGAACACGTACAGAATGCACTGAATAGATGGCGCAAATTCAAAAGTTCTAAGTGTTAACTATCACCAAAATTGCACGTTTAAGTGAGCTGCTGACCTTTTTGAATCACCGCAATCTATTCAGCGTATCCCCCATTATTTCACATGCTTTAGATGTATGACAATATGCTTTAGATGTTTGTCGTGCTCTAGAATGGTTCCATTTCCACATTTTCAAAAAACTTCAAAAATGTGAGATACGGATGATTTAGGGGTATTATTGAACTTTCGGAGGTAAAATCTGGACTTTCTAATATGCAACTATAAATCCACTTTATGCTTTTGGATTGTGAACTATTAAATAATATTTTTGTATGTGTATTTACGTTGATATCTCGAAATCGATTTTCGCAGCAATACATAATTTTCTCTACGTTACGTTTAATTACTCCGTATATACGTACCTATAGGAGAAAGTAAAACGACATGAAATACCATGCCCGGGTAGAAGGAATATTAAGGGTAATGAACAAAACTCGACATTGAGGAATCCCAGTTATCAATATTTGATTGACTGAATTTTCATTATTTTATTTTCATTGATGAGAGAAAAATTATTGTAAAGAAAAAATGTGTGTCCGTGCTTTTCATAGGAATTTCAATATATGATTGTTCTTTCTGGAGTGCTCATGACGATGCCTTACTTCTCTAAAGACTTATTTTTGTCCCTTTGGACTAATATTTTGTGGAAGAATGGATTGTATTGGATGGTACCCTCTCCCTCAGAAAAAATGTCGTTCAAAATTCTATCTTCCACACTGCGCCGACAAACTTGGACACCCCTCGGCCTGGGGGAGGGCAGGGGGAGGGACGCGTTGACCAATCGCTAGCAGGTAGAACCACAGTTGTCTGTGATTGGTGCAACATCCCAAGGGGCAGAAAGAACGCTGTCTCAGGGGGAGGGGGCTAGTTCGTTTACGTACGAGACGGAAATATCGTCATATTTCCCTGCCGAAGGAGGTAGTTTGCCTGCGCGTACGCCACGACGAAAAAAATATTTCTAAGCGGGGTTTTCCGTCCAGAATGATTGTCTATAGACCAGTAAATATTTATCATTTTAGCAAAATTTATTATAACTTTTAGTAATCGATTTGTAACTCCTGACAAACTGCTATTTTGAGATCTTCATTTCAGGCACAATTTGCGGAGCCTTCCCGGCCGTTCTAACGCATATTTCGAAATTGTTTATAAAATTATAAATTGTTGCAAAATTGTTAATTCGCTGTTTTTGGTTCTGGGACATCGGGAGACTCTCCCCACTTTAGATTTGCAAAATTTGGAAATTGTTTATAAATTTGCAATTGTTGCAAATTTTTTATTGTCTAATCTGAATGGCGTTTAAATGTGATGCAAAATTCCGGAATCCGTTCGGTGCTATTATATCTCGTTCTCGAGATATATGTAATTGTTTATAAGAAATTAACATCTTAGTAGACCCCATTTGTTTGCGCTTAATTCATTCGCGCTAGCAGAATAGCGTGGGATGGGCATACTGAAAAAACAGTTCTCCAATGCCGCGCTTTTGCCTGCCACATACGCTTAAAATGCACTTGCTTGTAAACAAATTCTGTGGCCAATTTAATTATGCTAAATTCGTATTTTTACGGCGAGTATGAGCATAACTTTTATTTGGTTTTTATATTCTCTTTTAAGTCCTACAATTTTCAAGTCGATATATTTATCAAATAGGAAAGAAATTGATTATAAAAAAATATTTTTCAAGGTGCATTACGCCCAAACAATTGTTTCTGTTTTTCTATCAAAGGGGTGTTGAGCAACCGAATAACTGTATTATTAATTTTTTTAAGTCCCCTGTTAACACCGAGAGTCAGAAACTATTTGTTCCTCTTGTTTAACCATTACCATTAAAAATAGGGAAACATATTGCTTAGCTGTTTGCTATAAACTGCACTGGATTGGATGAATGTAGTGTTAAGGTTTTCAAATACAGAAATATTCAATTTTGGGTTTTGAAAGATCACATGAGTAGAATCACACATCACAATATTTACACAAATATAGAAATTTCTAAATAAACGTATATAAACTTTAAGTTAATATTTTCAATTCAATTTATCATTCCTTTCTAAAACTGTTAACTTGATGATTTCATTGTATAATATTCAAATCAGCGCTTTATGTGCTAAATCTACGCATTGTTAATACATATTATTAAACAACATTAATATATTTAATATACATTTAAAAGGATTTTAGACTGGCGAACGTTTCAATGAAATTTCATGAATTCCTAAATGCTTGAAAATAAATACTTGTAAAATAAATAATTGTAGCGTGTAAAAATATAACAAACTCACGTATTTGGTAAAACGAGTAAAACGTATACTAAAGGAAAGCAAAACAGGTGTTATAACAATTCAAAGAGATTTAGCGTTTGTTTACAGTTTAGTAAATATCAATGCACTAGCATTTCCCAGTGAAAATACATAGAACGAACTTGGTGGTCAAGTGATATGACCTTCCCAACACAGACTACATTTCAGTATCGTCAGAGTTCGAAGGTGGTTTGTTGGCCGCCATTCTACGAATCTATCAAAACCTTGAATTTTGCACGACCATCTGTACAGCGAGAACGTAGCGGTTTATTAAACGGAAACGGGCCACTCGAGGTATCTAATGTGCACTCTTTGAAAACGTTTAACCATTATAAACTATCCCTAAGAAAAATATCAAATAAACAATGTTAAAGGTCACCAGCTTAACATTGCCTTTACTATTTGAATGTTTTCAACATCCCCAAAACCAACAGAAAACCCATGTTTTTACAGGTTATTATAATACCAATTCAATAAATATAAGCATTTATTCACGTTATTATTTTTAAAACACTCAAATATCTACGATGTTATTTGATTCATGTCTTCATCGAAGATCTGAGATTAAAAAACTGATAAGCAGAGAAAATTAAAGTAATTTTGAGTGATTGATGAAGTTGAATGATCAAACGAAAAACAATGTTTCTTGCTTCATATAATGCTATCGTGTTTAACAGACATGTAATTACATGTGATACCTATATTTAAACATCCAAACTAATGAAAATTTTCAAAATTAAAATCATCAATAAAACGTTGATTCATCAGCAAGGATTATATTATTAAATACTTTTTGAGATTCATGTGCTCCTGTGTGAATAACGTAGTAAACGTGATTCGTATGATCCAGTTTCTCAGAATAATACAAAACCTGCTAGACACATACACTAAACATAATAGTTGTCAAATAGTTATTTACGACATGAGTATCATAAGATATCTTATTACAATACGAAATTGGAGAATTATCAAACAAGACTCTTTAGACGAAATTGTTAACCAATTGAATATTGTAATATAATGTTACCATTTGAATATCATAGAAAGTAAGACGCAATTTGTCAAAATTCATGTGAACTATAATTTTTCTTTAAATTTTACTCCTTATCCTGCGAAAGATGTGTGACAGTACTTATGTTAACAATTATACTGCCATGGGTTTAATTAATTAGTTTTCAGTACGCAAATTATTGTTTTTGGTTTTAAAGAAGCATGGATATACAGAGTATCGGGGAAGGAAACGTCGAAAGTTTGAAAAACGCTGTTTAAACAATTTTAATCATACTTTGTCTAATAAACTACATAGATATTTTGAATGGCTGAGCTGCAATAAACACGCAAATTTTGGTTTGAAAATATGATTTCTACGCAAAACTTTGCATTCTAGAATCATGTAAACACCCCAGAAACATGTAACATGTTTATTATTAACAATATAAATTAATATATTAGTTCAGAAAAAAATTAACCGAGAAATAAAAAAGCAGTCGAACTGTGAAAATTGGGTGCTTTTTTATTTCTAGGTTAATTTTTCTTTCTGATCAAATGTATTCATTTATTTTGTTAATCATAAACAATTTAGATATTAATGAAGTGTTTATATGCTTCTACAACGCAAATAGTTGCCTAGAAAACATATCCAAACCAACTTTTGAATGTTTATTGCGGCTTAGCCATTTGGAATATCCGTGTAGTTTATTAGACAAAATAAGCTTAAAATTGTCTTACAGCTATTTTTCGAAGATTCGACATTTCTTCCCCGAATATCCTGTATATAAAAGGCTTGATTTCTGTTGGTACGCGACGGAACGGCGTTCCGGTTCTTGGAAATAATTATGAAATTATATTATATATAAGTAGCTATTGCTATTATATTAATAATTAATTTGAGGCGCGTTTCGGGGCCTAAGATTTTAAAAATAAAGGATATATGTATCATAATAACTCTTATGACGAGACTGTTCTCAGTTACGTCAAGTTTTAATTTAGAGAATCAAAGTGAATGGTCTAAGTTTACTCACCTTAATAAAGTTTATCTTACTATACATACTATTTACAAAGTGTTTTATGTTCAAAACAAGTGTTGCCTCAACAGCATATATTTTCACGTATTATTCGTAATTGCTATGCAATATTCAATACGGACTATGTGAACCTGCAAAAAAGAAACAAAAAAAAAGACCTACTGCAGCAGAAAATATTTTCTACTCGTCGGGATTCGAACTCGGGTCTTTAAAGTTAACTCACCTGACACGGTTCCCCCTCACCACCATGTACACGGCAAGACTACCTCCTTTCCGATGCGAAAAGAAAGTGAAGCATTTGCAGTTTAAAAAAAACAAAACAGGGTGTTCAATTTATCTTAATACAAGATCTATTTTTAAAAAGAGATTTCATTAAACAAAAATCTCCAGCGTTCATATTGTTTTTCGACAATGTTATAAAGATCAGTCGGGGCTAATATTATACAGTAGAAAATTGGGGTTAATGTATTACACTTTAAGAGTTGTTATTTATTTATGTCCAAAATTAACAAGAAAATGACAAATGATAGGAAATATATTCTATTATAATGACCATATAGCAAACACTCAGAATGTAACAATATTTGTGAGGAAAAAAATCAAAACTAAAATGCCTAATTTTTCCAGTCAAAAACTTTACCACCGTGATATAAATCTTTTGATGTTACTTCGTTATTTTTTATGACACGATATTTTTGAAAATAGGTTATCATTAAGAAAGAATTAATATTCTTTTCTGCGTTAAAATAATGTAATAATATTAATCGTGTCATGATATATACAGCCTCAAATTTGTGGGGCTAATATGATACAACTTAAGAGGCTAATGTAATACGGGTGTCGGGGCTATTTCGATACACTAAAAATTAACACGCAGACAACTGGAAGGGATTTTTTATGTTTAATATTACATCAAAGGCGCTAAAATTCCGATTTGATGTTGATAAACTATCCAAGTGTTTATCTGAGAAAGAAAGACCAGGCGACAATTCATATAGATTTCCTCGTTCTCCTCCCTACCCAGTACATGGTGATTCACTTATGATTATCAATTGGCGGAAGCTTCTGCTGTTTCAGTGCAGTTACTGATTTTTCACTGGAATCACAAGGAACCAGGCCTACAATAGGAGCTAACACCATCCCTTCAACTCCAGATATCAACTGTTCTCATCCAGTACTTTTGAGATAATACTGTTGGAAAAAAAATTAAAAAACAGTAGCCCTCCAAAGAATAAGGAAGCGGTTAGACCCAATAGCAGCAATCATTACTAGTGAAGAGTGGATCATTACTAGGAAAGAGTGGAGTGTTTAATTTTCATTAATTTAATATCTCTTTTTAAAAAGAGATTTCATGAAACAAAAATCTCTAGCGTTAATATTTCTTTTCGACAATGTTAATAGGTATTTGTTCGCAATTTTCGAAAATTCAGATCGTTCGCCCAAAATTGAACGTACGCCACTTTTAAACATCTTGTGCTTCGAGGAATAGATTTACAGAAAAATTGGAGCTCTTTTTGAGGAAATTATGTAAATATGATGGGGTTTGGTGTAAAGTACCTTCAAAATTAAAAGATTAGTTTCAAATTCGAAGATTCGTAATATTTGCCAGATCGTTCAAGGAATATCCATTTTGGTGAAAATCGTGTTTACTTTAGGCTCTAGAATTACTCACACGAAGACGGATTCACAAAGAGGTTTTTTGGAAAATCACTTTTTCGGGTTCAAAAAACAAGCGTTTTGACAGCCTTGTGTATAGAAAATAATAGAACAATACCAACAATCCACTTTTTTCGAACTAGCTACTTACAAAACGTGTTTTCTGTGAAAATTTCGACACTTCCTCCTACAGCATTACGTAACTCTCTTTACACGTGGAGGTAAAAATATTCCAGCGTTACTGGGATTTGAACTCGGATCCCTGTAGTCCGTAGGTCTGGCTCGACCGCACTGTGCTATCACAGATATTTCTCAACACGCTGTCCAAGCACACTTATTACGAAAAAAATAGTTACGTGATATTTATTGCACTTAGATTTTTTATTAGAGGAATGTTCTACATGTTTAAAAGGTATCAAATTCGCAATAAGAATTTAAACGATTACAACCCACGCAACTACATAGCTCATTTTACTTAGAAATATTTTCAACCAGAAGCCGTGGCTTTAGAACCCTCTGTGGAAGTCGTTGCCGGTCTTATCTTTCGGCGACTGTGGCCAAGGTTGAATTACGTCACAGATGAAAGTTGCGATAACGCTAGACCTCAACACGGGCGCTTGCAGACGTTCTGAAGCCAGAATCGCAATAGGGGCACATTTATACGTGATTCTTAAAGACATTAACACACTAAAATAAGTAGTGGCGCCTCAAAACACATGCTTTATGTGATATTTATAATGGATACGAATGATAACTATACAATTAACCGCAAAATTGTTTCTACCCGCAAAAATTATTCGCCGTGGATGAGATTCGATCTTACGTGCCTAAGCTTCTCCAACAGTGCGCTTACCTGCTATACCACAGAAACTCTTATAACTTTTGTCTCTCACAAAGATGATTTTAAACTGTCATGTATCACAGATTTGACTAAAAAAGAACGTGCGGCGTTTAGATGCTTGTGTTAACTACAGACGGACAGACAGACGCCAACATGAGATCTACACCATTCTCTTAAACGTTCTTGAGATTATGGAAAAAAATTAATCAAAACCGATGACGCCGCTTTTGAGAAAATTTTGAAAATATCTCTGGGGCTTTATGTAAAGTACCTCCCAAAATTAAAATATCGGTTTCGAATTAATGGGACCGTGATATCAACAAGATCGATTGGGTATTATCAATTTTGGACAAAATCGGTTGAACAATTTAACCCCTAGCGTTGTTCGCAGACGAAAGACTGATAGACAAACGTTTTGCCGTCATTCAATTTTTCGGTAACAACGATCCACAAAACATGAATTCTGGCTACACAACGCGTTAAAGGATTTCCCCCTAAATTTAGCAAATAAATTTATTCACTTTTTCGTTACCAGGATGGGACGGTTTTTAAGCCGAAAATTCGCCGTATTCTGGTGCACGATTACAATACCTTTTCTTCTTACGACAGTAAGTGCGAGAAAGTAAAAAATCAATAAAAACATTTAATCCTTTTTTCCACCCCCATTTCCGTCTTCCTAAAGGCCTAATAAAATAGCCTGTCCAACATAAAATGTATTAACCCCTATGTTATTTTTCCTAGTTTACCAATCCCCGTCTCAGTACAGGGGAGTGGAGGCAAAACTAGGAGAAGAAAAATCCCACACCACTAACACCTGGCTGTAGAGTCCCAACTGGGACAGGCAGCTGAAGAGAGCATCAACCTCAGAAGCGTCGGCAATGAGCGCAACAATGGATGCTGTGGGCAGCAACAATTGACGCTGCCAAAATTGGACACATATTTGCTTATCAATTCCTGTTAAAATTGTTTTGTTTTTCAGTTAGCATTGCTGTGATTAAATGTTCTTATAAGTCTTGTTTATGGACCACTAATTCGTGTTTCGAATACATAAAATTATTTTTGCCCGATCTCAAGATATTCTAAAATAATTCTTAAATATTATATTTTCTTTTAAATGATGACCTACAAGTACAACCAAACAAATCATAATTAGTCTCTTCATAAATAATTAAGAAATTAAACAGTTATTGATGCCCCGGAAAGCAGTAAGCCCGCTAAAACATTTCATTTTCGCTGCAAACTCTATTTCAAAATGTATTTTAATTTGCTGCTTTAGTTAGTGAAAAAGGTAAAATAATTTGGAAAGTAAATGAATGAATACTATTATAAATACGTATTGCCTAATGCATATCTTCGTATTCTTGTATATAGTGCATTACGTCAATATCTTTGTAGACAGAATCCATGTTTTTCGGGTCCTTGTTACTAAAAAATCTATTTACGACAAAACTTCTGTTTGTCCGTCTGTAGATAACACAAGCATCTAAACGCCCCACGTTCTTTTTTAGTCAAATCTGTGATACATGACAGTTTAAAATCATATTTGTGAGAGACAAAAGTTATTCCTCCTGAATTTCAAATCAATATTTTATTTTTGGATTGTACTCTACAAGAAGCCCCTGAAACATTTTCAAAAATTTAAAAATGTCATGAACTTTTCTGGTTAAATTTTATTGCCGGATAGCGTAATGGACGCTATAAGACGATGGCGGGGATGATTTTCGTTCATATACTGAATTTTTCCAAAAATGCAAGAAAACAATTTTTTTCGGCGTTTTCCTACAACATAAGTATTGAAGATAGTTTGTTTCCTTAATGAAATGTGTTCATCAAAAACAGATCTTCAAATATTCCTTTCAAATAATCAGTCCTTTAACAAAGATCACGTACAATTGTTTAAAAATATAAGTACTTTAGATAATTTTACAATTTTTGAAATAGCAAATTTGAATTTCCCCCGCTTCGTTTGACGAGCTGTCATTCTGAATTTCTTTTGAATTCTGATGATTGTCGGGACGGACAAGGCGCTATTACGACGCTGTATTTTTCATTTAATGTCAAAAACAGTTAAAAATTGTGTGTAATGTACTGTAGGGAGAAATGTATTCTGTGAACGTTTTCTTAAATTTTGGTATCCTCGTGCCCTAACTCATATACAAGACGAATTCTGAGTACAGAAAGAAACTAGCGTTTATTCTTCAAATCGCACGAGCGTTTGCTCTTCCAGTTGCATTGATTTAATTGAAATTATCTCAATGAGGTTTTCTCTCTTAATAATAGTATTTAAATATAACATGAAAGGAAAAAAGAAAATACCGGAATTTTGAAGGAACATTTATTACAAAAATTTGATATTTTGTTCTTATAATATTCAACTATGGATATTTGAGATGTGTTTCCGAGAAGTTCATTGTTGGCGACATGAATGGGAAAGATATAACATACGGCGGCTTTGGCCGGTATTACACTATAAAAGTTATATGACATATCTTTGCTAAAGAACTTTGTGGCAGTCTCTGAACTTTGATGAGAAAACTTTGACAAAGAAATTTGATGAGAGTATAACATTTCGTCCAAATTTTATGTAGGTTTGCTCGCCATTTACAATCAATTACGCACAAATAGTTGTGTTTTGCTACTTTATGTTTTATTATAACTAATCTATGTTTAATGCTAATGTAGCAAAAGGTAAATAAGAAAACGTTTGAGGGTGAGGCTTTAGAACAACGCCATGGTGAGGTTATGGGTCGCACATTGTGAAGCATTGATTAAAGACCTTCGAAATGAAGAATTATTTGAGGATGGATGAGGAAACATTCAATTTTCTTTGTCGTTCTTCCTTCTTTCGAAATTCTGTCCTCTGATAGGGAAGTTTAAAAAAATTATCTTCCTGAACTGAACATTTTCCAAACACCATATTTTCCACTTCCCGGGAAAATGTGTCCTACAAACGTTAATTCGTTTGGTTTTACTTTTGTAGTTCGGATGGACAGTATTATATAAACATTCTAATTACTCGCACTCAGCAATTATGACTTTGGTTGAAGCAATACCCCTATATCGGACGCCATGTTACCAAATATGATAAAAGTTGGAAGCCGGAGACTACATTTTATCCAAGAAATTTTCTAAAAAAAATCTTTTATAAAATATTGGCTATTACACTGTCATATTTCTTTTATAAAATATCTTTGACAAAGATCTTTTACAGTGTAATACCGGCCTTTATTTACTTAACGTTAATGTTAGAATATCTCTACGTTCAATAAAATGTTGTAATCGAGTTTAAAGTCGAGAAGTATATATATATATATATATATATATATATATATATATATATATATATATATATATATTTATATATATACGGAGATATGCATTAGGTAATACGTACTTATAATAGTATTCATTCATTTACTTTCCAAATTATTTTACCTTTTTCAATAAATAAAGTAGCAAATTAAAATAGATTTTGAAATAGAGTTCGCAGCGAAAATGAAATGTTTTAGCGGCTTACTGCTTTCCGGGGCATCTATAACTGTTTAATTTCTTAATTATTTAAGAAGAGACTAATTATGATTTGTTTGGTTGTACTTGTAAGGTCATCATTTAAAAGAAAATATAATATTTAAGAATGATTTTAGAATATCTTGAGATCGGGCAAAAATAATTTTATGTATTCGAAACACGAATTAGTGGTCCATAAACAAGACTTATAAGAACATTTAATCACAGCAATGCTAACTGAAAAACAAAACAATTTTAACAGGAATTGATAAGCAAATATGTGTCCAATTTTGGCAGCGTCAATTGTTGCTGCCCACAGCATCCATTGTTGCGCTCATTGCCGACGCTTCTGAGGTTGATGCTCTCTTCAGCTGCCTGTCCCAGTTGGGACTCTACAGCCAGGTGTTAGTGGTGTGGGATTTTTCTTCTCCTAGTTTTGCCTCCACTCCCCTGTACTGAGACGGGGATTGGTAAACTAGGAAAAATAACATAGGGGTTAATACATTTTATGTTGGACAGGCTATTTTATTAGGCCTTTAGGAAGACGGAAATGGGGGTGGAAAAAAGGATTAAATGTTTTTATTGATTTTTACTTTCTCGCACTTACTGTCGTAAGAAGAAAAGGTATTCTAATCGTGCACCAGAATACGGCGAATTTTCGGCAGAAAAACTGTCTCATTCTGGTAACGAAAAAAGTGAATAAATTTATTTGATAAATTTAGGGGGAAATCCTTTAACGCGTTGTGTAGCCAGAATTCATGTTTTGTGGATCGTTGTTACCGAAAAATTGAATGACGGCAAAACGTTTGTCTATCAGTCTTCCGTCTGCGAACAACGCTAGGGGTTAAATTGTTCAACCGATTTTGTCCAAAATTGATAATACCCAATCGATCTTGTTGATATCACCGTCCCATTAATTCGAAACCGATATTTTAATTTTGGGAGGTTCTTTACATAAAGCCCCAGAGATATTTTCAAAATTTTCTCAAAAGCGAGTTCATCGGTTATGATTCATTTTTTTTTCATAATCTCAAGAACGTTTAAGAGAATGGTGTAGATCTCATGTTGGCGTCTATCTGTCAGTCTGTAGTTAACACAAGCATCTAAACGCCGCACGTTCTTTTTTAGTCAAATCTGTGAAACATGACAGTTTAAAATCATCTTTGTGAGAGACAAAAGTTATAAGAGCTTCTCTGGTATAGCAGGTAAGCCCCCTGTTGGAGAGGCTCAGGCACGTAAGATCGAATCTCATCCCCGGCGAATAATTTTGCGGGTAGAAACAATTTTGCGGTTAATTGTATATTTATAATAATTCGTATCGATTATAAATATCACATAAAGCATGTGTTTTTTATGCGCCACTACTTATTTTAGTGTGTTAATGTTTTAAAAAATCACGTATAAATATGCCCCTATTGCGATTCTCGCTTCAGACCGTCTGCATGTGCGCCCGTGTTGAGCTCTAGAGTTATCGCAACTTTCATCTGTGACGTAATTCAACCTTGGCCATTGTCGCCGAAAGATAAGACCGGGAACGACTTCCACAGACGGTTCTAAAGACCACGGCTTCTGGTTGAAAATATTTCTTAGTAAACTGAGCTATGTGGTTGCGTGGGTTGTAATCGTTTGAATTTTTATTGCGAATTTGATACCTTTGACACATGTAGAACATTCCTCTAATAAAAAATCTAAGTGCAATGAATATCACGTAACTATTCTTTTCGTAATAAGTGTGCTTGGACAGCGTGTTGAGAAATATCTGTGATAGCACAGTGCGGTCGAGCCAGACCTACAGACTACAGGGATCCGAGTTCAAATCCCAGTAACGCTGGAATATTTTTACCTCCACGTGTAAAGAGAGTTACGTAATGCTGTAGGAGGAAGTGTCGAAATTTTCACAGAAAACACGTTTTGTAAGTAGCTAGTTCGAAAAAAGTGGATTGTTGGTATTGTTCTTTTATTTTCTATACACAATGCTGTCAAAACGCTTGTTTTTTGAACCCGAAAAAGTGATTTTCCAAAAAACCTCTTTGTGAATCCGTCTTCGTGTGAGTAATTCTAGAGCCTAAAGTAAACACGATTTTCACCAAAATGGATATTCCTTCAACGATCTGGCTAATATTACGAATCTCCGAATTTGAAACGAATCTTTTAATTTTGAAGGTACTTTACACCAAACCCCATCATATTTACATAATTTTCTCAAAAAGAGCTCCAATTTTTCTGTAAATCTATTCCTCGAAGCACAAGATGTTTAAAAGTGGCGTACGTTCAATTTTGGGCGAACGATCTGAATTTTCGAAAATTGCAAACAAATACCTATTAACATTGTCGAAAACCAATATTAACGCTAGAGATTTTTGTTTCATGAAATCTCTTTTTAAAAATAGATATTAAATTAATGTAAATAAAACACTCCACTCTTTCCTAGTAATGATCCACTCTTCACTAGTAATGATTGCTGCTATTGGGTCTAACCGCTTCCTTTATCTTTGGAGGGCTACTGTTTTTTAAATTTTTTTTCCAACAGTATTATCTCAAAAGTACTGGATGAGAACAGTTGATATCTGGAGTTGAAGGGATGGTGTTAGCTCCTATTGTAGGCTTGGTTCCTTGTGATTCCAGTGAAAAATCAGTAACTGCACTGAAACAGCAGAAGCTTCCGCCAATTGATAATCATAAGTGAATCACCATGTACTGGGTAGAGAGGAGAACGAGGAAATCTATATGAATTGTCGCCTGGTCTTTCTTTCTCAGATAAACACTTGGATAGTTTATCAACATCAAATCGGAATTTTAGCGCCTTTGATGTAATATTAAACATAAAAAAATCCCTTCCAGTTGTCTGCGTTTTAATTTTTAGTGTATCAAAATAGCCCCGACACCCGTATTACATTAGCCTCTTAAGTTGTATCATATTAGCCCCACAAATTTGAGGCTGTATATATCATGACACGATTAATATTAGTGCATTATTTTAACGCAGAAAAGAATATTAATTCTTTCTTAATGATAACCTATTTTCAAAAATATCGTGTCATAAAAAATAACGAAGTAACATCAAAAGATTTATATCACAGTGGTAAAGTTTTTGACTGGAAAAATTAGGCATTTTAGTTTTGATTTTTTTCCTCCCAAATATTGTTACATTCTGAGTGTTTGCTATATGGTCATTATAATAGAATATGCAAAAACAATAATTTGCGTACTGCAAAATAATTAATTAAACTCATGGCAGTAGAATTGTTAACATAAGTACTGTCACACATCTTTCGCAGGATAAGGAGTAAAATTTAAAAAAAAATTATAGTTCACATGAATTTTGACAAATTGCGTCTTACTTTCTATGATATTCAAATGGTAACATTATATTACAATATTCAATTGGTTAACAATTTCGGCTAAAGTGTCTTGTTTGATAATTCTCCAATTTCGTATTGTAATAAGATATCTTATGATACTCATGTCGTAAATAACTATTTGACAACTATTAAGTTTAGTGTATGTGTCTAGCAGGTTTTGTTTTATCCTGAGAAACTGGATCATACGAATCACGTTTACTACGTTATTCACACAGGAGCACATGAATCTCAAAAAAGTATTTAATAATATAATCCTTGCTGATGAATCAACGTTTTATTGATGGTTTTAATTTTGAAAATTTTCATTAGTTTGGATGTTTAAATATAGGTATCACATGTATTTACATGTCTGTTAAACACGATAGCATTATATGAACAAGAAACATTGTTTTTCATTTGATCATTCAACTTCATCAATCACTCAAAATTACTTTAATTTTCTATGCTTATCAGTTTTTTAATCTCAGATCTTCGATGAAGACTTGAATCAAATAACATCGTAGATATTTGAGTGTTTTAAAAATAATAACGTGAATAAATGCTTATATTTATTGAATTGGTTTTATAATAACCTGTAAAAACATGGGTTTTCTGTTGGTTTTGCGGATGTTGAAATCATTCAAATAGTAAAGGCAATGTTAAGCTGGTGACCTTTAACATTGTTTAATTGATATTTTTCTTAGGGATAGTTTATAATGGTTAAACGTTTTCAAAGAGTGCACATTAGATACCTCGAATGGCCCGTTTCCGTTTAATAAACCGCTACGTTCTCCCTGTACAGACGGTCGTGCAAAATTCAAGGTTTTGATAGATTCGTAGAATGGCGGCCAACAAACCACCTTCGAACTCTGACGATACTGAAATGTAGTCTGTGTTGGGAAGGTCATATCACTTGACCACCAAGTTCGTTCTATGTATTTTCACTGGGAAATGCTAGAGCATTGATATTTACTAAACTGTAAACAAAAGCTAAATCTCCTTGAATTGTTATAACATCTGTTTTGCTTTCTTTTAGTAATATAACTCGTTTTACCAAATACGTGAGTTTGTTATATTTTTACACGCTACAATAATTTAATTTTACAAGTATTTATTTTCAAGCATTTAGGAATTCATGAATTTTCATTGAAACGTTCGCCAATCTAAAAACCTTTTAAATGTATATTAAATATATTAATGTTGTTTAAACATATGTATTAACAATGCGTAAATTTAGCACATAAAGCTCTGATTTGAATATTATACAATGAAATCATCAAATTAACAGTTTTAGAATGGAATGATAAATTGAATTGAAAATATTAACTTAAAGTTTATATACGTTTATTTAGAAATTCCTATACTTGTGTAAATATTGTGATCTGTGATTCTACTCATGTGATCTTTCAAAATACAAAATTGAATATTTCTGTATTTGAAAACCTTAACCCTACATTCATCCAATCCAGTGCAGTTTATAGCAAACAGCTAAGCAATATGTTTCCCTATTTTTTAATGGTAATGGTTGAACAAGAGGAACAAATAGTTTCTGACTCTTGGTGTTAACAGGGGACTTAAAAAAAATTAATAATACAGTTATTCGGTTGCTCAACATCCCTTTGATAGAAAAACAGAAACAATTGTTTGGGCGTAATGCATCTTGAAAAATTTTTTTTTCTAATCAATTTCTTTCATATTTGATAAATATATCGACTTGCAAATTGTAGGACTTAAAAGAGAATATAAAAACCAAATAAAAGTTATGCTCATACTCACCGTAAAAATACAAATTTAGTATAATTAAATTGGCCACAGAATTTGTTTACAAGCAAGTGCATTTTAAGCGTATTAGGTATGCAAAAGCGTGGCATTGGAGAACTGTTTTTTCAGTATGCCCATCCCACGCTATTCTGCTAGCGCGAATGAATTAAGCGCAAACAAATGGGGTCTACTAAGATGTTCATTTCTTATAAACAATTACATATATCTCGAGAACGAGATATAATAGCACCGAACGGATTCCGGAATTTTGCATCACATTTAAACGTCATTCAGATTAGACAATAAAAAAATTTGCAACAATTGCAAATTTATAAACAATTTCCAAATTTTGCAAATCTAAAGGGGGAGAGTCTCCCGATGTCCCAGAACCAAAAACAGCGAATTAACAATTTTGCAACAATTTATAATTTTATAAACAAATTCGAAATATGCGTTAGAACGGCCGGGAAGGCTCCGCAAATTGTGCCTGAAATGAATATCTCAAAATAGCAGTTTGTCAGGAGTTACAAATCGATTACTAAAAGTTAGCATAATTGTTGCTAAAATGATAAATATTTACTGGTCTATAGAAAATCATTCTGGACGGAAAACCCCGCTTAGAAATATTTTCTTCGTCGTGGCGTACGCGCAGGCAAACTATCTCCTTCGGCAGGGAAATATGACGATATTTCCGTCTCGTACGTAAACGAACTAGCCCCCACCCCCTGAGACAGTGTTCTTTCTGCCCCTTGGGATGTTGCACCAATCACAGACAACTGTGGTTCTACCTGCTAGCGATTGGTCAACGCGTCCCTCCCCCTGCCCTCCCCCAGGCCGAGGGCTGTCCAAGTTTGTCGGCGCGGTGTGGAAGATAGAATTTTGAACGACATTTTTTCTGAGGGAGATGGTACATCTTTACTCTATGACGGGGGCAGGGGTGCGAAGAGAATCGGGGCGCGGGGAGAAGGCGGGCAGGGCAAGGACGGACGCGAGAGTGTGGACGAGCAGCGCCGAAGGGGGGTGGGGCGGAGGAGACAGTGCGGGAAAGGATGATCGCGGGGTAGAGAAGTGGGTAGAAGCAAAGTGGGAGGCAGGGGCGAAAGGGGGGAGGGCAAGGGCGGGCGCGAGAGTGTGCAAGTGCAGTATCGAAGGGAGGGGTGCGAAGGAGACAGTGCGGGAAAGGATGATCGCGGGGTAGAGAAGCGGGTAGAAGCAAAGTGGGAGGCAGAAGCGAAAGGGGGAGGGCAAGGGCGGGCGTGAGAGTGTGCAAGTGCAGTATCGAAGGAAAGCGGTGCGGAGGAGACAGGTGGGGAAAGTGCGGGGAAGGATGATCGCGGGGTAGAGAAGTGGGTAGAAGCAAAGTGGAGGCAGAGGCGAAAAGAGAATCGAAGTACGGGGGAAGGGGGAGGGCAAAGGGCGGACGCGAGAGTGTGCAAGTGCAGTATCGAAGGGAGTGGTGCGAAGGAGACAGTGCGGGAAAGGATGATCGCGGGGTAGAGAAGTGGGTAGAAGCAAAGTGGGAGGCAGGGGCGAAAAGAGAATCGAAGTACGGGGGAAGGGGGGAGGGCAAGGGCGGACGCGAGAGTGTGCAAGTGCAGTATCGAAGGGAGTGGTGCGAAGGAGACAGTGCGGGAAAGGATGATCGCGGGGTAGAGAAGTGGGTAGAAGCAAAGTGGGAGGCAGGGGCGAAAAGAGAATCGAAGTACGGGGGAAGGGGGGAGGGCATGGGCGGGCGCGAAAGTGTGCTGGAGCGTGCGAAGGGGGTGGGGGCGGAGGAGACAGTGCGGGAAGCAAAGTGGGAACAGCACGTAGGGTTGTAGAGAGGGGCGGGCAGGCGCGGGCGGGAAGAGTTGGGGGCGTGAGCGAGGACGAAGGCAGGGGCGAAAAGAAAATCGGAGCGTGAGACGAAGGCGGGCAGGGGAGGATAATAAGAAGCCCTAATTATCATACATACCTATCGTTTTCTTTCCATGAAGAGCTTCCTTTTTAATGAAACGGATATTACTAGTCAGATTTGGTTTCATAATGTCCAACACAAAATCTAAGCAATTCAGCTGCACTAAAATATGACGAATGAAGGTGGCCCCTGGTCAGTTTCCGCTGTGAATTAATTACTATTTCAATAAAAATGTCGTGGGTTGTGAAATGTCAGAAATCGAAGATTGGGGGTGCACAAAATAAAATAAAATAAGACTGTTAAAAAAATTGTTGCTATAAAACTGGTGAAATGCATCCTCAATTTCGCCAATATGTGTCCGAAGATCAAATGACGACTGATTGACAAGTGGTGTTTGACACATTGAGAATAGGCGGGTGAGAACCCTTATGTCTACGTGTCCTGCGATTTTCACTTGAGTGACCCCAATATTGGTTTGCCGATGTCTTCCACTGGATGAACGATTAATGATGATCACGAGAGACAAATGACGCTGAGGGACGAAGGCCTTCGGCGTCACGTACTTGCACAAAGCTCTTGCGTCACCGATGTCAGCTAAACGGATGATAATATCTCTCAAATCGCGGTGCACTTTGTTCCGGCCGCCCACTCCCACCTTATCTCTGTTCTGCCGCACCTGCCGTTCCCCATACTGCACCTGCTACGCGACCGTCCTACACGGCGGTGGCGGCCTGCATCGCGTCACACGGGGCCCACATCACGGGCGCAGCAGACGGCTGGCAGGCGAGCCTTTACCTGCTCGGGGGCGGCGCGGCTCAAAGAGCGGCGTGGGCGGGGCGGGGCGAGGCAACCTCCACCTGTGGGTGGGCGGGCGGGCGGGAGAGGCTTCAATAGGGGATCGCCCAGAGCGGGCGGGCGGGTCCCGTCAATAGAGCCACGCGGAGAAAGGCGCCGGCACCTCGCGTCGGGATAAAGGAACGCCCCCCCCCCCCGCGCCCGCGCCCGGCTCGCGAGATGGGCCCCCTCGCCGCGTAAGAGCGGGTAAGCGATAGGCGGCGAGTGATACAGCCCCCCGTCCTCCGCCCCGGCCCCCGTCCTCGCTTACGCCCCCCGGCTCTTGCCCTGCCCGCCACGCTCTGCAGTCCCGCGGGCTGTTCCCACTTTGCTTCCCGCTCTGTCTCGTCTGCCCCGCCCCCTTCGCACGCTCCTGTACACTCTCGCGCCCGTCCTTGCCCTCCCCGCCTTTGCCACGCGCTTCGATTCTCTTTCCGCCCGTGCCTCCGTTCTCGCTCACGTGCCTAGTTCTTGCCCTGCCCCTCCCTGCCGCCCCGCGAGCTGTCTCACACTTCCCTTCTATCCGCTTTTCTACCTCGTGCTCGCCCTTTCCCACACTGTCTCCTCCACCCCGCTCCCTTCGATACTGCTTTTGCACACTCTCGCGCCCGTCCTTGCCCTGTCCGCCTTCGCCCCGCGCCCCGATTCTCTTCGCACCCCTGCCCCCGTCCACGCTCTCGCCCGCAACTGCACACCCCTCTGCCCCGGATGCCGCCTCCGCGTTCGACCTCCCACCGTGCCACGCCCCTCCACGTCTTCCTGCCCGCCCCCGTCACCATTCTTGTCTCTACACTCACCATATCCTTTACCGCTAGCTCCGCCCCCGCCTCCTTCGGCTCTTCTCTTGCCCAGTTTCGCTCTCGACCCTGCTCAAACTCCTGCACTGATCCCCGCCTCCGCCCCCGTCCCCGATTCTCACTTCGCCCATGCCTCTCTTCGTCGCTCTCGCCTCGAAGCCGTCCAACCTCTTCCTCCGTCCCCGCTCTCGACCTCCACATCGCACCCCGCTCACGGTTGCGGGCCTCCGTTTCCCTGTTCCCACCATCAGCCCCACTTCCGTCTCTGCCATTTCGTCGCCGCTTCCGCCTCGCCCCGCCTCGCCCCGCCTCGCCCCGCCTCGCCCCGCCTCGCCCCGCCTCGCCCCGCCTCGCCCCGCCTCGCCCCGCCTCGCCCTCGTCTCGCCCCGCCTCGCCCCCTCGCCCCGCGTCTCGCCCCGCCTCGCCCCGTCTCGCCCTGCCACGCCCCGCCTCCCCTCGCCCCGCCCCGCCCCCACAACCGCTTCGCGTCCCGGCACTGCGCCCGCCCACGTTCTCTTCCATCCCACCATCTCCCCTCGCCCCCCTCCGCGCCACACCCCCCTCGCTTCGGACTGATCGAAGAGCGGCCGAACGCATCCTTTGGCCGCAGACGAGCAGGGAAGCGAGCGATCTGGTGGAGGCCCCGCCCACGTGTGTGGCACGATGAGTCATACGGAACACGCGCTCGCCTGATCCCTTTGGTATGCACCGAGACTATTCATATTAAAGAAAAATCCTTTGAACGACGTATTTCTCTGAAACTCAGTAGCTCGAATCGCATTGACTAGAATTCCTCGCTGTTTCGATTGTACTTTTTTTTCCTCATCGCCATATCCTCTGTCTCCGCCTCCTTCCCCCGACACACCCACGTCTGCGCCATAAGCAAAGCAGCCGGAATCCCTTGCAGTGAAACAGGGAGGTTAGCGTGCGATTGGAGGTCGTTCACAGAAGGGGGCGTATCATCTGACACGTTTTACGCGATCTCGCGGCAGGCAGGTACACTAAAGATGAGCTCTTTAGTATATTGTTTTAACACGATTTCTTTTTGGTTTGTGATGTAATCTTTTTTCTCTTTAAATTCCGTAGGATTTCTACAATTCGACCTTCCTTATTCGAATTTTATTTTTTGAGATTTCGGAATTCCCAGAATTATTTTCCTTGCTGTGAGATCAAATATTATTGAGTACGTTAAGATGAATGAACATTCAAGTACTACCAAAGTTCGCATGATCGACATCCCAATCATTAATTTCATCTTATAAGGTGAGTTAGTGAGTTTCCAAATTTTTAGATGTTTTAAATTTTGAGATTCGAAATTTTATGAGAAATTTACATTTTGAGATAATTTTTTTACTTAAAGTCGAGTTTATAATTCCACTCTCTGTTGAAAACTACCTGACTCCCAGATCGGTAGCAGATGATTATGAAAAGCGCACAAATATCAAACAAAATTATAGAGCATTTACAGTGGTATATTTTTTCCTCTCGTACAATATGAAGGAAGTATGTACTATACTATATCTCTATTCAGGTGTTGCAGTTCGAGTCTTTAGCTTCACTGAAAATATAGGCCTCATTGTTGAGAATTAGTTTTTATTTACCGAATGTCAGCATGATTGTTACTTTCTCATAGTTTTGTTTTTTCCTCTCCCTTTAATGAAAACTTTATAATAATATTGAAACAAATTTTCACGGCAATTAAAATACTGTCCTTTACCGAGCACTTAGTCAAATTGCGTATTAAATGCCTCACCGTTGATTATAGTCGAGCCTTTTTAAACTTTCAATTAATCATAAATTTAATAATGATTTAATTTATAAAAAAGAGAGAATAAAATTAGAGCTGCATGGTCATCACTAGACATCGGATGTTTAGGGAAATGCCTATTTTTTTCTAGCGAACTTATTTAAAGACTGATAATATATGTCCACGAATCATAAATGATGACATATGACGAAGTTTTATAATGCTTATTTTTGCTTATTTTAGCATAAATGCCTATTGTTTGCATAAATACATTTTTTAGGACTTTTTTGCCTTTTATTTATTATATTTATATACAATGCTAAAATATAGGAAAATCGGCGATGGTGCAACGTGACCATTCATTACGAAACCTTCAATTCACGTCTTGAAATTTAAAATCACGAGAGAATTCCTGAAAGTATACCAACTGATTTTTCTCCATTTCCCTATTTCATAAATACCAACCATGATCTGAGAACATGGACGATTGATGATACACCGAGGGAACCGAAATTTTAAGTGGAAATAAATATAAATTCTCAGAAGGTTTCAGTGTTGCTAGTTTTGGACTGCTAAAATATATGCCAGTCACATCGTTCAGATATCTTTCTCCGCATTGAAGCTGATTTTGTCTCCCAGTCGTCGCAAATTTGAAATTGTGAGCCTGTAAAAGTTACCGGTAATATGTGAATATTACTGGTTAATGGAAACTATTAAGAATAAAACGTAGAAAAGTTGTAAATATGTAAATCTAGTTTTACATTAAAATATACGAACTGATTTTGTGCATTTAAGTTTAGAAAATAATACAGACAAAAATTACAAGTTTTCCATTTTATTGTGTACGTAACATATGACAGTGCCTTTTTTCTCCTTATTCTAGACTTTTTCAGTGCCTTTTTAGGCGCCTAAAAGACAATTGTTTAGTGCCTAAACATCCGATGTCTAGTCATCACACTCGATCACACATGGGACTGTCAGCGATTTGAGACGTGTACAATAACGAACACGAATCATCCTTGTTCTACCCTTTTTCTAAAACAACGTTTGTCGTGACTTGCGCCGAATTTCGTACAACAAACGTTGGCATTGAATTGCACGTGTAATTAGTACAATTGGCAATCCTTTTGCATTGTGGAAGAGTACACCGTATTTCCCCTGCAAGGCTATGTCGAGGGAGGGCGACAATGCGCTCTGGCTCGCAAATCACCGCATAGCATTCATTCTTCGCCTTCTTTCAGCGCCCCCCCCCCCCTCGCGCTGCAAAAGTGAGCCTCGCCAACTCTGCTGGGGCGAGAAATTGAATATGGCGCGACCGTCCTTCATGGTCTGCATCACCCGGGCCGCCTGGCGGTGCCCGCGGCGGTGACGTTGACGGAGATGGTGATGGTGGTGGTGACGGCGGTGGCCGCCCGCTCTCCCGACATTTTGTGAATGTGAGACTGGGGAAGAATTCCGCCACCTTCCGTGATAAAAACATGTACGATAATTACGAAACGCATAGTAGTTAGCCATAGCAGTTAATGTGCCTGGAAACGCGAAATAATCATGAAGACCGACGTGTAAGGCTTTTTGTTTCAGCCCACTTCCGGCCAGATGAATTAGTGCTGTCGTCCAGGGTTGTACCGTCATTATCAGTTGTTTCAGAATTGGTAAGATTTTATCATAATTATAGAAATTTTCTAATTCTATAGAATAGGGCCGTCAGACCAGTTCTATACTGCAACTTCTTCTTGGACGGTCACTATCATTCGCTTTGTACGAATGCCAGGAAGGTCGACGAATTTCAATTCAATTCAATTCAATTCGATGATGCCTTATTTTACGAGGCAAGACTCAGGCCATCAGACCCGCTCTGTGGTTTCCCAACTCAAATTTCGTTATTCTTCTTTAACCATCTAGAAGAGAAAGAAGGTATCCTTCGGGTGACGAAACATACGATTTAAATTTAGATCTGAGTCTTCATTTAGGTTTGAAGATCCTTTACATGCAATAAATCTACAAGATGGGACAGCCGCCTTTCTACGTCCGAATAGTTTTTCGTCCTAAAAAATCGACAGCTTCGATCGGGTTTTGAACCTGCAAACTTGGATATGGTATAACACCTCGATACGCTAAATATTGCACCATCGAAGCTGCAGTTGTCATGTGAGTGAGGACCACCTCTCGTGTCGAACTTCTGTGAGGAAGTATCGAGAGAAGACTTTTCGTACTAAAAATATCACGTAGGTTCAGGAAGTCACTGATACTTGTATCATGAAGTGGGTGAAGCACAGACTGAATCTTATCAGAAGATTAGCTTATCCAACTATCTATAATGTGTAGTGCGTTGGGAAGTACCTAATACTGCCCACGTTTTTTGATTAGATATAATTTCTTCCGTTCTGAGATCCAAAATCTAAAATTTTTCGAATTTCCTCTACTTCTATCTGATAACATAAAAAAATGGGTATGAAAGTTACAATGATAGGGAAAAGTAGACATGAAGAAATATAGAGGTGTTAAATTAAAATTGAGGAAAATATTTTCATAATGATTGGTAAGGTGTAACAAATTGTGCTAAGCAGGATTTAACGATCCAAAGAGCACAGATGATGTAGGGTCGTCGGTTCAAAACTAGCTGTTTCACCCGTTTGTCTGCGTCGAGGGACTGACCCGTCAAACAAAGTGGCACTAGAAGTAAAATGCGAAGAAGTAGGAGGCCAAGAACAAGGGAGTGAAGAAAATGAAGAAAGAGGAGGATGCGAAAGAAGATAAGAAGTGAATTTCGAATATATGAAGTGGGAGAAGGAGAAACATAAAGGAATGGGAACGAGAAAAATAAAAAGAAAGGAAAGAAGAATGAGAGAGAGAGAAGAAGATAATATAACTGGAAGAGGAAAAGGAGACGAAAATGTAGGAGGAGGAGGGAGAGAAAAAAGAGCAGTAATGAACGAGAAGGTGCAGAATTAGAGAATGGAGAAGGACCCCTTGTTTTTCTTCGGGACATAAGAACACAAAGTAGCCGCAGGGACCGGGCGAACGTCAGTGCTGATACGTTCGTGTTGCTGCGCGAGCCTCTGGCAACGAAGCATCTTCTTCCGCAGACATCGCGGTGGTGGAAGAGGAGCTATCAGCGGCAGCGTTGGCAGAGGACGAGAGGCTGGCGTGGGCTCGGGCGATTGATTGATTGTTACTGATTCCGGGCGCGTCAACTACTGAAGACATTAGTCCCGTAAGTGTAGTGTATTTTTTTCCATCGGGAGGTGGCGGTGATCTTCCCCACACTGGATAGCGAGATCCGGCGCCGACCTACTGTCGACTAGCGGGGTTTTCCCTAAGCAGGTATCTCCCACCAGCGGGGCACCGCCCCAGCCGGGACAAGTTCTAAGTCCCCGACGGGAATATGTGGTACTGTAATGCATGTGTGTGTGTGTGTGTGTGTGTGTGTGAGAGAGAGAGAGAGAGAGAGAGAGAGAGAGAGAGAGAGAGAGAAAATAGGACAAGGAAGAGGAAGGAAAGATCGTGCGCGGTCCGTGGCCCGTTTGTTAGGGTACTGCTCCGGCATTCGCCTGGTGATGATCTGAGAACCCACGGAAAACTACCGATCAGAGCAGCCGGCCGCTAGAATTCTCCTCCAGACAGCGACTGCATTCGACCTAGCTGAAGAGCTAGTGTCGAAAATCCTGCCGCCGTGGGGAGTGTAACCTAGGACCTCCCAGTCAGAGGCACTGCAGTGACATCAGTTGATGCACTGAGCCACCGCTGCCGGTCGGACGTGGGCGGCGGATGCGGAGGGGCGTTGCTGGGTGGCGCGTCTCCCTGGACGCTCACGGCGCGTGCGACAGCGTCGGCCACGCACAGTGGGAAGTGACGGAACTGCCAGCAGGATAACTCACAGTGGTTACTCTAGGCGAATGGTTCAGAAAAAAAGATAAAGCGGCAGCGATGGTGTAACGGTTAGCGTATCGGACTGTTTTACCCAAGTTGGCGGGTTCGAACCCGATCCAAGCCGTGGATTTTTAAGGGCGAAAAAATCATTCGTACGCCTTCCTTCGGAGGGGAAGTAAAGCCGGCTGTCACATGTTAGTAGATTTACTGCATGTAAAAGATCCTCAAGCCTAAATGACGCCTCTGAGCTAAATTCAAATCGCCTGTTTCGTCGCCCAAGTAATACCTTCTTTCTCCCATGGTTGGTGAAAGGAGCGTAGCGGAATTTGCGTGGTCAGACGGAAGAGCCTCATGGCCTGAGTCTCACCACGTAAAATAAGGCAAATTCAATTCAATTCAATAAAGTGAAAGAAAACAAAGTGATTTTGTTACTGAGCGGGGCTTTACGCGTGAGGAATACGAACGTTCGGTGAGAGCGTAGATTTCCGCCGCCGGAGTCAGTAGGTACTTGGCTGTCACTTAGACGCCGCGTTCTAGACAAAGGTGCCAATGTTTCGGCCGACATTTTGCGCTCTTCTCCAGGGCGAAATGGCGAAATTTCTGTCGCAGAATGGCCGCTAATCGTTGGCATCTGCGCATAGGACGCGGCGTCTTCCAGACAGCCAAGTGGCTAAGGATGTTACGTGTATAAAATTCAGTAGGTGAATAGAGACCACATTGTATTGGGTTACTCGAAACCTCATTTCTCTCCATCGCTTAGTTCTTTTACTTCTTCTTCTTCTTCTTCAACTCTCTCTTCGCCTCCTCATCGTTAACACTGCTAAAATTAATTTGTCACAGTAGTTCAGGAGTGGATCAAGCCGACCATTTGGGGGGGGGGGGGGCGAAGCATCTTACATTTTTGTTAAATAACAAAAATATTAGTTAGTATTTTGTATATTATTCATATACTGTAGTTATGATACTATACAATATTATTGTTCAAATAGTTACATAATTCATACATAAATATTTACAGCAATTTTGCCAAATATAGAAAGGTACACGAAAACTCTTGACCTGTTGGGGGGGGGGGGGCGAAAGCATGGCCTCCATGCCACCTCCCCCCTCCCGAATCCGCCAGTGCAGCAGTAGCATGTGCTGCACAATCCCATTTGATTCTTATGTATATTTGAATTACATTCGTTTACATTTGTTCACTTTTTTCTCGACGTTTGGGCTCACTTTCAAGAGCTGTACTTCACTTTCGAAAATAGAATTAGTTAATTAGAAAACGTACACAGATTACACTTGTCCGTAAAACATATACCACTATTCATCGTGGAGAATAGTAGCGCTGTACACGTCTGATTAAGACGAGTCTTCAATTTTGTTAGTAATTCACACAACATAGTTCTAAAATATTAGGGTACATTTGCTTGTACCTAGTACAACGAAACATATGTATTATATATATGTGTAATATATACATATATTATATACATGTATATTATATATATGTATATAACATATTCTTTATTTTTAACTCTCGAATTAATAAAATAACACTTTCATCATTACAGTTATCATTGGTCATTTTTTCAAATTAAAAAAGTGTAATCTATTAATTTGGTAATTAAGAAAAGTTACCTTTCGCTTTCATTACACATTACAGCTCCTGAAGAGGCCAAATCCTAGGTCACACAACGCGGAGAAAAAGTGAAAAAAGAAAAATATGAAGGGGTCACCACAATTGTGGTCTAAGTCACATTTTAGGAAAGAGTAGAAAAAATCAATTTAAAGTTTCAAAGACCTAGGATTTGGCCTCTTCAGGAGCTGTAATGTGTAATGAAAGCGAAAGGTAACTTTTCTTAACTACAAAATTAATAGATAACACTTTTTTTAATTTGAAAAAATGATAACTGTATATTTGTGGTTAGAAAGAGTTGTGAAGAGAAAAAATAAGAACTTCATTCTTAACTTAATAGAGGAAAACTCAACAAACTAATAATGTACAAAGATAGTTCACCTTCTTAAATAACAAAAGGTGTCAAAAACTCATTTTTGATTTTTGGAGGTTAGATCACTATGGCTCTCAGCCCTTTATGTGTTTTAAATGAAGGTATTTTATAAGTAGTTAACACTCCGTCACTCGTGCCGTTGGATAGAGTCAAACACAAGTTTCTTTTCTAATTAAAAAAGGAATGAGCCTTCCACGGATAAAAACAATGTTTCTTGGTGTCTGAGAAGGGTATCAATGAACTTCGTATCTGTGTTATGCACTGCGTCACCATACCCTGAATTAAAATCTCTGTGCTTATTTGACAGAATCTAACATGCGAGTACTGTATGTAACGGTGTTCTTGAATTCTTGACCAAAATTATATTTTTCTGTAATATGAGAGAGTTTAATATTTCAAATGTTGTGTCAATGCGTTTCTCTCGTTACTGTGCAAAAACGTAAATATTAGAAGATGTAGAAAAATAAATAATACGGGTGTTAGACGTAGTCCATCGCGCAAGTACTCGTGCTACGAATGGCCGTGCAATAGAATAATATAATAGAAGCTTCAAATATGGTTTGTAGTTATTTATTGTTTTTTACAAAGCGTATTCAATCATAATATAAGAACAGATAGATAAGAAAAATGTATTAATGGTGTTAATAAAGAAAATAAACTTCATAATGAGTGTGTTGGACGGAGTCCAACGCGCGAGTAGTCGTGTTACGAATGGCCGTGCGAGTGACGGAATGTTAAATTACATTTTAGATAGATAGATACTATTAAATACAAGACTACACGACTTTTTAATTACACTTCACTTCACAACATTTGAAATTCACTTCTCTTTCTACTTCTATACTGCACTACACTGCACAACACGTCACCACACTTCAATACAATACTACTTTGAATATAATTATATATTTAATACAGGAACGCATTTAATAGTAATTAACTCAATAATAATAGCAATAAAAATAACAATAATAATCAAATATTAACTGATATAATAATCCAACTTACTAAATAAATAAGGTTTAAAGTTTTAGTGCAGTTTTATTTTATATAAACATATTCTATATTGAAGCAGGCTACTTTCTTTTCGTGTTCCCTTGGCTCTGTAGCACTGGTCCACTGGCAGCACCGCATCGCCGGCGCGTCGTGGGCCTGTCCGTCCGCCGCGCCGCGCGCGGCAGCGCGGCTCTTCCGATAAAGTGTCAGGCGTCCCCCGGGCGCCGGACGCCGCTCACCGTCCCCGCCCACGCCCACGCCCACGCCTCGCGCGCCGCCTGTCGGGGCGGCCGGCCGCAGGGGAGCGACGGGCGCGGAGACGCCCAGCCACGCCCCCTCGGCGTTTTAGCCACGAGGGTGCGGTGCCTTATGCCAATTATTTTTTCTTTCTCCTACGGAGTAGACAGAAAGTTATGTAATGCTGCGCGAAAAAACGGCGAAGTTTCGGCAGAGAAACTCTTGTTTCAGGGTTCTGGTAACGAAAAAGAGGATAAATTCAGTTGTTAAATTTGAAAAAAAAACTTTAACACGTGGTGTAGCCAGGATCTATGTTTTGGGGGTCCTTGATACCGAAAAATTGAATGACGGTAAAAAGTCTACTTGTGTGTCTGTCTGTCCTTCCGTCCGTCCGTCTGTCGTCTGTAAACAACGCTTGCTAACCGTTCAGCCGATTTTCTCCAAATTGATATTCCCCAATCGGTCTGGCTGATGTCGCCGCCCCTTGAATTTGAAACTGATATTATAATTTCACAATTTTAAATAAAGTTAATTTATATAAAATTATGTTTAATATATAGGCTTTATTTTAGGAGGAAAAGTAATCGTTAGCTCCGATCTTTCAATCGTCAGTCATGAAAGGTCGAGGAAGATACCGAAGATACGTGTAAAGAGTCCACTGCAGTAGTGAATGTCATGAACTCCATAAAAAACTTTACAATAAAAACTTTGTTTCAATGTGTCATTCTAAATTCACGAAACATTAACTAGCAAAAACTACAAAAAGAAAACAAAATGTCTAGAAATGACAAAAATTACGCAAAGGTCCAGAAAAATGATCTAATGAAAGAAGGCACAAAAATGACCCATAATAAAATACCCATAAATAACTACACATTTCTATCACCTATATGTCGTGATAAACATTCATTTAATTGTTACCTACGTCTAGAATGCTCCCATAAAAAGATGACATGTCATCAGATACGAGCCCTGATTATAACATATACCCATAAACATACATATACCCATAGTCGTGCGCACATGCGGGAGGAAGGATATCTTGCCTTCCGTCCTGCAAATTCTGAAAGGAGCCCCTTAACCCTTCGTAGTAATATATCTTATTTCCCTGAATATGTTCAATCCCTGATTTTCTTCTTATTTAATCTGATAATTTGGGAAGTGTTTTATGTGTGGAAGAGAGACATTCCAAGCCAACTGGCAAGCTGTAAATGGTGTAATATAATATCAATTATATTTATTGAATGTGTCATTAAAGTTAAGATTTAATTCTCCCTGTAGTATTTTTTATTTACAAGTAAAATATGTCATACTATGAAAATAAAAAGGTTTAATAAAGATGAACTAGAAATGCGTTTGTGTCCTCTCATTTTTGACTACGCACGTTCATACATATAACATAATAATTATAACTTATGTGTAGCATGATACGATATTTATAACTTATATGAGCATGACTTATATGAAGTATGATAAGAGAAAAAATAGAAAGTGGTAGTAGATTGTAGTTAATGATAACTCATTATGACCGACATAGGTGACTCCGGTCTTCAGCTGATGCCTCTGACCGGGACGACCTGGGGTTCGAGTTCCGACTATGGTAGGATTTTCGACACTAGCTAGTTAGATAGTTCGACTTCAGCCGCAGTCTGAAGCAGAATTCTAGCGGACGGCTGCTCTGATCGGTTGTTTTCCATCGTTTCTCTGATCAATACCAAGCGATTGCGGAAGTAGTACCCTAACAAATGGGCCACGGACCGGGAGAGAACATACGTGCTGGGAGACCAGTCGGGAGCTTAGAGCTTGCCTCGGCTGGGACGGTGCACCGCTTGTGGGAGATACCTGGTCAGGGAAAAACCCTGCTAGCGGACGGGTAGGTCAGAGCCAGATCTCGTCATTCACCGGCCAGCTTTCAGGCCAATCTCACATCACTGGCACCAATGTTCGAAAAAACGGTAATCGAAAAGCTTATTCACAGACACGACAAATATCCAGGTGTCCAGGCGAATACGCGATCTTCGGGGCGATTGTGAAGCAAAGTAATAACTTTTGGTAAATATGCATTTTTTTCTTTATTCTTGTCTTTTTTGTTTAGTCCATCGGAGGTTGAAAAGAAGTATTTTATTACTAAGGGATATCGAGCTCCTTTCAGTATTTTCGCCGCCCCCTCCCGTGATGAAAACGCACACTACACTTACGGAAATTATAAAGTTATCCGTTAGCGCGCCCGGAATCACCAAGCAATCAATCAAACTCGTGTAGAAAAATGTAAGAACAAGGAAAACATTTCAAAGTCGTTTCCCACGATTTCACTTGGAACTGCTTTCCCCCTCTTCTAGCGCTGAGTTCCTTCCAGTGCGCCCCTCCCGCCCCTGGCTGTCTTTGAGCCGCGCGCGCCGGGCGCCGCCCACGTGCGGTCGCGACAATGGCGCGGCCGGCGCCGCCCCGCTGTCTGCTGTCGGCCGTTTACGCAAGGAAGCGCGAACGCCCCTCGCGCGGGCGGCCGGTGTGGGCGGGCGGGCGGGCGGTGGGCGGTGGGTGGTGGGTGGGCGGGCGCGGTGGGTGGGTGAGTGGTGGGTGTGGGTGGGTGGGTGGGTGAGCGAGAGAGTGGGTGGGTGGGTGGGCGGGTGGGTGGGTGGGTGGGTGGGCGGTGGTGGGCGGGCGGGCGTGGCGGGCGGGCGGGCGGGCGTGGCGGGCGGGCGGGCGGGCGGGCGGGCGGGCGGGCGGGCGGGCGGGCGGGCGGGCGGGCGGGCGGGCGGGCGGGCGGGCGGGCGGGCGGGCGGGCGGGTGGACGGTGGACGGTGGGCGGTGGGTGGTGGGCGGGCGGGCGGACGGGCGGGCGGTTGTGGTGGGCGGGCGGGCGGGTGGTGGCGGGCGGGCGGGCGGACGGTGGCGGGCGGGCGGGTGGGTGGTGGGCGGTGGGCGGGGGCCGCCCGCACGCCTTCGTCGCCCGCTGCGTTGCGGGCACCTGGCTGCGGTCGCCGGCGAGTGGGGGCGTGCGGTAGGTCGCGAAGGTGTCACCGCTGCGCGCGCTGCCCAAGGGCTGACGTTCGCGCAACCGACCGCCCCGCCCCCTCGCGGGTGAGCTGTGCAGCAAATCTTTCCCACCCGGCCATGCTGACTCGCCTTCTTTCAGTTCTCCCCGCCTTGACAACATGACCGCACTGAGTGCCCTGAAATAGCCCGTGTAAGACAGTCCTTAAACTTAAACGATTCTTTATTTAATTCCTTCTCCTTCCCAGAAGAATGTTTCTTTAATTCCTTCTCCTTCCCAGAAGAATGTAAAAAAGTCTTACAACTTTTAAAAATCTCAAAAATTGACACCTTAATATGAATCCATCCTTTACCTACATCTTACCCAGTACAACCCTTCAAACGTGTTATGAATATCAAAGGCATTGTATTGTAAATAAATATGTGTATTTATCTCAATGATGTAAATACCCCAAAAAATTGACTCTATTACAATTTCATGTTTGTATGAACTGTATATTATTGTGAAATGAAATAATTGTAAAACTTGTGTAAACTCTAAATTGATACTCGTGGTCACTTATGACCCAGTTGTTGAACAACGACCTTAAATAAATAAATGTAAAAAACAAAAAATATAACCACACTGTGTCTCCTGACCAGTTCACCGTGGCCTCGCATGAATCACAATAATTCCTCCACTCCCTACTATTTTCCCCTAGCCTAATAATGTATCCCTCCGACCTATTCTCCCTAGCCCACAGATCCAGCTCATACTAGGATGAACTGTATAACTGCATCATCAACGAGTAATAGATGTTTGAAAATTTCCAGATGCACTTGCACCTCTACATCTTTTTCTACACAGCTCCCTCATTCGCCTGGCATTGAACAGAGATATCATGGAAAACTATTAATCAGAGAAACCGGATTCTAGAACAGTTTCAATTCGATCAAGTTGTTTAGTTCTTGTCAAAAATTCTCCACCGTCTGAACTCTAACACTAGTGCCTTCCGCTGGTTTTCCATATCACTTTCATACGTATCTCAAACACCTCTGCGATTTTTACATATCTGCCTGTGACATTTCATCAGCTGTTACGGTGCCATCCAATCGGGATCGTACACGTCACTACAGTGATGCCACTATGGTGGCTATCAATCTTTTGATTGAATGACACTGTAACAGCTGATTTACTTCACAGGCAGCTATGTAAAAATCGCAGTATATATATATATATATATATATATATATATATATATATATATATATATACCCCGCGCGGTCTTACTTCCCCACTCTCTTCTCTTCCCATTTCCAGGCGCCAGTGGCCATAGATAAAGTGTAACTGCAAACAATGCAAAAACAACAAAAGTTGGCACTGCAACGTCTCTGACGTGAAGGTTCTTCGGTTCGAGTCCCAATGGTGGCGGAATTTCATGACTAGCTAGATAATCGTGTCCAATTCAACCACCATCTGGAGGGGATTCTAGTGACAGGTTTCTCAGGTCTGCACTCGGTCCGAGGTTTCTCTGACTAATACCACGCTAATACTCGAGCATGACTTAACAAACGGGCCACGATATGTTCGCGCTCTTTCCTTCCCAATCCTTGTCCAATCCTTTCCCCTTACACAGTATTATGCACGACACTACCATTCAATTTCGGAGACCTAACATAGAGCTTGTCCCGACTGGGGCGGTGCACCATTGGCAAAGATACCTGGAGTGGGAAAACTGACGTATGATCCGGCGCCGGATCTCACTTGTAACGGACGAGGAACACAGTCATCTCCCGAAATATAACATGCCACTACCCTAACAGGACTAATAACTCAGTTGACGAATCTGAGAGAGCACGTTATAACCTATCAATCCCATCGAATCGAATCGAAAGGTACTGGCAATTCTATGACATCATGGTTTTCAATCCAGAGGCCGGACTGGAGCCGCGGGTGACGGGGAAAAATCGAGAGCAGATGTCTGCGGCCACGTAGAACGTGATTGCGTGCGGTAGGTCGCGAAGACTGTCACTGCCCCTCACCCCTCCTCACTCCCTGGCAGCCTGCGGCGTCAGGGCTCCGCCGCTCATTCAGAGGAACCGAGGCAGAAGAGCCCTGCGCTGGACCTCCCTGCTTCGTGGTGGGGGTCCTTCACCTTTGTGGCTAACTGCCTTGCTCTCTCACGCGCGATTCTCTTCAGGATTGACAAATGGATCCAACAGCCAGCTGGAAGACCTTTCTACGACGCACAAATTGGAGATTGGAAGGAAAGTGTTTTTTTTTTCTTTTTTTTTACAAAATAATTTGGTAATTTTAAGTCACTGTGTTCAATGTTTGTCACTGTATTCCATCTTGCATGGATGGAAATGTGGAGATAGCGAGGAAAGTTTCTTTTTAACAAAATAATTTGGTAATTTTAACTCACTGGATTCAATGTTTGTCACTGTATTCAATCTTCTATGGACGGAAATGTGGAAATCGCAAGAAAAGTTTTTTATTTTTACAAAATAATTTGGTAATTTTAAGTCACTGTATTCAATACTTTTCATTTAAAGGGTAAAAATGTTTCAGTTTTTTTTAAAAAAAAATTTTAAACTTTTCATCGTATGGGCATATGTTTTGCCTAACAAGGGAGCATCCTTCGTCCAGTATAAAACAATAGCGTGTTTGTAAATTCGAATGTGCTCTCATTTCATAGACACATGAGGTAAGAAATATTGCATACAATTTAATAGATGTTTCTAGCTATCTTGGCAAAATAGTTTTAAAAAATGGAGGTTAAAAAAATTAAGAATTTTAGAATTATGAAGGAAATTCACTCCATTATAATTGTGGCAAATGGTATAGTACGAGTATCGCGGTGCTAAAGAAACTTACATACTTAGCAAATAAAAAAGAACAATGGGGTAGTACAGTGCTGGTGAAAAATCGATTATACTAATCAATTAAGCCATGTCAGTAGAATATTTTGCTCTTGAAGAAGTCGTCACCTAAATGTGCCAACCCTTGATCGCTATAGCGATTGCCGAGCGCATGCAACGAGTGAAGTGGGAATGGCAACCAAGTACACCTTTGGAAGGACAACGAGCCTCCTTAGTTTGATGAAGACAACACGATATGTCACAGGGGTGAAGGAGTAACGAGTTGAGCGAGACGAGATAAAGCAGAGTAGGAACAAATAAAAAAGGAAAGGTTAGAGTGGGGAGAGGAAAGAGGAGGTAGAACTTAGTGATGCGACATCGATGTTTCCAAAATCCGCTGTTCAAAATTCAAACATCACGCTCAGATACTTGGAAAATTAATATCGTGCGTCCAAGAGTTGCTATCGAGAATTCAAAGACATCAAGAGCCAGTGGTAAGCCTACATTTTATACATTGTCAGCGCTTACGAGAACAGACAATGGAAGGCTGGAATACATTTTGCCACAGCAAGAAGCATTAATTCTTGTGAAGGAGAGAAATTATCTGACTAAAAACCAAGCAATTTTTTTAAAACGAAGATCTTTTAAATCTGGTTTAGTAACCTCCAACCTTAAAGTCATGCTCAACAAAATTTTATTTAAAAGTAGTTTATTTCACACTATTTAATATATTATGAAGATTTAAGTGAACGCATCCCCACGCGAAATACAAAGACAGATGCAGGAAATACCAGGACGTTAGGGTGATTTCGGGCGAGAGATTGTCTGCTCGATGATGGATGTGCAAACAGTGATCGTTTCGATCGGACACGTAAACGTTAACAGTGGTACCATCACTAATTATTACATAATATAGCTTTTACAACACTTTGAAATTTGGATTTGTATATTCACAAAATATAGAGCATAAAACGTAAAAACATGGCGCACAACACATTGCTGTTAATAACATAGGCATTAATATATCGATGTTGAAAACATCGATGTTCCTATAAACACATTGGCATCGATGACTGATCCCTACGACTCCGGCTTCCGGGAATGGAGGGAAGAGAGAAGGTGTGAGGAAAGTGGAATGGATTGAGTGGAGGAGGTCGGAAGGGGACGTGGAATGGAAGAGAATGGAAAGAGGGAAGGAAAGTGAGTAGACCACGGGTTTTCAAGTGATTGATTTTTTCGTATTTCTGGGCGCGTCAACTGCTTCGGTCATGTCCCGTTAGTGTAGTGCATGTTTTTTTTGGGAGATGGCGGTGATCTTCCCCCGCTGGATGGCGAGATCCGGCACCGACCTACCGTCGGCTAGTGGGGTTTCCCCCTAACCAGGACTCTCCCACCAGCTGAGCACCGCCCAAGCCGGGACACGCTCTAAGCTCCCGACCGGTCTCCCGGAATATGTGGTAGTGTAATGCATGTGTGTGTGTGTGTGTGTAAAGGGAGAGTATAGGACAAGGAATGGGAAGGACAGATCGCGCGCGTTACGTGGCCCGTTTGGTAGGATACTGCACCGCCCTTCGCCTGGTGTTGATCGGAGAAACCACGGAAAACTACCGATCAGAGCAGCCGACCGCTAGAATTCTCCTCCAGACAGAAGGGTTTTCAAACTGCTTCGCGGTTCCCAGGAGTGTCGCGGCCATGTGGTAGAGGCGTCGCGGTGATTTATTAAAAATGATCTTTAGATTTGATTTTCTTTAATTCTTGTGTCATTTAGGTATTTTGTACTATCATACTATAAGTTATTTGTAAAGTCTATAATTTATTTTACTAATTAATTGTGGATTAATTCAACCTGGCAAGCCCTTTACCAATATCATATTGTATCACTTACTGGTGTTGAATATTTACTAGGTTATATCTTTGACCCAGGTGAATAAGCTGATAATACAATAAGTCAAAAAAACTTAATTGTACAAGGGAGCAAAAAACAACTTTAAACTAATGCTATAAGTAAGAGATTAATAATATTCAAATAAAATCTACACAAAAATAGTTTTGTTTGAATATTACCTTCGTTTGAATATCATTAATTCATGATTTAATTCATTTAAACGCTTGTTTTTTTGCTTTCCTGTAAAATTAAGTGTTTATGGCTTATCAGCTTATTCACCGGAATCAAAGATATTAAGCCTAATATATAAAACTTATTGTTACCAGGGAAGCTGGGAAAAGTTTCGTTTAAGTCAAGGGAGTCGCGGACGAAAAAAGTTTGAAAACTCTCTAGGGTAGAGACTACGGGGCCTGAGCTGGGCTGGCCGGATCATATGTGTATGTATTGGGGGGGGGGGTGAGTGTGGATTTTGCGTGGGCACGCCGAGCTGCGCTTCCCGGAAGGAACGTCGGGCGTGTGCATGTCCGATGAAAAAGAATCCGCTTGCCCCAGACTCTGCAGGCGAAGTGCCCCGAAAAGCGTATTAATTTCACATGACCCACGCCTACAAAGTGCCCTCTTCTTCACATCATATTTCTGGATGATTTTATTATGGTACGGAGTGGCCAAATTCTCAATTTCATTTTTACTACTTGCTCGTTTGCGAGTATCAGTAGAATAAAACGAAATCTTATATTATATTACAGAGTGGAACGTAATTGCTTAGATAACAAAATGACGAGTCTCTTGTTGTTGTTGAGAACATTTTAGGGAATCGGTTTTCCATTAAATATTTTCTTTTTCGAGAAAACTCGATTTTTTGTTACTTCCGGTGGTGCAATTCAAATTCCCTGCACTTCATGGGCACATGTGCTACTGGTGATTTTGATTGATTTGTGATTCCGAGTGCGTCAGCTACTATGGTCATTAGTTCCGTAAGTGTAGTGCAAGCTTTTTATCGCGAGAGGTGGCGGTGATCTCCCCCGCTGTATGGCGAGTCCCGGTGCCGACCTTTCCGTCGGCTTGGGGAGGTTTTCTCCAACCCGGTATCTCCCACCAGCGGAGGAACGCCCCGGCCGAGACAAAGCCCGACTGATGTCCCGACATGTGTGGTAGTGTAGTGAATGTAAGTGTAATTGTAAGTAAGGGGTGAGGTTAGGGTAAGGAAGAAGAAGGAAAAATCGTGCGCTCTCCGTGGCCCGTTGGTAAGTGTACTGCCCCAGCATTTTCCTAGTACTGATCGTAGAAACCACAGAAAACTACCGAACAGAGCTACCGACCGCTAGAATTCTCCTCCAGACAACGGTAAAATGGACCCAGTTGTGCAGCTACAATCGAAAAGTCTGCCACCGTCGGTATTCGAACCCTAGGACCACCCAGTCAGAGACACTGCACTTCCCGTTGGTAAGCGTTCAAGGGTTGGGTGGGGGTGGGGGCGATTGGCGGTAAACGAAGCACAGCCACAGCACTTTTCCTACTTTGATTGAATGATACTACATTGTAATTATGTAAATGTAAATATTTAACTGATTAGGCGGAAGAGCAGGCCTTACGGCCTGAGCCTCGCCAGAAATAAAGACATTATTATTATTATTATTATTATTATTATTATTATTATTATTATTATTATTATTATTATTATTATTATTATTATTATTATTATTATTATTATTATTATTATTATTATTATTATTATTATTATTATTATTAGCTATTAACATCGCATGTGGGCAAGGTGTAGCGTCGCCTGGTCCGGCGCCGGTGCGTCGGGCCGCTTCGGGGAAACCCGCGTTAAGCCGGATGTGGATGGGGGTGGACGGGTGCGGCGCCACGCCGCGCCGGTTGGAAAAGCCCTCAGGAATCCCGGCTGGAATTTCCTTCAAAGGGACGCGCGCGGATGCGAGTCTAGGAGGTGTCGGTTGTAGCTCTGGAAAGGCTGGCCAGCGAGCCGTGTGTCGCCCGCTGCTTGTAGGGTGGGGGCGAGCCGGCGGATATTTAAGGCCGCGCCGACAGGCGCCTCGCGGGATACGCTGGGTGTCGAAAGACGTGAGGTATCTCCAGTGCAATCCTTGCACGTGATCTTCAGGTCGAAGATCGGTTTGGCGACAAGCCATGTAACTGGTGTAGTTACGGGACTCTATGTCCGACAGCTTCGCACTTCGCGTTGCTTTTTGCTGCTTCCGAAGCAGTGGTTCTGGGCGAGGCCTAGGGGACGGTCGCGGGGTTTCGCGGCTAAGAGAATTGAAAGGTTGCCAAGGGGCTAGATTTTTGTATCATATCATTGTACATTAATTGTAAAAATCTGTAAATATATTGTATTTATTCAATCAGAACAGTCGTCTGTGTTTTTCACTCTAGTACGTCACAGACTCGGAACCTTTCTTTTCTAAAACTGGTGGCAGCGGTTATCGAAAACTCACGTCGGGGCGCTCGCAGCAAATCCTGCCAATTCTGTTTTCTAAAACTGGTGGCAGCGGCTATTGTAAACTCACGTCGGGGTGCCCGCACCAATTCTGCCATTTTTGTTGTCTAAAATTGGTAGCAGCGGTTATTGTAAATTCACGCCGGAGTGCCTGCGCCAATTGTTGCAATTGTAGTTCAAAATTGGTTGCAGTGGTGCTTAGAACTCACACCGGGTGGTTGTGCCAATTGCAGTTAATAATTGGTTACAACAGATTAAAGACTCACGTCTATCAATCAGCTTTGTGGAAGCAGTCACTACGTTCGCAACGAACGGGGAACGCGGAAGTCTGCAGCAGCATCCGCGGGGACATCAGTGCGGCATCAGAGCCATCGGTGCGCGCTGATTTATCAGAACAGCACGCGTAAAGACAGTGTACGCAGTTAAACGTGAATACGCGTCGTAAATACGTGGCGCCGGCAGTGTCGCGCACGCCACGAGAAACCGAAAAGTGCGGTGTTTCGGTACGGTAGTTTCGGGGCGGTACAATCCGACTCGGAACCTTTCTTTTCTAAAACTTGGTACTGGGACTGGAACGAGCTGATATTGGCACTGGAACTTGATCTGCTAATATTTGCATCACCGGAAGAACACATCACGGACCGACCTGAACGAGAGGAAGGAAGGAGGCCACAAACCGGATCCAGAAGGCGCTCACGCGACACCGAGGTCAACTGAACGTAAGTGTGTTTTTTGTTCTGGTCGGAGATCAATTCAGGCAATATGGCTTTCTTAGCGGGTTATAGGAAAGAGGTGCTTGTTAGGGTCGCGATGGAGATGGGGGAAACATTAGAAGGGAACGAAACCGTTGTTAAACTTAAATCAATCATTACGGAAAGCGAGCAGTACGAGGAATCATTCGTGAAACAACTCGCTGACCAAGAAAAAGAACAGGTTGCAGAAATACGAGAGCAGGAAAGATTACGCGAAGAGAGAGAGCAGGAAAGATTACGCGAAGAGAGAGTGTTAGAGCAGGAAAGAATACGCGAAGAGAGAGAGCAGGAAAGAATACGCGAAGAGAGAGAGCAGGAAAGAATACGCGAAGAACGCGAACGGCAATTTGAACTTGAAAAGTTAAAACTAACGAATCAGGCTCCCACGCGTGTTTCCATAGGTAGTAGCGACACGGGAAATCGAACTAATATTCGTATCAGCCAAGTCATGGACAAATTCAAAGGCGAAGGCGACGATATTACGTTGTTTTTAAGTGTTTTCGAGGCGCATGCTCGCCAGCTTGGTATTGCGCCGGTCGAATGGGTAAGCCATTTAATGGGTTTACTTCCTAATGAAGTGAACAACTGGCTCGTAGTAGGATCCGATTCACCGGATCAAGATTATGACCTAATTAAAGAACAATTATTAGATATGTACAAGTTCACGGCAGAAAAGTGCCGGCAGATGTTTTGTAGTCACGTAAAAGGTGCAAAGACCACTTGGAACGTCTATGCACGTGAATTAGCTAGTTATTGTAAAAAATGGGTCTCAGGTTTAAAGATAGAAACATTTGAGCAATTGCTAGATCTCGTTGTAACGGACCAGATGAAGCGAAAGGTGCCGGCGGTTATGCGTGACCATTTCATTGATGTGTGGGGTGAGGTTTCTGCGTCCCAAGATTTGGCACGAAGGCTGGACACCTACGAAAACAACCGGGCTAGCGGATATAAGAAGGATTTCTCGCGGTTCGGCAATAAAGAGCAGGCAGGCGAACGGAAATGGCCGAAGGCGACGGAAAGCGCGCCGACCACTTCCAAAACGGCAGTGCCGAAGGTAGCTAGTAACGCGGAGTTCGAGAAGCCGCAAGAACGGACGTGTTACTTATGTAAAAAACCAGGTCACATAAAAAGGTATTGTCCTCAAAATAACAATAAACCTAGCGAGAAGATGTGTCACGTGGCCGACGCTAGTGCGCCAGAGTTATTGTCTCCACACACATTTCTTGCCAAAATTTGCGGCGAAACAGTCACCTGTCTCCGTGACACGGGGGCCACGATCGACGTCATCAACGCAAAGCACGTCACGCCGACACAATATACCGGCGAGTCCGTATGGGTTCAGCAGCCCCTGGACGAAGCGCCGAAAAACCTACCGGTAGCCAAGGTAGAGATTGTAGGGCCATTCGGTACTCTTGTTACAGAGGCCGCAGTCGCGAAGAATTGCGACTTGCCTTATTACATTTTTAGTAATCGTTCTGCTACGATTTTGAAAGAAATAAAGCAAGGTTTCTTAGAACCACAGCCTATCTGCGCGGTGCGGACTAGGGCGCAAGCAGTTGCTGAGCGCGTAAGGGCGGAAGGGCCGCAGACAATAGAGGCGGTAGAGCCTGCCGAGAGTACGGGAAACGGCCGAGATCAGGACGCGTTCCAGGTAACCGCTTCGGAGGAAACCGAGGATGACAATAGAGTTGGTCAGGGCGAGGTCGACGCCCCGGGCAACTCGGAATCAAACGATCAGGAATCTGAATTAGATTTCGGTAGCATTGCTTTGGCTCGTTTGGACCCCACCGAATTTGCTACAGCTCAGAGACAAGACGAGGAGCTCGCGCCGTTGATTGAGCGTGCGGAAGGACCCGAGACGGATCGGCGCGATTATGTTATGAAAAACGGCCTATTGTTTCGTGTCCGGCATAGTAAGCGCGGAGAGCAGTTCACTATGTTAGTAATACCGCGGGTGTATCGTGGCACGATCTTAAAACTCTGTCATGAAGTTGCTCACGGTCATTTGGGGGTCACAAAAAGCAAAGATGCCATGGCCAAATATTTCTTCTGGCCGAATTGCTATAAGGATATTGAAAACTATGTGCGTAGTTGCGACAGTTGCCAACGAGTAGGAAACGGCGGCGAAAAACTTCGCGCGCCTTTGAAAATTGTTCCTATAACGGGCGAGGCATTCGAGAAAGTGAATGTCGACGCGTGTGGCCCATTTCCAGAATCGGTCACCGGAAACAAGTTTATTTTAACGGCGATGTGTTTAGCCACGAAGTATCCCGAGGCTATTCCGATACGGGACCTAACTTCGGTCACTGTAATTGAGGCATTACTAGAATTATTCAGTAGAATAGGATTTCCACGCGAATTGCAAACCGACCAGGGCACTTGCTTCACGAGTGCTTTGACAGCGGAATTCGCCGAGCGGTTTGGCATTAAACTGGTGAGAAGTTCGCCGTATCATCCTCAATCAAACGCAGTCGAAAGAATGCATCGAACTATGAACCGGCTTATGAAGGTTCTGTGTTTGGAGGCAGGGACGGATTGGGAATGCCAACTTCCCGCTATTATGTTCGCGTTGCGCACGAGTGTGCACGAATCATTAGGTTTCTCTCCTGCCGAATTGGTGTACGGGAAGAATCTCCGTACCCCCATGACACTTCTTTATGAAAGGCTTGCGGGAACTGCGGAAAGTGAAGAAAATTCTGTAGTTGAGCATGTATTCAAATTAATCAATCGTTTGAAACGTTCCCGTGACCTAGCTCACAATAGAATGGCTGAAGAACAGCAGAAACGTAAAGTGTGGTATGACCGGAAGGCGGTCTCACGTACTTTCGAGATAGGCGCGAAGGTGTTGGTTCTCGCACCTAACAGGACGCGGAAGCTCGCGGTTCAGTGGATAGGGCCGGGCGAGATTCGCGAGAAAATTTCGGAACATAACTATGTGGTCCAGATGCCGGGGCGGAAGGAACCCCGCGTCTATCACATTAATATGCTTAAAAGATACCACCAGCGGACAGAGTACTTAAATGTGCTTAGTTCTACGACTGTGACAGACGCAGGTGACGAAGACGCGCTAGATCGCTATGCGCTTAAATTGGATTGTTGCGACTTTGACGCGGAAGAAATGCTGAGCGGGACTGAGGTCGAACCGGAGTTTCGCGACGCTCTGAAAACGGTCATTTGTAAGTACAGGTCTATATTTAGTGAGAAACCCGGATTGACAGATATCACAACTATGGATATCGAGTTAACTGATACTAGCAAAGTGGTTCGAAGCGTACCCTACCGTACATCGCCGAGGCAGGCTAAGATATTACGGGAGGAAATCGATAGAATGCTTCGCGACAATATCATTGTGGAGGCGGAGAGTGATTATACGTCTCCCATGATATTGGTTGAAGCACCGGGCAAGAAACCACGGCCCTGTATCGATTATAGGCGCCTCAACGAAATTATTAAGACCGAATACTTTCCGTTACCCAATCTCGAAGAACGGATAGAACAGGTAGCTGCAGCTAAGATAATAAGTGTACTGGACCTTTGCAAATGTTTTTGGCAGATCGGTCTTACGGAAAGGGCACAAAGGTATTCGGCGTTCGTGACCAGTTTCGGCACGTACCGGCCGCTTAGATTACCTTTCGGAATAAAGAACGGTCCCTATCAATGTTGTCGCATTATGGGCACCTTGTTGAATAAATGCCAAGAATTCGCGGTACCATACCTTGATGACATCGCGGTTTTCAGTAACACTTGGCAAGAACACATTCGACACCTAGAGACGGTCTTTCGAATATTAAAATCCGCCAAATTGACAGTGCAACCGCGCAAGTGTTTGTTCGCGCGGGCTAACGTAAAATATCTTGGATACGTAGTCGGTAACGGGAAATTGCGGCCGGCCGAAGCCAAGATACAAGCAATCCAGAACTTTCCCAGACCAGAGTCAAAGAAACAAGTACGTTCTTTGCTCGGTTTGGTAGGATACTATCGACGTTTGATACCAGGGTTTGCGGAGAAGGCGGCGGCGCTGACCGATGTGCTGCGTGGGCGCGAACGCCAGGGTAAGATCGTCTGGACAGAGGCATGTGAAAGATCTTACAATGAGCTGCGACAAGCTCTCAGTGAAAAAACAGCGGTATATGCACCTGATTATAACAAGGAATTTCGAGTTCAGGCAGATGCTTCTCGGAGAGGCTTAGGCGTGGTTCTCTACCAAGTAAATGACGAGGGAGTAGAACAACCAGTCGTTTTTCTAAGCCGTAAATTAAATGATGCCGAAATGAATTATGGCACCACAGAACTAGAGTGTTTAGCGCTGATTTGGGGGTTGGATAAACTTAAAATTTATCTCGACGGGCAGGCCACAATTCAGGTCGAAACCGACCACAATCCGTTGGTCTGGTTGCGTAATACGGCCGGCAAAAACCCCAGATTATTACGCTGGTCTCTGTTAATCCAGCACCTCGATTTACGCATCAGGCACAAAAAGGGCTCAGAAAATGTTAATGCAGATGCGCTTAGCCGCATGTTTGATGATGTGAATTGATCCACCGGCGAGAATAGGGAACACGCACGTTCATGACATGTATAAATGTCGGTGAAATTCTATGTAAATAAATTTGTAAATTCAAGGGTAAAATTGTTTTGTTGTTTTTTTGGATATTTTTATATGTAGATACATACATGTGTCAATAAATTCAGTTAAGAACGGCACATGATGTATGTAACGAATTCCACAATTATGTAATATTTCAATGTAAAGTAAATGTTTGTATTTCAGGATCTTATGTAATTCAAGATGCGTCAAGAATTATTATGTAATATTTCAATGTAAAGTAAATGTTTGTATTTCAGGATAATATGTAATTCAAGATGCGTCAAGAATACTTATGTATATTTATGTATATAGGAGTAAGGTTTAAATGTACTGGCAACATAGCTTAGGTGAAAAGGGAGGGGGGACAGCCCAGAGATTTATTTCACACATTTCGATTAAATAGGGTTTGATATTTTGCTATAATTATGTTCATGTTCATATAAAAATTAGGATGTAGAGGTCTCACGACCAGGTAACTTAGCAGAATTTTTTTCCTGGGCATATTTTGCTGCGAAAAAAAATTCTCACCCCCCGGCATGGGAGGGTCTGTAGCGTCGCCTAGTCCGGCGCCGGTGCGTCGGGCCGCTTCGGGGAAACCCGCGTAAAGCCGGATGTGGATGGGGGTGGACGGGTGCGGCGCCACGCCGCGCCGGTTGGGAAAGCCCTCAGGAATCCCGGCTGGAATTTCCTTCAAAGGGACGCGCGCGGATGCGAGTCTAAGAGGTGTCGGTTGTAGCTCTGGAAAGGCTGGCCAGCGAGCCGTGTGTCGCCCGCTGCTTGTAGGGTGGGGGCGAGCCGGCGGATATTTAAGGCCGCGCCGACAGGCGCCTCGCGGGATACGCTGGGTGTCGAAAGACGTGAGGTATCTCCAGTGCAATCCTTGCACGTGATCTTCAGGTCGAAGATCGGTTTGGCGACAAGCCATGTAACTGGTGTAGTTACGGGACTCTATGTCCGACAGCTTCGCACTTCGCGTTGCTTTTTGCTGCTTCCGAAGCAGTGGTTCTGGGCGAGGCCTAGGGGACGGTCGCGGGGTTTCGCGGCTAAGAGAATTGAAAGGTTGCCAAGGGGCTAGATTTTTGTATCATATCATTGTACATTAATTGTAAAAAATCTGTAAATATATTGTATTTATTCAATCAGAACAGTCGTCTGTGTTTTTCACTCTAGTACGTCACAGTAGCAATGACAATTGATTTAAATTCTGAAATTATTAATTTTATAATTATATTTTTAGCGCGCCCAGGAAGTTCGTTAAACTTAATTAGACATCGATTCATTTTATGACGAACTAAATGGAAGACTAATAAATTCATTCTTTTCTACAGAATTACATGTTAGAAAAAGACCATCCTACGTCGCCCTTAAAGTTTTTTTTACCAATATTATAGTTACTTCTAATATTGGTGTTAGTTTTAAATTATTGAATAAAAAATATTGTAAGAATCTTAAATCATACATCAATTACCGTAGACTCAAAATCCTGTACCAGGACCGGGATGTATCAGGTCCCTGTACCAGGACCAGGATGTAAAGTGGCAGCATGTCTTCATATTGGTATATGATATTTTCATTAAAATCCTGGTGAAAGTACCAGGACCCTGGTACGTCTGGCAACACTGGCTCCCTCTCTTAGGTGCCGGGTCGCCACGCCGAGATGAATCGTTTTTCTCGTAAACGAATTTTTTCGACGGAAACCCAATGCACCAAGCTTCCTCATGTATCAACAAAAGCTTTCATTTTTTTTCAGTTAAGTCACTCTTTGTTCGTATTATTATTTTCAGTAACATTGCACCGCAATTCTGGGGAAACGGATGTTTTGTCATCGTTCAGGAAAACTTCCAGATGTAACTAGCCAAGGCAAATTGTCGGTAGATGGAATCGCAACGACTTGAAAATTCGATCATTTTTTGCAGATAACTGGAATTGGTTGAAGTTTGAAAGAACCCTTTCTTAACATTCATCATTCAGCACCTGAGTGAAAAAAGTACACATTTATCATTATATATGTTTGATATTACACTCCTGCATAAATGGCATTATTATCTTTCAATAGTATCGCTGTTAGGTACATTGTGAGGAATATAATTTTGAATGCGGCGACTACTTCCCTGAATTTCCATAATTGCTTGAAGTGGCACAAGCGTATCACACTGTCAGTATAAACGTCTGAATAAATGACATGAAACTCAATGCCACCGGAAGCTTTCAGTCCACGTATACCAATTAATAAAATAAAAATTGAAAACATATCGGAATTTCAATTCGATTCATTTTCCCCATTAAAAATAATGGATGCACGGTTATTGTGCTAATGATTATATTAGCGTAATGCAATCTTTGATTCAAACAATTGTGTTTTAGGAAATGGGGTTGTTTCGCCAATCAGAAGCCTTCGTATTAAATGTCATGGAAATCAATAAAGAACGAATATATATCCAATGCTTATACAACTTCAATGCTTCCACATATTGACGTACTCGCTATGTATGAATTCTGACAATAACTGTACATGATCTGCGAGTCCGAATTCATTGCTCCCAATGCATGTCGTTTTTCTATTCTGAAACTTTTGCGTAATCCCTTTTTGCATTGAAAATGGGGCTGTGATTGCTATGCAAATGATTATTGGCTCAGCCGTTGAATCGTTACATCAGGGAAGTTGTTTTTTTTTTCGAACCACCGAAGCGTTGATGACGTTAGATGCAGAATACGCGTATCTGAGACGGGTTGCCCAAAATCGAGTGCACAGGTTCTGGAAACTTCTTAAATGGGTCACGCAGCTCTGTTGCCGAAATTTTCCAAATAAACGTCCACTGCTACTATTTGCTGACTTCTTTATTTGCTGCTCAGTCATTAAAATGACTGGGCAGCATCCATTTTGTTTGGATGTTTCTTCATTCAGGTAGTTACACGAAAGAGCAGACTTTGGTGGAGTCTCATTACTAACAACATTATTATTATTATTATTATTATTATTATTATTATTATTATTATTATTATTATTATTATTATTACTTTTATTAAACGGTATGTTCACTGCATATTTCAGATTTTTAGGTCATAAATGCATATTTTTAAAATCATATTTCAAGATTCTTAGGCCATAAAAATCCTCTCCCTACTAATTACATTACACGCAGAATTTTTCGCCCTTAGGAAATCCATCGTCTCCAAAAGCGCTCGAACCCGTGAGCTCTGGTTTTGGAAGTACGCTAAACCCCATTCCTCAGGGGCCGGCCAGGTTTGTCCAAAGCCTTCTCTCGGAACTGGATTCTGCGGAAGGTCGACCGTGCGCCGGCGATGTTCCTTTTTTTGTTGGCTGCATAAAGAACAGCGTCCAGCCGGGTGCATGAAAGGAAACTCGCCTGTTATTTCCATATCGCCGCAATCTTCATAAGAAGCAAAGACCCGAGGACTATTGATGGAGTCGCAGATGGAATATTATCGTTCGATGGAAAAACTTGCTTCTGTCGAATTTCAGCCAGTAGAGCGAATAAACAAAGGACTGCATCACAAAGAACCTCCCTGGATAAAAACAGATTAATAGTTGATATAAATAACATGCTATGACAGAATTCGAAATAGAATGACTCATTAACTTCTTTGTGCATAAATGTGTGTGTGTACGGTCGAAATATTGAAGGTCAGACGCAGATATGCAGACATTGAAATTTTTTTTTCGTTGGATACAGTGCATTGAAAACGAAAAAATAGTAGTACTATAGTGTTCCTTTTCATATAATTGAAGGCAGATCGCCCACACTGAATTGCTGAATTGCCTTGCTGAATTTTATTAATTTGTGAGCATACCTCAAATGACAGCATCGGGTATTGAATCGCTAAGGTATGCAGTAATTGAAATACAAGAAACTGCATTCATACCAAAATATATATTAACTGTTTTTATTGTGAATAATATGTAATTCTACTAGACGAACAGTGAAATAGTTGCTCAAACGAGTTTACATTAAGCAAGTAACATATGATTAAAGAAAAGCGTGTTGCGAGAGTTTATGCTTATGTATAATTGCAGGGTATATTCTTATTTATTCGTTCGTATTTGAATTCTATGATAAAAATCATTCACAAAAATGCTATTTTGATTATATTCTAGTACTTATAATCCTCATATATTATTTTTATCCCAATATATTTCAAATTTCATATTTCCTTTAACAGAACTATTCAATGGTATTTCATATCCTAAGCATAATTTACAAATTTGTTATCAAGGCTTACGCATCTCACACAAGAGATAAAAAAGTACTTGATAAAAGCACACAAAGTTAATCAATGAAATATAGTAAATACATTTCACAAACGCCTACAAAATCAAAAATTTTACCAACCTGCAATCGAATGAATTTTATCAGTAGTTACAATATATAAAGAAAAAAGTAGTTCAATGATAAATGTACATTTACGTGAGTTAACCTTCAATTATCGAAACACTCAAGGGTGGGATATTTTACTACATGGAGACTAGGCATGATTAAAGAGTATCTTCTGGAGAGAGTTCCTAAAAAAACGTTTCAACAACAGCAATTCAAAAATTAGTTTAATGGATTATAAATATGTAAAAATACTTTTTAAATTACTTTGTTGTGATACACAAGTACAATAAATTTAAATTAGACTTTAAAATGTATTATAATTATTTTCAATTACCACTATAACTGTTATTTTAAAATATCATTCAGATTGTTCCAGCGAAATGAATAACAGACACATTTTGTTAAGCCAGATGTTTCTAGTACGCGCATCGAATCGACCTTTGCGCTGCTGTATACTTTACTTGCTATCGCTCGATCTTCGTCCATACGTTCTAGATTTCTCTGAAATACGTATTCATCTTATTAATTACGTGGATATTGAATTTGTAAATTCATTGGTTATAATTTCATTTTCATATCGATTTTTGGTGGATAAGTTCAATATTATTATTATTATTATTATTATTATTATTATTATTATTATTATTATTATAGGGACCAATAATTTGGTCATGCTGAATACATTAATCCGCTTATGGTATTTATCCATCTCTGGAAACGCTATAAGATTTGTATATTTGGACGGAACCCGCTAAAGAGTAGACGTAGCTTAGTGTTGGTCCGGGGTTCGAGACGCGTCATGCACTTGCGTCAGTTTCTGCGCCTGACAGAGGAGGTGGCATGTTGACCCTAGGACCGCCACTTTCTCGACACGGTGCACGCCCGCCCACCGCCCATCCACCGCCCGCCCAAACGCCTTTCAGAGGCGAGCACGCCCAAAGAGGAGCTGACTCAGCCCCCGAAAATGTTTTCTTAACATTGTCTATGACGAATCAACGTATTTTTCATGGAAAATTAAACACGAAACTGGAAAAATTATAAAGAGAAGCAAGAAGGAAATATTTCTGTAAACTTTAAAGGAAGACTTCTGTTAACTCCGTATATCTTTACTTTTTGGAGGACCCGCAATTTCTTAATGCTGCCATTAAGGAATGTATGAGAAATACAAAAGGTTGAATATAGTACTATTATATTTATTATTATAATTGTGTATATTACATTCAAATATAACCACTCCTAAGCTACTTCACCTGAAATATGAATGTTAAGACTGAGACACTTAAAAATTCCATATTTACAAACCGAGTTTTGCTTTAGTTCGAACGGACGTATTGTAGCAGTTGGCGCCACACGTCATGCCTTTAGGCCAGTGGAAAATAGATGATCAAATGTTTCCAGCATTTGCTCTCGATCGGTGACCTCTTTCTAGCCTCCCCTCCCGTCTATCCCCTCGTTCGCTTTTGACGGATTGATTTTTTCGTGTTTCCGGGCGCGTCAACTGCTTTTGTCATTAGTCCCGTAAGTGTAGTGCATTTTTTTCTCGGGATGTTGGCGGTGATTTTCCCCCGCTGGATGGCGAGATCCGGCGCCGACCTACCGTCGGCTAGTGGGGTTTCCCCCTAACCAGGACTCTCCCACCAGCGGAGCACCGCCCCAGCCAGGACAAGCTGTAAGCTCCCGACCGGTCTCCCGGAATATGTGGTAGTGTAGTGCATGTTAGTGTAAGTGTGTGTGTAAGGGGATGGGATAGGACAAGGAAGAGGAAGGACAGATCGCGGCGGTCCGTGGCCCGTTTGGTAGGGTACTGCTCCGGCATTCACTTGGTGTTGATCAAAGAAACCAGGGAAAACTGCCGATGAGAGCAGCCGGCCGCTAGAATTGTCCTCCAGACAGCGACTGGATTCGACCTAGCTGAAAAGCTAGTGTAGAAAACCGTGAGGACTCGAACCTAGGACGTCCCGGTCAGAGGCGCTGCAGTGACATCAGTTGATGTACTGATCTACCGCTCCCGGTCCCCAGTTCGCCCTCCCGCTTCCTCCCACTACCCTCCTTACTCGCCCACCCGCCCGCCCGTACGCCCAAGCCTTCGCCCAGCTGCCCGCCCGCGCGCGCGCGCTTTCGCTCCCGCGTCCGCCACCTCGGCTCCGACCGCCGCCGCCGTCGGTATAAATCAAGAACGCGCCGCTACAAAAAATATTGACATGATTAAAGCTAAACTCCGTAAACACTAGCTCTAATAAACATGTTGCTTAAGATCGTCTTATTTTTCTATTTCGTTCCTTCTTCAACCGGTTCCTTGCTACAGCGTTTGGAACGGAAGTATCAACACAGACAAAACCGGTTTGACGCTATTCATTTCATGGTTACTTAACCTTGATAATTTTATGCATAAATGTAAATATGATATACTGGGGTTTGGGGGGTTGAGAACACTGGAGGTCAGAATTTTTTTTTTTTTTCGTGTAGGGGAGACCCGCATCGTGTTTCCTGAGCCAGTAGGATCCCGAGGGATGCAGATGGGTCGGGTCTACGCCCATGGGTGGGTGGCTGAAAGATTGGGGCAGGGGTGGACAAAGAAAAGCTTTCGTCCCAATCTCCACGGCATAAGTGATTCGAGGACTTCACAAACATTTTACCTCTACGTTAGAAATTGACTATTTGTGATCATTTTAGATAACGGCATCATATAATATTATTACATGTTAGGATTAAAGAAGGGTACAGTGAAAGGTAACTACAGCTTTGGACAGGTTTTAATCACACCAAATACGTAAATATTTTATTAAAGAATAGAGGAAATTCTTAAATATAAGAGTGCATACACCACATTAACAAGGCAAAATATACATTATCGTATTTTCAAAAAGAAATTCAATGATCATTTCCCTCTTGTCAAAACAAAATACAAAACGAGGTGCTGAAGCGTGAAACAAGAAGAATGGTAAATTATCATTCTATTATGATGTTGATGTCACATCTCTCAGAAGGGAAGTAAGCCGATTGATAGGTATAAAGGAGTGGTAGAAGAAAAGTATAGGAGAGATTCATTGAGAGTGAGAGAGAGAGAGCGAATTAGATGAGCAGAGATAAAGTGAATAAGAATGCAGTGGAAACGGAGATGCGGAGAGAGACCAAGAGAGAGAGAGAAGGGGGGAAGGAAGAATCAAAGAGAGGGAGAGAAAATCAAAGAGAATGAATGTGAGACACATCAGAGATGGAGACTGAACGGAACGCAAAGAAATGAAACCGAATGCAACAATATGGGATAGATCAGAACGAGATGAAACAGGGCGTGTCGTGCAGGAACATGTCGAGACTGAACAGGATGGGAACGAGGAAGGATGGGACGGAACAGAATGGGAGAGTGCGGGATAGAACAGAAAGGGACAGAACGGGACGATGCGTGGTGGGACGGTCCGAGGCGGAGCAGGACGGGACGGATGGAACGGGAAGAGACAGAATGGACGGATCAGAACAGGACGGAACTGTCGGCTTGGACGGTGTTTTTTTTTTTAATTTATTAATTTTTGAAGAATTTACATAGATCAGTAAAAATAACTATACATATGTATTTACAGACTTACATGCTAACCTTAAATATAATCTTACATACTATTACAAGGGGGAGGTAATCCCTTTTCGGGTCCTCAGTCCGGATCTAAATCTGCAAATTTTTTTAGGAATATGTGATATGGATATTTGTTTCTGATTCGTGTTTGGTAATTGGGGTTTTTGGCTAGTTTGAATGGTGATAGTGCTGGGATTTGAGATAGGTTATGATAGAAGTTGGTGGCCAGATATGTGATGTATTGTTCAATGGGTTCCAAATTAAATTTGTTGTGAAGTTGATTGTTGGTTATATACCATGGGGCATGAGCAACTATTGCTTGGACGGTGTAAGGCGACGCGGGGCGATGGTGGTGGTGGTGGTGGTGGTGGTGGGGGGTCGATGTGTGGCAGAGCGGGCCGGGCCGGGCCGGGCCGAGGCGGTCCCAGGCGGAAGCCTGGTGCACGAAACGAAAACAAAAAGCTTTATCTACTTAAATATTTATTCGGAGCCGCAAATTCGCTCGGAAACAATGCACGGGTGGCGGCCGACGGCAATTTTGCGAGATCGACGCTGCGGGACGCGCTGTTTTCATCATTTCGGTTTTTGTTGTCGTCCGCATTCACAACAAAATCAGAAAATATTCCGCAACGCGGGTAATAAAAAGAGAAGACCGTGTAACTCACCGCACAGTTTCACCCTGGAGGCACGAGCGAGCGAGCGAGTTGATGAAGAGCGGGGCATAATGCGGGTAGTTATTGAAGTTAAATATTGCTGGAAGTACTACGGAAATCGATCTTTTTATGGGAGTTTTTAAGGCAGTTATTTTTAGATTTATTACTAATGCTGCAAATAAGTTTGCGAACTTGGTGGCAGAATACACTAACTAAACATTGCAGAACTTAACAACTGTACAGAATTTTACAAAATTTACAAACTTTAGAAATTAACATGAACGTTTCACTGTGCAAGCTTCCATAGCACTCCACTTCACCTCACCATAATGCTAATCACTTAGTTTTAAAGTGTTTCTTACACATTCGTTTCCCTCAACTTCACAACACTGCACTACACGCCACTGCACATAATTAATTAATAATAATAATAATAATAATAATAGTAATAATACAACATACTTTACATCGGTGATTATTTATTTAAGAATATTAAAGATATAATAATACACATATCAACTTCTAAGAATTTAATTTATTTTTAAATTTGCTCAGGCTTTGAGGAAAGGGATCAAAGATTATCACAGACAAACCGTCCCAGTCTCTAATAGTTCGATTCGCGTATGAATATTTCCCAACGTCCGTTGTCTGAATTCTTGTCTGAACTTTGTGCATGTGATTCGTTCTACCGAAACATGTAGGTTTCCCTAATCGACTTTGAATTTCTTTCCACGCTCGAAAGCCTGTGTACGTTGTGTATAAACATAGCATAGAGACGCGACTTCATTCTCCTTCTTTCGAGTAACATTATTCCTGGTACCCCTGAAAGCTAATTTTGATGCTCTATGCTGGACCTTTTCTAGATTTCTTTGCTGCAAAATTCTGTATGGGTCCCAACATATCGCGTTGTATTCTAATATGGGTCGCACTAATGGCACATATGCTAGTTCACTGGCTCTGAACTCTTTTTCAGAATCCGCATAATAAAATATAATAAATCCGCATAATTTTAATGGCGGTTTATCTGCTTGTTTGTGCGAGTGGCGTAGGAGCTTGAACCACAGCTCTGAAAGTTCGAGTCCCACGTCAAAGGTGGTCTCCCAATTGTAATATTACATATTTATTTACAACAAACATTATTTATGTTCAAACCCCTTGTACATTGGTCGGCGTGGAGATAATAAGATAGGAGGCTTTGAAAAGAGGTCGATTAAGGAAAGTTCGAGAGAGGACGTTATTTGGCTGTGTTTTAGATAAATTAATATTTTAATAGTAAGAGGAGTTTAACAGTAAAATGATTTTGACGAAAGAAAGTCAGACAACTTCAACAAATTAAATTGGGCACTGTTATGATAATGGGAGGAAGTAGCATACGTGCTACGTGAACCGAGAAGAAAGAAAGTAAAGTCACTTATGAATTGATATTATTACTGAAAAAGTAAAAAACGGTTATTAGTGAAATAAAGATAAAAAGGCGTTTAACGGTGTGGGAATATTTACTGAAATTAATGGTGTAGTTTCTTGTTCTGACTTTTATTATGTAGATAAATAATATATATTTTTTTGTTCAACACAACAGCTCATGATATTTATTTTCTTACGTATAGTAATTTTATTTAACTACTATTAACAATTCTTTCACAATTTTGTCCAATGTTATCCGTATGGAGACATTTTTAAGTACAAATCCATGTCCTGGAAATAGGTGAATATAACAATATTTTGGTGATGTATCACAAAAAGTTGAGTATATTCATAAAATAATATTTCGGTATGTCACACAATGTGCTTGCGATGCAGTTGACTTCTTAATCCACTATGTAGCACATCTGAAGAATCAGTTTATCGACAATAATAATAATAACAATAATAATAATAATAATTCATTTTTTGTCATCATTTACCTTTCCAGATCCAACATCCCACGGGAGAAATCCTACAGTTTTTTCTACTAATAGAAGGGGCTTGCAAATCACCAATTGAAATAGTCGTAAATATTGCGAGGCTTATAAAGGAATATTAAGGATAAAAAGGAATTTAACAATTATTTTAAAACATTAAATTTTCGTCACTTTTATTTCACTTTAAAAAGTCTAGAAAGTGTATATTTTAATGTACACTAGCATGTAGATATTTCTAGCGCATAGATTTCAAAATTTTAGCGTTTCCAAAGTTCCAATATATCAGACCATTGGCTCTTTGACAGCTAATAGTGGTTGATGCATTACAGTAGTCGTAGTTACAGAGGAATTTAATATTCGCCAAATCATGCAATGGTCATATATTTGCACATATTTTAAAACGTTATTCGCCATCAATTGGTGTTGCGTATAGCTGAAGTAATATATGTTTTATGCCTCATAGGTTTTTTGTAATGTCACGCGGCGAGAATTTTTATATTTCCTGCTCAAATAATCTTAAAATACGTGATTTATGACCGGCTAAATTAGTTATTGTTTTTTACTTGCCCGTCATAAATATTCTACTAATTGAAAGGGAAATATTTTTGGAGTATCACTTTATTTTCCAATCTAAACATCAAATATGCGTCATTTAATCACCTAAATTGATATCACAGGACTGTAACTGCACTTAACGTGACCAGTAGGTACCCAAGCAGTAGAACAGAGAGGTTTGGTCTTCCAAGAAGACTGTCGTTCGCGCTGAACCGCCTGATAATGGGAAGTGCTGTGTTGCAAGGAGCTATTGGCTAAATGAAAGTTACCGGATGCAATTCGGAGTGAATATAGAGAACAGATCCTGGATCTACAAAAAACTGCAAATAGGTACAAGAAGCCCCGGTACAAAGCAGTGAGAGAGGTGGCAAAGGATACTGGGAAAGAGGGCGGGCAACAGGCCACGGGCCATGGGTGACGGGTCACGGGCCACGGGCGACGGGCCTCGGGCGACGGGCCACGGGCACGGACCTCGGTCCACAGGCCACGGGCCACAGGTCGGGCGAGTAGCCGGGTCAAAGTTATCAATGCGTGCCTAAATTATTCGCGGTCCCGTCGCCGCCGGCCGAGCCGCCAGTCCCACAAACATTGATTGGATCCCGCGCCGCCCAACAATAAAGAACTTTCGCCTGCCGCGCAACCCACGCCGGTCACCCGTGGAAGGGGAGAGGCTCGCGGATACAGAGAAGAGGGGTGGAAATGGGAATGGGAAGTAACATACTCAGAGGAAGGGCAGGATGGGCAATCTGGTAGGGAAGCGCTAACGGGAATATGGATGTAATGACGGAGGTGAGGTATGTGCGGGCGGGCGTGAGAGCGGGCGTGAGGGCGGACGTGAGGACGGGCGTGAGGGCGGGCGTGAGGGCGGGCGTGAGGGCGGGCGTGAGGGCGGGCGTGAGGGCGGGCGCGAGGGCGTGAGGGCGGGCGTGAGGGCGGGCGTGAGGGCGGGCGTGAGGGCGGGCGTGAGGGCGGGCGTGAGGGCGGGCGTGAGGGCGGGCGTGAGGGCGGGCGTGAGGGCGGGCGTGAGGGCGGGCGTGAGGGCGGACGTGAGGGCGGACGTGAGGGGGTGCCTGAGGGGGAGGCCGTTAAAGTGGCCGTGAGAGCGAGTTTCCTTCAAATAATTTTGGGTATTAATAACGGACGAGACAACTTTATAGACAGAGTACCTAGTCCATAATTTCTTCCATTTCTTAGCGGAGAATATCAACCACCATAACCTCAAAAATTTTCACAAACATCAAGGATTCTAAAATAAAATAAAATATTATTGTTGTTACGAAGTCACCCTACAGAAAATAGGACAAAGAGAAAACAGAACGATATAAAAAACGCATGAGGATCAAATAAGAAAAATCATATGCAATTTCATGCTAAAAGATGTAAGATATATTGAAGAACGTAGAAGTATGCTCTACATTGCAGAACACCGTTATTCAAACGGCACGCAAGTAGCTGACAAGCAAGATACAATCTAATGAGGGCAGGAATCCACGCAAGGAAGTGAAGCGGTTCATCGAAAGGACATCCACCTCCACTGTCAGCTCCTCGTCGCGTCGCGGCAGACCCGAGCGATTGACACAGACGTCGCGTGCGAGCGTCAACCGGCGTTAGCGCTCAAGGAACGGACGAAGGAGGTTTGTCCACGTTATGACTAAGGCCCGGATTTTAATGACCTAAAAATCAGTGAAATATGCAAGCATTTATGACCTAAAATCTATATAAAAATGACCTTAAAAATAAAATATGACGCTATACAAATTTATTTTTTAAAAATTCATGTTGTTTTTTTAAGTATAACATAAATGCAAAATTCACTCAAGAACACATTGTGAGTATGGTACATGCAGTTTGCAGTATTTGGAACGAACTAGCGTTTTAAAACATTCCTTATACATGCAGCAATTTGTTATATACTTTTTCAGACACATGACCACGAGCTCGACCCAACTCACTCCGTTCAAATTCACTTACGTTTCAAATAATCCTTTGTGGTGTAATTGTTTTTTGTGACAATATCACTTGATACATTGTTATGCGAGACATTTAGAAGCTTTTTATTCTTGTGTCCTTAAAAATATAACATATGTATGCATTTTGGGCAAAATTTGGCCAAATATGACCTTTTACTAAAAACGGTGTAAATATAACTTTATATGCACAATAAAAACACGTGTTTTTAATCGACAATATCTGGAATCGTGCATAAATTGTTTTAAAGTTCATCCGAAGGTTCAGAAAAAATATATGACTTGTCATTAAAATCCGGGCTCTAGTTATGACACTGTTCACAACCGGGTTATGCAGTGAGAGAGATTTTGATTCCGGAAGCTTCAACCATTCAAGTCATTATTCCCGTTAGAGAAAGGCTTGTTATATCGCGGGATGTCATGATGTTCCTCCCCTACTGCTACGTGAGATCCAGCGGAGACCCAGTCGGCTTGCAAGGTTTATCTTACCAGTGATTTCCTCCAACTGGGCGTCGCTCCAGCCGGGACAGGCTCTAAGCTCGTGAGTAGACTACAGACAAGTGATGCAAAGGAGTGCATGTAAGTGTAAATGAGTGTATAGGGCGGGGGGGGGCAATGATGAGGGAAATATCGCCCGCGGTCCAAGATCTGTTTGCTAGGTACATCTCCGGTATTTACCTGCTGTTGAACGGAGAAACCATGGAAAACTACCAATTAGAACAGCTGATCGCTGGAATTCTCCTCCGGATCATGTTTGAATTCGCCCTCGCTATCTATATACCTATCGCCAATTATCCGTCATCGGTGAAACTCAAACTCTAGGACCTCTCGTCAAGAAAGCTGGAGAAGTACCGATGTTGCTGTTGAGCTATCGCTACCAATCACGGTTATTGAACGAACACACGTGGACCAGAGCTTGCCAACACTTTGCCCCCGCCTCCATCCCCTAACCTCCCCTCCACTTCCGATTACCCTCCCCTCCGGTCCCTCCCTTTCACAGTCCCCTCATCCCACACTTTTGCAGTTTTACTCCCCCCCCAGGCTGGACGAACACTTCAATATTCCATTTGCAGACACGTCCACCAAAATTACAACGCCTGCAGCTCAAACTCGGCCGATTTTTAAATTCATAGGGGGCTGCGTTGCGACGATGCGCTCATTCATGCGTAGCTCCATCGATTGTGGATGGAATGGCCATGTTCAGCAGCATGAATTGTACATTTTTCCCGTGTATCTCGGCCGCTTGCTCGAATTGCATTTCACAAAAGTTCTGTTTGTTTCGGGAACGGATAGATCTAATATTGAAACTATCCCTTGAAATGTGTATAAGCACGATTCACGTGTAAAATGGACGAGGATGTTGCCCTCGAATAACAAGTTTGTCGATACGTGTGGATGTAGACATTTATTTTGCATATATATGAATTATTGTCCTGAACAATACTCTCCTAACCATGCCTTTCAAAATACTATTTTGCAAACCCGAATATATTATTATTATTAAAAGCCGTTAATAAATGAAGTATGTACATCGATGCTCTTCGACCATTAACTCCAACAACTTCTGCGATTCCAACACTATGGCAAAATACTCAACAGAAATAGAAAAAATGCTTCTCGAACCATGCTTGAAAAAAAATGAAGTGATGGATGTATTTATTTCATATCTATATTGCATTAATTCATTATTACAATAACTATACATGATTACTGCGTAATAAATTTCGTTATTTACCTTAAGCCTGCTGGGTTTATATGTTTAGAAGATCACGTATTTAATTGAAATAAATATTCTTAATCATAGAGTTTTTTTGTTCTTTCGTTTTACAAATTGTGACAAAAGATTAAATTGTGTAATTAATAATTAAATGTTAATTAATTGAAATACTGTGGAGAAAAGTCAGGCAATGCGCTTTGTATACCTCCAAAGCCAAAGCATTAATGTTGAGAGGTTTCATAAAATGTGAACACTAACATCTGGGCAAAAGAACAAGTGCGGAAATTTACATTCGGCAACAAATCAATTAGACATTGGAACAGTTCGCCCGCAGCAATTTTCATATCTCTTCCTTGGTATGTAAGAAGTTTATAAAATAAATTACAATTACTGTAGTTGTGAAGAATAAAGACATTTTAGAAAGTTAAGAACAGTTAAATTAAAATGTTAGTAATGTCAATACTGACAATTAGTAGGAGGAGTTTGGTGAATTTCGCTGAGTTTGGTATCGAATAGTAAATTTAGTACAGTACTAGTGGGGTGCTATCAACACTATTATTAGGTTAGTGTCATCAATGATGGTTGAATTTATGAAAATTTATTAACATTCTAAAAAGATGAGCATTATTGTTATATGAGCAACTACTTTCATCGAGTTATCTCAATTGTAGTTGAACATTATCTTATCTCAATTTTCCATAGGCCTAAAAATACGGCAAGCACTGCCTGGTGAGGTCACTGAACATTTAAGTGTCGCCTGCCCTGCACGCCGAGGGTCCGAGCTTCTGCGAAGAACAATGTGTAGTGTTGTTGTCTTTGCGGAGCATTGACCGCTTCCTTGGCAGGCGCGTGCGTTGTGACCGACTCCACACGTAACCGCACATGGCTCCCCTCCACATCCGCATCACCTCCGCTTCGTCTCCGCTTGTCTCCGCTTGTCTCCGCTTCGTCTCCGCTTCGTCTCCGCTTCGTCTCCGCTTCGTCTCCGCTTCGTCTCCGCTTCGTCTCCGCTTCGTCTCCGCTTCGTCTCCCCTGCGTCTCTCCTGCGTCTCCCCTTCGTCTCGTCTTCGTCTCGCCTTCGTCTCCCCTTCGTCTCCGCTTCGTCTCCGCTTCGTCTCCGCTTCGTCTCCGCTTCGTCTCCGCTTCACCTCCGCTTCGTCTCCGCTTCGCCTCCGCTTCGCCTCCGCTTCGCCTCCGCTTCGTCTCCGCTTCGCCTCCGCTTCGTCTCCGCTTCGCCTCCGCTTCGCCTCCGCTTTGCCTCCGCTTCGTCTCCGCTTCGCCTCCGCTTCGCCGCCGCTTCGTCTCCGCTTCGTCTCCGCTTCGTCTCTCCGTCTCTCCTTCGTCTTCGCTTCGTCTCTCCTTCGTCTCTCCTTCGTCTCTGCTTCGTCTCTGCTTCGTCTCTGCTTCGTCTCTCCTTCGTCTCCGCTTCGCCTTCGCATCGCCTCTGTTTCGCCTCTATTTCGCCTCCGTTTCGCCTCTATTTGTGTCCGTTTCACCCTAGCTTTGCCAGCGCCAACGAACCAATCGGAGCGCGAGGAGTTACGCAGTGGAGGAATGTGAAAGATGGATTGAGTTTGAATGGTTTCCAGGAAGACAGAATCACTGGCTTTCATATTAAAAAAGATATAGAATCATGGACGATGAACATCAGAGAAATAGTGAGATCAAAAAAAAAATTGAATCCTCCAGACTGATATAATACCAGATTTACCATGTGGAGAAAATCGTAACCACTCTCCTGAATCTGAATACCAAAAGTATCTTAATGTTAAATTTTCATTTTTAAGTAATTTTTCTGCATATATTGTAAAGATCCAGTGATGAAAAAGTCATGTGATGATTAATTGTGAAGTGATATAATCAAAGACAATCAGAAATTGTCTCGAAAAAGGTCGGAGCAGAGTCATATACTTTTGTACTACAGTAAGCACTGATGCCCGAGAAGTAAAGAAACACGTTGCAATGATCAATTTATCACACATTCAACAATTTGGTTGGTAAAATTAACCAATGTGTAACTACCAATGTTCAGAGCATGGTTAATGCTGTATAATTGCAGACGTTATGAAACAATACAAACTGCCTTCTTTATACAACAATAAACAACTACCGAATGAAAGGTGTTCAATGGAATCTATAGCTAGATAGGTAGATCTTCATTGTTTTCGTTAATTTGGCGTTCTTTTTTTACTTTAATTTGTAGCTAAAATTTCGAATTATCTAAATCACAATATTAATTGATTCCTTTCTATATGTAAAGAATGTATTCACATTAAACATTCCTTTGATGACGTTGTACTTCTTTAGCTCCACCCAGCAACGCCACTATCTGCATTTTTCAGCTAATAAGCGAGAGATCTCGTCATACAAAGGAACGCCGAAATCAAGAGTCACAGAGGTTGCAGCTGTCTCCGCCTGCACGTTCTCTTCCAGGAATTCGCCGGGGTTAAGTGGGACGGCGTCTGCACGTCGCCGGGGGGGGAGACACTAGCGCTCAACCGGCAGCATCGCGTTGGTGGTGTCGCGTGCCCACGCCGTGGAGTCATGCGAGGCCGAGCGCATGGTGCTCTAATGCCTGTTGCACACGATGATATTTTCTGAAGCATTGTTTTGTAAAACGGACATGTTATTAAATCTATAGCTGAACCGCTCGCAAAAAATCCATCATGGCGGACGTACCTTTGGTAAAGTCTCGCAGGGCTGCCCCGACCCTGCGACAGCTGAGATTTCCCCTCGCGGCGATAAGGAAGCGCGTAGGCGACAAGGAGAGACGACTGCAAGACGCAGCGATCGCGCTGACCGGCACTCGTCACCACTGCCCTCATCGACAGAGAAGAACTCGCATTCCCAGGTGTGTCCAAAGAAATGAATACATCGTTTGTTGGTCCGTCACATTATCTGAATTATGTCGCTTCTATTCCCTACACATGCTCGCAGAATTTCTTCCATTGTTCAGCACTGTATTGTGCAAACTTTCCTTCTCTGCAAAACGTTTCCTTTTCTTTTAAGGATGCACCAATTGTTTGTGCTGTCTCGCGCCCTTTTATAAATCCTCAAACAAGTTCTATTGGATTTAGATCTGGATGGTACGGTGGAAGACGAAGAGGAATGTGGCCATGTTCAATGATCAACGACAATTTGATCAACAACCTATCGTTTTTCAGTGGATATACTTTGAATTTGTAATAATTGGGTTTTTGTGAATAACAGCAGCTACTGTGTAAAGCAATACTGTCACTGCTCACTAGCTACGGTAAAACAGGGACTACCGAAACTCTTCAAGACACAGCTTATTCTCTATTGGTCGTTTGGGCAACCCCTACTGTAGAAACACGTAAGCTGCCTTTCGTCTGATCCTTCTCACTCATCAGTTTATTATCACCAAACTCGCAGTGTTGAATTACCGCGCGATCCATGAGATAAAGACAGAGTGAGAGCTATGTTGTGACAAGGAGCGCAGGCAGGCGGGGAAATATTAGGAGCTTTCGAGGGAGAGGCCACGTTCGGGCATGCGCAGTGGAAGGTTTTTTGAGAGTGGTAGAGCAATAGCTTCCTTATGGTAAAATTCGGAGTTAGTTTTATAAACAATTTTATTATATAGAACAGGCCCTATTTTCATCAAATAATTATACGCATTAACTAGTCAGCATTCGCCAATGAGAGCAACGCGACGCTCAAACGGCCACTTTACGTTCAGACGTACGTAGGTTTGGTTAGATTCCTCGAAAGAGTGTAGAAGACACGAACTTAGAAATGACGAATGTTATTGGCTGTGAATGGTCAAGGGAAGCGCATTTCCAAATGAGTTCCTCTGAATTGACAATTGTGGATTAACTAATCTTGTTAGACTGCAGCCACTATAAAAACTGTTTTTACGAAAAGTTTCGTAAAACGTATATAAAGTTCCATGCAACTCTATTTATCAGAAATCTAGCCGTGTGGAACAGAAATAATGGTGACGGGTTTTTTGAATAAGCTGGAATGCCCAACGACCTATACTTCCTGTCATAGGCGTCCGCACGGGGAGGGAGGAACGTGCGCCCTGAAAATTTTGAATAGGTCCCCGTAGTCTTACGAAATGAAATGAACTGAAAAAAAAAAAGAGTTCAATTTTTGATTTTTTTCATCTTTTAGCCTTGCAATTTGCGGAATTGTTATACAGTTGGGAAACAGGATCTCCAGGTCATCTGGCAACACTATTTAATAATTCAATAATTCAATCACGGAGGAAAAATACTCATTCTTCTCAGCTTAAAAAAATGAATGGTATTTATTAGTAGAATCGTATAAAGTCATAATTTCATTTTCTTTGTAGTATGTTTTATTTATTAAGTAGAGCAATATGTCATAGAAAATAACATAGTTTAATGGAAAAGGGACACAGAAATGTGTTCACCCTCTCTGGTTTCAGGCTGTGCACAAATGTGCTACCCCTCACGCGGTGGAAACCTACCGAGACGCAACTTCTCCCACCTAGAGCTGCTCTAAAAAATCTTTAGAGGCGAATTCATAGTCAGAAGGAAATAAGCGACTCTTTAATCCTTAATTAGTGGTTACTTGAAATAAGTGATCATTTATAGAGGCTTGTATTTCACATACATTTCTCGGGATCGCAGAATTTGTGCTTTCGTAAGTCGTTTGAGACGTGTGGCATTTGCACAAGCTGTTTCGTGATAGAGTGCCCATGGAATGCACACACTTAATACTTTTCGTACGAAAAGCAGCGAATTAGACTTCTGCGCTTGTAAGTAATATCTAAGTTTCGAATGCATTTTCCATATTGTGAAGTGCCTTTTTGTACTACGAGTGAAGTGTTTCATAATTTCATGTAATTCCCACAAAACATTCAGCGAAACGATTGCTATTGTTTCCCATTAGAAGTGAGAACATGTGAAGAAGAGGTGGAAAGAGTAACACTTCAGGGAGCAGGCAACCTCTCTTACGCGAATGACTGGTCACTTATTACCCACTCATTTGAGAATACGGACTATGTGTGAATAAGTGCTTGATTTCTTGAGCTCGCTGATTAATTGCAAGAAAGTTTTTGAGATTAGGTCAAAAAGCAGAAAAGTGATTTAAACTCCGAAATGTTGGCTGTTTAAGTCACTTTTGTTCTCTTTGACCTATACTCAATAAAGTTCCTACAACTTGTGAATAAGAATCGTTCACTTAAATACTCATTGTAAGACCCCATTATGAATTCGATTCAGCTTGAACGAATTACTAAGTCAGACATTACGAAACGCATTAATGGTTGTACTCCAATAAATCTTTTGAATTCACAACGGGGAAGTTCATTGTCATCTTGAACACTCCCCTTTCAAGTATAATGTAATATTCATTCTTAACAGGGAAACAGAAAAGAGAGAAATTATGTCAGTGTTTCAAAAGACCTTAAACACGGGTCTAGGTGGCGGTCGGCAACATTTCGGAAACAATGTAGGATTAGAACGGTTGAAAATATTCATGTGGGAACAAACAACTAGCTGCTGCGTCATAAAGCTTTAACAGTACATTATGAAACGATGATATAATGATGGGTATTAACACATTAGTGTGATATTACGATACGAGCAAGGAACGAGCGAGTATCGTAAACTTCACACGAGTGTATTAAGACCCATTATATTGAGATTCAAACAGTACATTTTCTACGACTTTTATAAGTTAAACTTTTACATTGAATCGTTTCCTGGCAGTTGATATGTAGGATTCAGCCAAGGCCACCTAACCCTATCCTCGCATACTGCCGCAGGTGGCTGTGATTGCCAGCCCGCCTGCGAAGGAGAACTGCGCTAGTGAAATAGGATCAAAGTGAAATTCTGATCCAATTTATTTTAAATAGTATTCTACGTAAATATTACTCATAATAAAATAAATTAAAACTGACAAGCATAATATAATATCAAATGCAGTTTTAATGTACACAATCCAACGAAACATTTACTAAAATGATTCTCAATGAATAATTGTCAATACTTGGTTGTAAACTTCTCAGTGATTGGTCAAGAGCCTGTATCATAATGAGTATCTTTATGCAACTGGTTGCAGTCATCCAATGACAGCATTATACATTGAGAGTAGAAAAAATAACTTACACCATTTCCAACGAACCGAAAATATGAACCGGTATTTTTCCCGAAAATCTTTCGAATAGGGACATTCTGTGACCAAACATAAGAGTTTCTTTTGCAGCCGCCGCCAAACTCCTATTTTGCAAGAACGCGAAGGCGGAAGGTTGCAGGCTGTCGGCTGGCGTGGCCGAATCCGCCCCTCACAGTTCCTTGTGCTCCGCCGCGTGCCCCGCCCACTTCACCGCTGCCCGCCCGCGACCCCGACACAAGCAAGCACCCGCCCAGCGGGCCACAACAGCGGCTGTGTGCCTTGGATTCCCACTCCCGACCAAGCCAAGCCGATTCCCACTCCAGACCTCGGCAGGATCACGATCGTCTCATCACTTGTTAAAAAGTTGAAAAATCATAACACTTACGACCTCACAAGATTATAAACACCCTAATTCGATTATCCATATCATCCGTAAATATGGTGTATCCGTATGAAATGATTCACATGTGCAATTAAAACGCGCCGGCATGATGAATTTCTATATACTGTTAAACGTACAAGTCAAATAAGATAAAATTAAAGAGAGAAAAGAAAACGGAACGATCAAAAGACGAGAATACAAAATAAAGTAGCAGAATCCAACAAAAGTATTTTGCGTTTAACTGCTAAAAAGTCTACAAACAAGCAAAAATAACCTCCTCGCCTTCTATTTGATGGTGTTGCTACACTCTTTCAAGAAGAATATTCTAAAAGTTCGTCATTTTCATTTCTATCTGATCAAGATAAATAAATAAATATTTATGTAAAATAAATTACTACCAACACATCATTAAGTACATAGTATAACCTATTATTGTCCCAAAAGAAGAAAAGGTTATCTACCACATAAGTCCGCTTGCACCCTTGTCTCCTGTTCACAAGATTTTTCTCTCGATTACCATATTTTGTAGGGGCCACGGCCCCAGTCTCTCTATCTGGATCAACCTCCGCTTCGTCCGGAAGGTGACTCCGGTGCAAAGCCCCCTGTGAACGACAAAACGAGAAAGGAGAAACGACCAGCAGCCAGGACGGGTGCACATCACGAAGTGAAAGAGGCTTAAGGCCAGCAGGGAAAACGGGTGGGGGAGATGCCGCCGAAAAAAAAAGAAGAGAAAACCGCACACACAAAAAAAAAAATAAGTGCGAGAACCCAAGGGAGCAAAAAGTCTTCCTGGCGAGCTTTCCGACGAATCCTTCAATAAGCCACAAAAAAAATTTCGGGTGTGCACGCACAAGTCGCCTCAAACGACGAGAAAACTTGGACATTTGAATCGTGATTAAAAGCGAACGAGGTAATGCCTCGCCCGCGTCGGAGGGGACTGAAGTTTCCAGAGTCCCCCAGAAATTCGAAAATTCCTCGCCCTTCCGGGCGGCTGCCAGCGGCTCGGGTGACCCGCAAGCCCCGTCCCCCGTCCCCGTCCCCGTCCCCGTCCTCTCGCCGTCCTCGTCCTCTGAGGACCTTCGCGGAAGCTGGCCGAGTGTTTGCTGAGGGAGACTGGCTGGTATGAGAGCAGCAACGAAGCGGCTGGGGGGGGGGAGACGGGGCGGGGGACGGCCGGGAAGGACTCGGGAGTGGACGAAACCGCGGGAGCAGGCCGACCAACTTAAACCACCACACGCGGAAGTTCCCAGAGCAGGGTTGCCAGCTCGTATTTTAAGGGATGGTCGTCCCGTAATTGCATCAGGCGTTCCCTGGCCCGTGTGATTTAAAGATCGAGAGCTCCGTTCCAAGAAGGGAATTTGATGTAGGAGGATAGAGGGAGAAACGCTAACGTAAATATCTGCCTGGCTGGAACAAGTAGCTTTCTCAGCGAGGGAGTTCAGAAGCAAGAAGATATGGTGTTCAAACAGTAACTTATTAAAACATGTGTGAAGAAAAATGCGACACAATAAGACTTGCCTGGGAGAACATTTGGCCTATTCCTTGAAAATTCATTATACTTTATAGATATGAATCGAAACATGTACATCATGTAGTTGCATAATAAATGTTTTGTAAAATAAAGAATAATTATTGATTTACTCGACATTGCAGTACAACCATTCAAGCGATAGATGAGTCTAATCTTTGCAAATTCGTTTTTTCCGGCAGTTATATTTGGTCCAGGTGATAAAGTTTAACACATTTCACTGCTATAATCTACACGTCTTAGTGACACCGGAATATCTAATACAATTTTTGCCCACACGAAAGTGAATTTATGAATAAAATTATATAACTATGATTATTATTGTATATACATTAATCTCTTCGGCGTTTAAGTCGCAGTATATAATATACTAAGTATAAAGATATCCTTCTTACACAATACTATAGCCACAACATCCCTTTTCACTCATCACTACTACCATAGGCATGGGCAGCCTTTAATAAGAGGGAGTTTAACTACATTTCTGGGCTTCATAAAAAGTAAAGTAAATATGCTAAAAATAAAATGAAATTATAACTTTAATAATTCAATAAATAAACACAATTGATTTTGTGATGAAACTTTCAGTGTCACCAAATGTCGTGGAGAGCCTCTTCCCTAAAAGTCAAATAACAATCCTACAAATTTTTTGGGTAAAAAAGGGAGGACAATTCGAGACTGAACATATTTATGGAAAAAAATATTGTATTGCGTAAAGCTTCGGACCGCTTTCAAATGTCTCAGAAAGACTACGGCCTATGACTACGACCATACAAGCCGTCACACAAAAAGAACGTTAGCCAATGACTAATACTATCATAAATGTGGTCACATAGAAACGTTAGGCTATGAACTACCATAAATGTAGTCACACAAAAAGGACGTTCGCCTATGACTATTGTTGTGTGACTGAAGTCATACAACATTGGTCTGTGAACCGGGAGAGGTCAGGGAATTAATGTCACTGCAGTGCCTCTGACCGGTGGAGGTTCGGGCCCCGACGGTGGCAAAATTTTCGACACTAGCTTCTCAGCTATGTCAAATTCAGTCGCTGTCTGGAGGAGAATTCTAGCGGTCGGCTGCTCTGATCAGTTGTTTTCCGTAGTTTCTCTGATCAACACCAGACGAATGCCGGACAAGTACTCTAACAAACGGACCACGGACCGCGCCCGATCTTTCCTTCCCCTTCCTTATCCTATTCTTACTCCTTACTTGCATACACGTACACTAACTATAACACGTACACTATCACCCACACGTACACTCACGATCACCCATGCTGGAAGACCAGTCGGGAGCCTACAGCTTGTCCCAAAGGGGGCGGTGCCCTGCAAGTGAGAGATACATAATAGGGAAAAACCCCGCTAGCCGACAGTAGGTAGACGACAGATCTCGCCATTCAGCGGGGTAAGATCACTGTCACCTCCCGACAAATAAACATGTACTACACTTACGGGACTAATGACCTTAGCAGTTATCGCATCTAGAATCACTAACAATCAACCAATCAATTAATATCGGTCTATGACTACTAATCTTAAGTGCAGTCACACGAAAAGAACGTTGGCCCCTTCGAGCACAAGCATCGACTGATGTCACTGCAGCGCCTCTGACCGGGAGGTCCTAGTCCTGACGGCGGCAGGATTTTAGACACTAGTTCTTCAGCTAGGTGGAATTCAGTCGCTCTCGGGAGGATAATTCTAGCGGCCGGCTGCTCTGTTCGGTAGTTTTCCGTGGTTTCTCCGATCATCACCAGGCGAATGCCGGAGCAGTACCCTACCAAACGGGCCACGGACCGCGCGCGATCTGTCCTTCCTCTTCCTTGACATATCCTCTCCCCTTACACACACACTTACACTAACATGCACTAAATTTCCACATATTCCGGGAAACCGGTCGGGAGCTTAGATTTTGTTCCGGCTGGAGCGGTGCCCCGCTGGTGGGAGAGTCCTGGTTAGGGGGAAACCCCACTAGCCGACGGTAGGTCGGCGCCGGATCTCGCCATCCAGCGGAGGAAGATCACCGCCATCTCTCGAGAAAAGACATGCATTACACTCACGGGACTAATGACCACAGCAGTTGACGCGCCCGGAAACACTAAGAAATCAATCAATCAATCAATCGAGCACAAAATATGAGCGTGACCTAACTTCTGCTCCTCAATATGCAGTTGCCAGCTTCCACGAGCAGAGAAGCCAACGCCACAGCGCACACGGAAGTTCCCAGGCAGCTCCGCTCGCCGCCGGCGCATTTCTGAGCCAGATGTCTGTCATTTCCGAAAGGAGATGGAAAAATCGTCGCCCGCGAGAAAGCTGGACGAAGGGTGGCGCAGCTGATCTCGGGCGCCGAACGCCCGCCCAGATCGCGCAGCCGATTCACAGGGCGTGGTGTGCGACCAGGCCCCCGCGCGCACCGCCGTCACAGCTTTCTCCGCTCGTGGCTTTTCGCGACCTTTCTCTGTGACTCCTCCCGTCTCTTTGTAAAAAGAAAGGTTTTTGATACAAGCGTGAAGCTCAAAAACCGTGTTTGTATTATTAAATAATATTACAAATTAATATACTTATTGACAAATGTCAATGTTAATTATTATTCATCATTTTTTAATATTTCTAGTTAAACTTGACAGGTAAAACAAGGAATTATGTGGACATTAATACCAGAACATTTTGCTCATTAAACTATTTCCTACCACTAATCGTATACTCTTGTAATTTTAGATTAGTTGTAAAAAATGTTTAAATAGGTTAAGAGAAATAAATAATATAATGTAGTAGTATTTATTACGTCTTATTTAATGTTCTGAGAAAATTCGAAATGAAGATTTTATATTCGTTCTCTATGGAATTGTAGGTAAATATTCAAAATAAATGGTTTATGACTGTAAGATTACACAATAAAATGCTTCACCAAATAGGGTGACGACATAAATATCTATTAATTCTCGGCGAAATTTTGGCGATGCTTGTTAATTTTCCCATGTTTTATTCGTATTTTTTAAAAACTAAATACATATAAATAGTAATTTTCATGTCTCCGGTTCTACATGTGATTCTTTGAAATTAATCAGATATACAGAGATAGTGCAGGAACCAGAACTGAAAATTAAACAAATTACTTCCTTAAAATTTATTTTTTTAAATGTCAAAAATCATTTTTTAAGTTTTTTGGGGAAATTGTAAAAAGGACATAAAAGTGCAGTTTCGGGTGAAGGATTAGTTTTAATCATCGTGAAAAATTAGAATTGAAGTAATTTAGCTAGTAGTTCTAAAGTAATGAAATCATAGCTCAGGGCTTGTTTTTGAATTTAAATTTATTCTCCCAAAATAAATTTTCAAAAAACGTTTTATTCATGTTTCGTTTGATTTTTGTTGTCATATTGATCCAATAAATATAATACGAATGTTATAAAATCATATTTTAAACATTTATTTCTTTGGGATATAAATAACGTTAACCACATTTTTATTCAAAGAGGGTAATATTCATTACACCATTTAGTCGACAATGTCAAAATAATTATCAGTTTATCATATTTTAAAAAAGATTATTAAAAATTAGTTTGGAATAGCAGGATTGATAAAGTTCAAAACTGACAGAATCGCAACAATCCGTATTAACATGTCAAATTGTGTTATTTTGTACACTAAACTTTTAAATCACGTATAAAAAAAGTATTTTCTTATTTCTTCAGAAAATATTTTGTTAGTTACAACGCGTTCCACTACACTTCCGAGCAGAAGTATTTCACAGAAGCAGTCAAGAAGAACTGCATTATTTCCGCCTCACGAACTGACACGAAGTCAAAAGCTTCTTATAGGTTCCAGGTGGCTGTTGACTGTACCTTAAGAACAACGACAAGAGCTATCAGTGTCAAAATTTATAGCCTATTCACGAAAATGATGGGCAATTTTCGACGCTCTTTTATGAAAATACTCCATATATCAATGCGACTACTGGTCCCAGGCCTTCGTTCCTGCGCACGTGTGGCATCCTTAGAAACTCTTACATACGAACGCGTAACGACGGGCCACAAAGCAAATTTTCTACGGAAGCGTTCGCGCCAGACAAAGCGCACAACGGGGCCTTTTGTTATTTTATGGTACACTTGTAAAATCGCGCAAAGTGCAGTACAGTTTCTCTTTGTGCGCCCGCGGCGCGGCGTCGGGATCTCGGGTATTCAGCTGAGCCGTTCCGGTCAGTACGGGGCCCGACCCTGACGTAAGCAGTCGTGAGGGGCGGGGGGGGGGGGCGGAGACCTCCGCGGCGGGGGGGCCGGTCGGGAGCCGGGGACGGCGCAGTGGAGGCGGAAGTTGAGAGGAGGGAGACGGAGGTGGGTCAGATAAGAGGGAAAGAGAAGTGTGGGTGCGGGGAATACCTTCAAGGGAAGGATGTAGACGGGCGGGGGAGCGAGCCGATGTATGTGTGAGTAGGTGGATTTACGTGAGTTAGTGAGAAGTAGGCGTTTGAGCGGAGGGATGTGTGAGTATGTAGGTTTACGTGAGTTAGTGAGAAGTAGGCGTTTGAGCGGATGGATGTGTGAGTACGTGGGTTTACGTGAGTTAGTGAGAATAGGTGTTTGAGCGGATGGATGTGTGAGTATGTGGGTTTATTTGAGTTAGTGAGAAGTAGGCGTTTGGCGGATGTATGTGTGAGTATGTAGGTTTACGTTAGTTAGTGAGAGGTAGGTGTTTGAGTGGTAAGTGGGGGGTATGCGGGATGATTTACTTCCGAGGCAGAGGTGGATTCAAATAGTATTTTCAGGGGGGGGAGGGCAATGTCAGATGTAGTACCCGTTAAATCAGTAAAGGAAAATGACCTTTGTAGAATGTGTTTTTTTAATACCAAATATCTGAGAATATTCCTTTATATAAAATGAGAAGAGTACGCGACAATTGTTTGGATAAACGAGTTAAAATTATCTTCCAAAAAGGGGCGCTCCATGTTCCACCAGCTGTCGCCATTGCTCAGAGGACGTGGGCAGTACTCGATGACTTCGTGTGCCGGGTGATATGGATAGGTGGGTTGGTGTGTTGATAAGATGTATGACTTGGCGAATGAGAGGATGAATACGTGAATGTTTGGTATGTGAAATGGCAGGTAAGTAGAAAGGTTGTAAGAGTGAGACGGTGCATGTGTATGTTGTTGTGAGGAGTTGATGAGTTAGAGGTGGGGACAGTGAGTAAAAATTTGAGGCAGGATGGTGAAGTGAGTTTGAGAGCGTGAATGATTGATAAAAAAGCTTGGAGGATGAGTGGTGAGGCAGAGGGGTGGGTGAGCAATAGGTTACGATGGTGCATGGAGAAGTATGTGAGTGGTTGAATGGATGGAGGAAATGGAGTGGGTAAGGTGAACGACCGAGAGGGTGGTTGTGTAAAATGGGTGGCTGGCTGGGTAGGTAACGTGGGTTGTTAACATGTGAAGAGGTGGGGCATCTGAGTTGAAGGGCTTTGTCTGGAGCGAGACACACGGATTGGGCGGGCAGTGGTTATGGATGCGGATGATGGGACTGGTGGGAGGTGGATCGGGAGGGCAGTGGATACGGAGGACGATGGAATGGATGGGCGGGCGTGCGGACGGACAGGCGGACGGGCAGGCTGACGGGCAGGCGGACGGACAGCTGATGGGCAGACGGGCGGACGGGTAGATCGGCGGACGGGCAAACGGGCAGATGGGCAGACGGGCGGATGGGTAGATGGGCAGAGTGTAGATGGACAGGCAGGCGAGCGGACGGGTGGGCGGACGGACGGACGGATGGACGAACGGACGGACGGGCCGGCGGATGGACGGGCGGGTTGGGGATGGGTGAATGAATAGATGGGTACGTTGGAAAGTGGCTGGCCGACGGGCTGGTGGTCTGGCAGTTGGGCGCGGTTGGCCGGGCGGGCGGCTGCAGGGCTCCCACGGGCGGGAGGGCTGGTCCGCGGGGATGTCGGGCTTTCTTCAAACACGGCCGCCGCCGCCGCCGCCCCCTTCGCCCCGCCCGTCGCGGGTAAACAGCGCCCACAAATTTCGGAAACGAAGCGTGCGAGCCGCCGCTGCCGCCCGAACACCGCGCGCATTTGCTTCGGCAAATCGTGGGCGGCGCGGGGCGGGGGGCGGGGGGCGAGTGGCATGGCAGGCGGTGCAACGGAGACGGACGCAGGGCGCGGAAGGGACCGGGCGAATGGAGAAGAAAGTGAAAGAACATATACGTGAAGCCCGTGAAAGATTCGTGGAACAGTAAGATGAAATGGGGACTGCCGGGGAAAAAATTGTTTCGAGAAGATCTTAGTCTAGGAAGCTTGACGATGTTTCGGCATGAACGTTGAAAGATCTTCACTCGCATGGGGTGGGACAGCTTGACTCATACGATTTGTCGTCTTTAACTGTGATCCAAAGACGACCAGTTTTTGTTGGGGGGGGGGGCGGTGGCTACGGCACAGTACTTCCGAAAGAGCCCACGCAGTGTATCAACATATTCCAAAGGAGCCCTTAGAATACCAGTTTGTCCATTTGGATTATGACAATTCGAAAAACGTTAATCCTCACAGCTTTAACAGAACTTTACGATGTAGATTTACATGCATATACACGGCCTACATGGAATGTATTATCCAAAAATCGAGTTTCGCTTGTGTCATTTTTACCCTTGGGTTTGAAACCACCACGGCTTGTGTTTGCTCGGGAGGGGTAAGGGGTCGAACATCTCGAATATGAATGGACCCATTCAGAAGATGAGACGTTTGCGAGGTAGGAAGGGTAGCGTTGGACCAAGAGGACGAGGTGATGAGCGAGTGCAGCACAAAGCATGGGGCCTTGTCTAAGTCTAGTAAGTCTATGGAAAACATTACCGTTCAATAACTCGCTATATCTTCCAGATTCTTATACAGGAGTGTGTTTATTCGAAACTTTTCTTAGTATTATAGTCGGTTCATTAACGTATCATTTGGTAATTCCAAGATACACAAAGTGACCGGTAGTTAGTTACCAGAAATAGATGTAAAATGCCGTACCATTTAGCGATGAGTGACCACAATCGTGACATTGTGAAGGATTGAAAGGATAGATATTTATAAAATTAGTGATGTAAATGAGACTATAGTAGATTGAAAAATTGAAATAACATGAAGTATGTTGTTGTGTATTTTTCATATATTTTTAGATTGTGGTGTTAAAACATTGAATACGTTGGTGATAATTATGTTTAAAACCATTTTTAAACACGTCCCATATCCGAGATGTGCTCATGATTGAATTAGATTAGTGCATGATCATTATCACAATTATTAACATATCACACAAGATACCAATCATTAATTATGTAAATTAATGCAAGGTTTCTGGGGGAAAAGCAAATGTGCTTTTATTTTTAATTCTTAGTAGTTAGCTTGAGAATAAATTACATGAAATTCGAAATCTTTTATTTAAAAAAATTCACTCTTCATGAATCGTAATTACTTCCAAGAATGGAAAGGGAAAGTCAATACAGATCTTTTTGTAGTCAATTTAGTTCACTGGTTATTAGGACACTTAAGTTCGTGAGTAGCAGGTCGCGGCAGGTTTTCCAAATCATTTCATGCGCAACGTGTTGTTGTTTTGTTATGTACTTTTACATAAACTTTTTTAGGACAATGAAATAACAAAAACATTAAAATGGTGAGAATAGTGAATTCCTAGCTTTCAAAAGATATCACGCGAGTTCATGCATTCTTATATCGGCATTTTGCCGTATTTATACTACAGATGGTGTATATCAAGGTTTCTTTGTCTATGACATGGCATTAGATTTTGGTACTGACTTTTCCGACAACTTTTGCGGCCGAAAACAAAACGCCAGTGGTGGCAGTGGCGGCGGTGGCAGTGATGACGTGGTGGTGGTGGTTGGTGTGGTGGTTGGGGTGCGATGGCGGCGATGGCGGCGATGGCGGCGATGGCGGCAGTGACGGCGGTGACGGCGGTGACGGCGGTGACGGCGGTGACGGCGGTGACGGCGGTGACGGCGGTGACGGCGGTGACGGCGGTGACGGCGGTGACGGCGGTGACGGCGGTGACGGCGGTGACGGCGGTGACGGCGGTGACGGCGGTGACGGCGGTGACGGCGGTGACGGCGGTGACGGCGGTGACGGCGGTGACGGCGGTGACGGCGGTGACGGCGGTGACGGCGGTGACGGCGGTGACGGCGGTGACGGCGGTGACGGCGGTGACGGCGGTGAAGGCGGTGACGGCGGTGACGGCGGTGACGGCGGTGACGGCGGTGACGGCGGTGACGGCGGTGACGGCGGTGACGGCGGTGACGGCGGTGACGGCGGTGACGGCGGTGACGGCGGTGACGGCGGTGACGGCGGTGACGGCGGTGACGGCGGTGACGGCGGTGGCGGCGGTGGCGCCGGTGGCGCCGGTGGCGCCGGTGGCGGTGGTGGCGGTGGTGGTGGCGGTGGCGGCGGCGGCGATGTCGGCGACGGCGGCTGCAGCTCAGGTATATACGAAACCGTGGGGCCGGGCGGGTGGCCGGCGGGGCGCGAGGTTAAACTCTACTTTCGCCACGCACCCCCCCCCCGCTTCGCTATTGTGAGCAGCTTGTGTCACGCTTGCTCCGCTTAACCGCCCGCTCGGCGCCCCGCCCCCTTTTAAAGCCCCGGCGACCCCGCGCATCTTCCTCCGCGCCGCCTCCGTTCTCCACATTCGCAACCCTGCGGCGGCCATTGGGCTCGCACCCAGAGGCTGCTCTTCCTGGAAAGAAACGCTGTTGAAAACGATATTATTATGCAGGATGAAATGGATAAATATATAATACAGGTACATCTAAATTAGGATTTGATGGTTACACCAAAAGTCATTTGTCTGAAATTATTCCTTACATTCAACCAATTAATACGATTTCTAAAAAATAATAATTTTTAGGTTCTCTCCTGCTTGTCTGCACCACATTGCTCTTCTTCTAAAGGAACAACTCTCATTAAGCGGTGGAACAGAATAGTTTTGTGGTTGTTCGATCAAGAATGAACTTACTTTTGTGATTGGGAAGATATTTGTTGAGCATCAGGTCAATATGTATGAACTTCATAAGAGATTAGTACAAAAATATGTGACTCGCGCCAGGCGGAACGGCCGTAGTCAAGATTAACCTTTTGAGTGAAAACAGTCTTGCGCGACGTTCTTAAGAAGTTAAGGTTGTTCACCATTTAATATTATTAAATTGCAGTCAACTCTGACCTCTCCCAATCCAAATTGAATGTCCAGGTGTGCCCTTGCTCGTACTTGTCTGCGGTCTAGAAAAATCTTTTCGATGGGGTGAAAATTTATATCATGGAAATATGTTTAAAGATATATAGACTTCTTAAGAAATACTAATACACCTATTTAATTTGTCAGAGAAAAGACGAGAGAAAATACAAGGAAAGGTTAAGAAGATGAGCAAAGAAGAATCCAGAAAGAAACAGTTTTATCTACACAAATTTCTCTCAAAGTTCCTTACAAATTTAGATGATTTTTTGCTCATTGAATTGTTGATCTTATTCAATAAAGAAGCGTACGAGTTTTATCATACATTTATTTTTCAGCATATTCTTTCGGAAGATGATCGTATTACTTGGAGAGAGGAATTGGCTCAAAAGAATTAGTTATACTTGGTTCATTTTTCGTGTTAAAGTTTCAACGCTGTAATGTATTGTTTCCTGACGTTCCGACTCTAAATATATTATCATATATTTGCTATGTTGCTGTTTTGGCTTCAAGCCATCTCAAAATAAACGTTTCCTTTTGGGGTCCGTTATTATGCTATCCGATTTTCAGAAAGGTTAGACGACGTACCGATTCCTGTAGCACGAATTGTGCCGAGCAACTTGTGTGTCATTATACAGCAAATAATAAAACAGAATTTACTTTTCATTTCAGAGTAGCAGACAAAATATAATTTACTAAAAAACTATCGAAAAAACGTGACGCAATGCAGTTTTATTTTTTCTCTACCATGTGAAGACAACTTCACATGCACATGTTTTGTTCCAAACATTTTGTTGTTTTGTTTTCGTAACCTAGCTCCAGCTTAATTTCGTAACTAATGTGGCAAATGTTTGGTTTGGGTCAACGGTTAATATTTGTCCGGGAGATGCACTCGGTGAGGTAAGTGCAGAAAGTGTCTTCGTGCGACGAGCGAGGAAGTTCAGGGAGAAACAAGGAGGAGACGAAAGGAGCGGCGTAGGAATGGGGAGAAAGCGGACGTGGCACGAGGAGAAAGGAGGGAACGTGAGGGGCGGAGAGAAGGGAGCGTGGAAGGAGCAGAGTAGACGCGGAGGGGGCGAGAGGACGGGGTGTGGGTTGGGAAGGAGCGTATCCGGAGCTATCGAACGAAGCTCCCCCCTCTCCTACCTGCTCTGCTCCGCTCCATTCCCCTCCACTCCTTTCCCCTCCGCTCCGCCCCGCCCCGCCCCGCTCCACACCATACCCCTCCATTCTATCCCGTTCCATTCGATTCCCCTCGCTCCGCCAGACTGCACTCCGTTCCCCTCCTCTCTGTCTCGCTCCATTCCATTTCCCTCCACTCCGATCCGCTCCACTCGATTCCCCTCCATTCCGTCGCACTCCACTCTATTTCCTTCTGCTCCGTCTCGTTCCACTCCATTCCCCTCAATTTCGACCCACTCCACTCCATTTCCCTCTGATCCGTCCCGTTCCACACCATACCCCTCCATTATATCCCACTCCATTCCATTCCCCCGCTCCGCTCGGTTCCACTCCATTCTCCTCCACTCTGTCCCACTCCATTCCATTCCCTTTGCTCCATTCCCCTTTGCTCCATTCCCCTCCGCTCCGCCCCGCTCCACACCATTCCCCTCCACTCTGTCCCGCTTCATTCCATTTCCCTGTGCTCCATTCCACTCCACTGTGCTCCGCCCCGCTCCACTCCATTCCCGTCCGCGCCGCGCCGTGCGGCTGCCCTCACCTGGGGCGGCGCCCGCCAGAGGCTTAACAAGCGTATCACTGCGGACCTCACAAGAGGCCGCGCGCGCCCGCCCTCCCGGCGTCTGCCTTTGGAGGAGCACCCCTCCCCCCTGACACACGGTGCATCGCGACCCGCGCCCCTCCGGGCGCAGCCGGCCTCCGCGCCGATCCGCCACGCTCCCACCCTCCCCTGGGCTCCTCTCCTCCACCTCCTCCCGATCGCCCCGTTTCTCCCCTCCTCGATCCAGCCCTCCGCGTTCGGGCAGTACGTCCTGTTCCGTTCCATCTTAGCTTGGAGGGAAGATATTTCTGTCCTCTGTGGTTAGTCTATGGTTCGTTATCAGTTTTCCCTCTATGGTCTTAGCTACTCCAATCTCACTAGGCTTCACCTGCATTTAGGGAGAGGCATTGCGATTCTGCTGAGTCGTAATATTTTGGGGAGTATGTACAGTGCAAATATTGCTGTTTTTTTTGTTTTGCTTAAATTTCAGTGGTGTTGATTTTGTTAATAGCTAGTCTACTCCTATTTTGGGTAGAATAAACAGTAAAAATATTATTTTTGGCATCAGCAGTACTTTCGATATCTAGACAATGCCATGGATTAAATCTTCAGCCCCCAGATGATTGTGTTGCTTCCCGAAGGCGCCACAGGCTTTCTGTTGATTTCTGGGGCTCGTTGGATGGGCTAGCTAAGAGCTGCTCTCAATGATCGTCTCTCTTTCCGCCACTTATGACGCTTCTTGCTTTTATTTTGATGCGTCATTATCTATAATGGGCGATTTTCCAACTTTTCTAATATTTTCCCAGCCAAAAATCTCTCTATACTATTTTCAAATGTTTGGGCTACTAATATTAAAATCTACTACTAGATCTATGATCATGATGTAACGTTCCCAGACAATGAATTTGAAAACCCCTATCCAAACCATCCATTGGGATACGTAAACGCACAAACAAGCAATTTGTATGATAATTTATTTTCATAACATATTCACTTCTCGGCGCCCCAACCCTTGGTCCATGAGATACTATAATGAAATATTTGCAGGCAACAAAAGCGGTTCGTCGCCAACTCCAGCAGGATCCGGACAACAGCCGCTTTAAAAACGTTTTCACGTCAAAAGTATTCGAGATCACGGCTAGTCTCCCGCTCATCACTTCGCGCCACCCAATCCTCCCTCCCCTCCCCTCCCCTTCCCACACGTGCCGCACCTCTGACTCGCAGCCGCAGCCTCGGGGCGGGCCTCTTTCTTGCGCTGCCGCAGATGTGAGCAATGCGGAACGAACGCCTCGCCTCGCGGTGCCCTCGCCCATTGTGCTGGCGAGCGCGCACTTGAATGAAGGCGGCGCGGCCCCTCGTGAAAGGTGATGTTCCCCAGGGGCCGCCGGTTCGCGATAACAATATTTGGACGCGCGCGGAACGTCTCTCTGGGGGTTGGCGCGCGCTGTGGCCGAACGTCGAAAATGTGGCCACAAAAAAGTGGACAAAAGCGCGCGGTTAAATTGAAACTTATTTCAATGTTGTTGTTTTTTTGTGAACTGAATTCTGTGTTGAGGCTCAGCTGAGGAAACTACCCAAGTCAAGATTTTTCTATGATTGTTTTAATGCAGTTTAAAATGCAAACCCAGTTGAATGCTAAAATTTATCCTCTTGCGGTCCATTGGTTTATTAGGATTATAATTAGTTATCCATAATGCTGCATAAGAAATTTCACTTCACACAGTGATTGATTTGGAGCATTTCGATTCTTAGAGTTCGTAGACCAGTATTTGGTTCATCTGATAAAAAAATATTGTTATATCTGTTGGGAAGAACGAAGGCAAAACTTGGTACAAGTTGAGTTGATGTCAAGTTGGCGTAGGCATGTGGCAAGTGTTATTATAGCGACTGGGAAGTAATCTACTTGAAGTTCTGCGTATTTGTAAATAAGTGTTTAAGGCCTGGGTAACGTTTTGCTCAATTTTTCGATAATGAGTGTCCAATCTTGTGTAACATTAATTTCATCGTTTCACTATTTCATCTTAAATGCAATGGGATATAAATTATTACGTCCTTAACGTTATGTAAGTTACAAAACGTTTGAAAATTGATTTCACATTTAGCTCCTTTCATTTCAAATAAAACAATGTATATCAATGTATATCTCTAGAGTGCAATGTCTCACTCATCTTTATATAAACACTATCTTTACATTGTGAATTTTCACTTTAAATCCACTACGTTCTTGTAATTTTGGAATCTAATTCGTAATCAGCATTCCCAAAAACCGTTGAACAGGAGTCTGTAATTTAACTGACACAGTAGTAGTATGGAGTTTTGACCACAATTTCGACATTTGGTCACTATGTGCTGCACAGAGGGCGCAGGAAGGGGGCGCCCCTCCCCCCTACCCTGTGGAAGAGAAACGCAGGTATCGAAAGAACGGAAGGCCCATCGTAACCTGAGTGCTCGCAGAGGGGGAACGTGTGATATTTGCGATCCAATTTCGTTCTCTAAGTGTGGAGGAAGTTGCACAAACTTTTACTTATGTCAACATCACGAAGCAATTTTTTTTGGCAAAAGGTAAATAGCTCGAGGTGACGTTTGGGGGAAAGAAACTACTGCATCGACAGCAGCTGTCGACGCAGCGGCACCTGGACGGCTAATAGCACTTCTCTAGGTGTGATCTAAACTGTTTCACACTTCCAGCGAAGGTGAGAAGGAAAGATTTTTCAAGAGATGTGTTTTAAAAGTTTGAATAGTTAAAATTTATTTTTAAGATAAAGTTATTGTGATTTTAAAAGTGGTTTAATAGAATGGCCTTTTCATTGAAAGATATTCATACACATTCTGCATTTAATTTACAATTTTAAATCGAGAATTAAAAACGGGATTACACGAATGTTGCTGTAGAGAAGTAAATCATTCGACTAGAAAAATAATTGATATGGTCTGAGTAGTAGGACCGTCGCAAAACACACACAAAATAAAATCTGTTTCATTCATACTGGTTGCCATTTGCTGAATATCAATCGACTGTTATGGATACGAAATAGCACTTCCGACTATTTTTTGCTCGTTTTTCTGATGGGCAAATTTTGTGAGAAATATCAGAGTTTTCGCATTTTATTCAAAACACTATAAACTTCATTAATCGAAGACTAGGACTGGGAGTGAGAGCAACATGTTCCATTAAACCGACCGCTGCCAGATTGGCAATTTGTAAACATCTACGTTAATTCTTAGATTCACCGTTCGCACGCCAATGGATTTTACCTTTATACCAATTTACCTTTGGTAGCCACTAAGGATACAAAGTATAATGTACACCGGACTAGGACATGCGGTGGTAATTATCGTTAGTTTCGGAATCAGCCGCATCACTTATTTTCTAGACAGCTACTAGTAAAAGCGGTTCTTCCAGGGAATTGGTAGCGTGCTAAAAGTTCAATTTTTACCGCTAGTACTAAAAGTGAGACGATACTCAAGTGTTCAGACTAATGTATCAATACCACAAAGAAAAAATAAACTTTCGTCTGACTGCATCAGTTACTACTGACCTTAACATATCACTAAGTAATTCGTGTACGTGAAATGAAATAAAATGTCAGTAAGTCTGTCTAAAAAAATAGTGTTTGACACACGGTAAAAGTAATTGTATTTTGCTCGTTGGATTCTTCGGGAAAAATAAAATTTCACTTTTACTGTTCGTATCATAAATATTCTGATCGACTAAGATTTGATTCCTTACATTATACAGAAATAAAAAAGAATGCCACTAATATATAGCCAGCAGAAATTCCGCAAAAACATCTGAATGGTATGCAGACTACATTAATACAATCATACACTTGTTTTACTTACATCAATTCGAATCAAAGGGAAACTTCTTATAACTTACCAGCACATTGTTAGTTATGTATGATCATTTTCTGTAATTCGTTTGCTTACGCATAAGTCAAAAATAAAACAGTCATTCCATCATTATGTTGAAACTCTTCAATGGAAGAGATCAGAGGTGAGAATGAGTGACTTCATAAATCAGGCTGTATGAATATTACAAAACAGACTTTGACCTACCCGAGTGATCTCTTTCTCTCACATTCATGCGCGGTCAAACAGTTCATCTGATCAGCACAATAATGGATGGATCGTGTGCTCAGAAGCTTTTGTTACCTCTGAAAGGGATCTTGAAAGTTGAAAGGGTTTGAGAAATACGTAATGAATCAGAGAGATGCATTATACAGAAATATTCCACCGTATGTATGTATCATGTGAAACGAACATTAACATGAACTAGTGGGAATTCGTGACGTAACCTTTCCTCCTATTACTGTTATTATTCAACATTTACTCTTATTTTTTTCAAAAAATGCATGACATTATTTAAAAATATAAAAAACTGAGCAATAAATAGCATTGAGAAAGAAATGCCTGGTTTAAGTATTTGTTGTGTAAGGCAGGTCCAAAAAGAAATGTGAACTATTACAATAATTATCAAAACTTTAAGAGGTTTAAATCAAAATCGAATCTATACCATATTTATAAATATACTTAGTTCTATATGAGCAACAAACGAAATTATTTGCAGGTCTTGTTGAGAATGTCAAAGAGGCTTCATGTAAAGTACCCCAAAATTTAAACTTTCTCAATGACTTACGAAACGGCACAGCTATATCTTACTCCTGACGTATTTACTAAGTTTCCCCTTAAAAGCTTTTAATGGTGTTATGAGTGACAAATACTTTTATCTCTCCATCCGTCCATACAGAAATGAAAAAAATTTGCAAATGGAAAAGTGTTTATTTTAGAACTAGTCGTACATCTCCCACATTAAACCGAGATATTTCTTTTTCAATGCAATTTAACCATAATTTCAGATCTCTAAATGATGCCATTCACGTGTAAAATAAATGATAGTTGAGTAAATAACTAGTTATTCTAGAGAACAATTTCGTTAAGCCGCTCATTTCCACCAATTTGTATTTCACTGAAATATGACCAGCCTCAAACAATAACATATTAGGTGCTGCAACATCTCAATGCTCTGACAAGTTGTCTATTACCTACGAGGTCCAGTTCACTACCCGCTAACTGCTCCAACCACTCTTGAGATATAACAACTTTTTCTCAACAAATATATTATTTATTATGACAATTTCCTCGCCTTACATTTCACACATTATCTCATTGATATATTTCACTGTTCATAAAAACTGTCATACAATTACCAATCTAATACTCTTGGATCTGAGAACCTTTTCGATCCCGTCTGCTCGATCTGTCATATCGTTCTCATTATTTAGTCTTCTTGGGCCCACATTGCTAGATAAGAAACAGATCTGTTACATTGAGGTTGAAGCAGCCAAAAACATAAGATCGATTGAAAAATGTTCACGTCATTTTCCAGTAAATATTTTTGACAACTATCTCTTAAGGAAAATATCTTGACTTTACTTTGACAATACTGTTCAAAGATTGTTCAAATCAAAGTTTTACTTGGATTTACGCAATTCTCTTTGCCTTAATTGTCTTATGTAATGTAGGTTTCTTCATTAATCGTTTTAGAAAACTGATTACAATTTGCAGAAGTTGAAAATGTAATAAGAAATATGAAATTTAAGAGAGTACCAGACAGTTTGGTTCAGTACCATACAAATCTGCAACGGTAAAGCTCTTCCCTTCTCATCAAAGTGAAACACACACGCAGTGCAAACTTTTAATTGACTTGAAAACTCTATGCACATGTTTACAAGAATAAAATCCGTGACTCATAAAGTAGAACAGGTGTTACTTCAGTAGTTTAGCGGTAGCCTACGGCGGTATTTTCATTTTTTTGTATCATGCATAGTAATCATAAAAATAAATTATAAACAATACAGTGGACTGGCTCGTCCATCCTCAGGTATAAAAAGTTACAAGAGAAATCATTGAAAGAAATACTTATTCAAAAAATGAGTTGGATTCATCACAAAATAAGATAAATAATAGTCAGTCTGATGAATCAAATCGTTACTGTTTGAAGTTACACGGGAAAGGCTGGATAGTAATTCGCAGCGTTTTACCTCTGTATAATAAACAGAGTTCTTATGTATATAACGTATTTACGCGAATCTAATGTGTAACCTTTTTTGACCAAATGTAGTACTCAAAATTGTGTTGCGCATTAGATTCGATGGCGCATTAGATCTGAGTGCATATCCGTTCCGTTGTGCTTCATTCAATTTTTTCGTTTATTACGTCACAATGGAATACTGGAGTTTTCAAATTCAACATCTTTTCATTTATCATTGGTCTATTATTGAATTTTTTGGTTGCGATATGAAGTAATTTAATGTATTAATAAATTCAATTTGAATGTGTACTTTCCTTATTTCGTGTTCACTAATTTTATACTTTAACAATGTGTCACCTAACAATAAGAAACTTACAATTCTGTAAAGAAATTGTTTACGTATACGATAAATCCATTGTTGTATACTGACATTTAAATAAAATATCATTCCTGTGATTCTGTCATTCAAATATGAGGTTCGCATTAGATTCGGGTAAATACGGTACTTACGCCGACATTTTCCAGTTACTTTAGCACGCGCTCTCTGCACGTCTTGGAATGTGGATTGAGGAAAGCGTTCAGACTGCGTGGGGTCGCACGAAAGAGGTTGGACAGATAAGGAAAAACCGGTTCGCGCACTCTTCAGGTTGCGGACCCGCACCTCACCTAGTGAGGAAACAAACCTCCGAGGACCACCTCCAAATCGGGCATAAACAAACGTCCTCACTAGTTTAGGCGCTTCGTAGTCGGAAAGATCTAAAGCGGCCCATACCCATTCAAGCGACGCTCGCAAGGCTGCTGTAAATCTTTGAGGAAAATTTCGAGGATCATCATCAAAGCCGGTAATAAAGATCGACCTCAAAACTGTAAAGAAGCCTTACAGAGCAAAGGGGGCTGAAGCAGCTCAGAACCAGATGAGAATTAAACACAGATCGCGCGCGATCGTTTTGTCTTATTCTTCATGCCATTTCCTACCTGACGGCGCCCAAGTATTCGCATATGCGAATATCTTTTTTAAAATGCCAGTTTCTAAACTTCTTTGTCATAACTGGAACGGATGAACTATTTTGGTATATTAATGAGTGTGATGGTGTGATATTAATTGCTGTAGTAGTGAGAAAAAAGAGGCAGGAAAAACACGTGCTTCTCGAGAGAACCTATCACGAATTCGCTTTGACCTCCATAAAATCCACATGGCCAGACAGGGATATCAAGTCCGTTACTCAGAGATGGAAGGCAAGCGGTCTAGCCACTACACCAAGGGCCTCCCCATGCATGTGATCTAGGTTGGACTACCCACAGCGGTGTTCGTGAATTGGCCAACTCAAGCTCTACAATAAACCTGCGCTATCTAGGCCGAAGACAACTATGGTAGGTAGAGAATTATAGTTGGTGTCGTCAGCACTCTCGGAGGCATGTCTCGTATCACAAGGATACTACAGATTGTCATACTAAAATGCGAGAAAAAAAGAAAGAAAGAAAGAAAGAAAGAAAAAAAGAAAGAAAAAAAGAAAGAAAGAAAAAAAGAAAGAAAAAAAGAAAGAAAAAAGAAAGAAAAAAAGAAAGAAAAAAGAAAGATAAAAAAGAAAGAAAAAAGAAAGAAAAAAGAAAGAAAGAAAGAAAGAAAGAAAGAAAAAAAGAAAGAAAAAAAGAAAGAAAGAAAGAAAGAAAGAAAGAAAGAAAGAAAGAAAGAAAGAAAGAAAGAAAGAAAGAAAGAAAGAAAGAAAGAAAGGAAAGAAAGAAAGAAAGAAAGAAAGAAAGAAAGAAAGAAAGAAAGAAAGAAAGAAAGAAAGAAAGAAAGAAAGAAAGAAAGAAAGAAAGAAAGAAAGAAAGAAAGAAAGAAAGAAAGAAAGAAAGAAAGAATTCAACTCCAAAATTCAATAATTGTAAACAACCTGCAAACGGCATAACATAAAACAAACAAAACGATGGGCAGAAAAATGCTTCAGATTTGAAGAATATTTTAAGAGCACAAAAATATACCCTGGAATATATTTTTATATAATTTGTTAAATGTCTAAAGTAAATATAATTTCTCAACATATTTATTTTTATTTTCCTGTTATAATGTTTTCTTAGTTCGATTTGAGCAAAGGAAAAGTAATTATTTATATGAAATATAAGCGAAATAAGAGAACTGTCAGAGACTCGAAAACAGTTCTGGAGACACATATATTCGTCTTTCGAAAAATAGTGAATATGCGCTCTTGTGAACATTCAATTTTTTATTTAAACAGTAGTTGTTTGCACATTTTCATTGAATGAAAAAATACGGTTCTAAAAGTGGCGCACAGAACGTAATAAAACAAAATTAGTTATATATGCAGTGTGGGTGTGTGTTTGTGTGTGTGTGAAACTGAACTTTGAAATTCAATGACAATAAAGAAATGGACACCAAAACATTTTCTAAAACCTTTCGTTTAAAATATTTTTTCCAAGAAAGCTCCAAAACTGAAAGCCGTCCCGTTTCAGGAAAAGTAATTTCTAGGAAGATCCTCTTTTGAAAACAGGGTCAGCGCAACGTGGTAAAAATCAGAGTGGAAGGGATTACTGCGGTGACAAGTCCGGACCTCTTTCTGTTCTTCACTGAAGAGCTGCTCTTCCAAATCGGAGTGGGAGACCCCCAAGGTTCACCCAGCGGTGACATAATGGAACCACACAAAGAGACAGCTGAACGACAGTCAGACCTGAAACTACGCTCCAGTGGAAATATTCGTTAGCGACGAGAATCCTCCAGGCATAACGAACTAAGCACGTCTTTCACAGTCACAATGCCGGACCACTCGGGATTTGTGGCATGCATTCATGACGGAGAATGTGGAACGAACACGGAAAATATTTTTCAGTTGCCTTCTTCAAACATGGAGAGGATTCAAGGAGAAAAAGTAGTTCTGGCGTGAAGATGGCAATCGCGGTGAAGTGCTCTGGGAGTACAATTCGACTGAGCAAAATTTGAGATGCGCGCCGTTGCCAAATTTTACTCCCATCACAATCCCTCAATTTTTTTTGATGAAATACAACTCCACTTCTTTACATGCAGTAACAATTCCCGCATAATAATTTCAAAAACATTTTCTCTTCCTGATTTACTTTCAATCTCATTTAGGGGCTAAATAAAAGAATAATTAATTTTGTTTAAAATTAAGTATAATTAACGTGGTATAATGAGTAATTTCCTGTAATTTTTATTTAAAATATTTCAAACGAAAAAAACTGTACCATAGAAAAATTAATTAGTGTTTGAATGATGAATTGGTTTATCATAATTATTCTATATAGTTGCACAACAATTTGCCAAAATCGCGACTTGGGTAGAGTTTTGAAAAATTAAAATAACATTTCTGGTGAAACGTTAAACATTTCGTTTCAAATACATACTCTCCCTATGATTTGTTATTGGAGTACGGATTCAGTTTTTCGCCCGGGTTTGTGTGATATTTGTGTGGAACCGGAGTTGTCCGTGGAGTACTGCGTAACAAGTTCTGATCTAGTTCAGTTGTTTTTTAATGAGAATGTATAGACCTGGTACGTGTCCGCCAATTCTTCCGGATTGAAAAGAAAGCTTTGAAATTTTCATGTGTCGATGAGATTTTATATAGTTGTTTTTGCATTCTTACTGGCAGTTTTGTTAACAGTTTTATTCATTAAACTGAGTAGGAATAAGAGTTAAAATAAGTAATAAGAGCCAAAATTTATTGCTTATTTATCTTTGAAAATAGATTTTATTACATGGGAGTTTTTTTTGTTGTTTTTTTCTCCCTTTCAAAATTCAAAATTTATTGCTTATTTACCCTTGAAAATAGATTTTTTTACATGGGAGTTTTTTTTGTTTTTTTTTCTCCCTTTCAAAACTCAAAACTTATTGCTTGTTTATCCTTGAAAATAGATTTTATTACATGGGAGTTTTTTTTCTTCTTTTTTTTCTCCCTTTCAAAAATTCAAAATTTAAGTAGTATATGACTTAGTGTAGGGATCACAGAATTTTGAAAATGTGCACACATTTCAGTTTTCCCCATAGCACGTCATACGCAGTTTTAAGTGTTTTTTTGACGTAAATAAATAAACAAATAAACAAAAGAAATGAAAAGAAAAGCGGATGTTTGGAAGGTAGTGATTCATAAGCTAATTTTATCTGTATTTATGCGAGAAATAGTAAGTAGAGATTAAATGAATCAACGAATTAATTACAGGGTACTGTGTGATTCAAGTTTCGGATTCTATGTTTTCGACACGAAACGTGGGTTGCGATATATTCTGCGTATTTATTAATGGTCGGGGTATAAAAATTTGTCATAATAGAGAATGTTCATGTAAACAGCCCAATTCTGGAATTGAAAACATTGCTCTCTCTCTCTGATGTTCATATATAAACTATTTCATCGTAGATTCCTCTAATTCGAACATTTGTTTATCATACTGAAAATTCTTTCATTGGAGATGTTGCCCTTGATATTACGACGTGATAATAGATTCTCTATACCAATTATTGAACATGTTTGAAATATCCAATAAATATATTGCAAATTTCTTGTTTCATTTACTGATCTTTTCGACTGTACGTTTACATTAAAGGTCTTCACTTTGTCTATCCACATATTATTTATATTATTATTCATGTAGGCAATTCAATACATTATTAACATTCTTAGCATTACGTTTTGTCGACACATTCCACTGACATTTCATGTTTCTCACATTCACAATCTTAGCACATAACATACTTCGCATAAATGAGCATCTGGATTTTACAATGTTATAACAATACTCTATGAAGGTTCTCATTCTCTCAGTCACTCTCATGAGATGTTCTTGCTACACTCTGCATATTCTACTACCAACCTATATTTTCCCTTGCGCCCATGTTCACGACCACAATGCTATCTTTGCTGAGGCAAGAATAGAAAACGGAACTTACTTTCTGAACGCAAGCCGTAAAACAAAACGTCCGTTCCAATGAATTGGTAACGGAATTATGAATGACCAGATGCCCAGAAACCAAGCGGCGTGCGTATCTACATTTAAGCCATTCTCTAAAGCATACTATCTACACTTGTGGATAGGCACCGTTAGCATCATTAAATGGAATGAACTGGCGAATCTGGGCTGCACAAACAAACGGGCATCTCGCGGAAACCAGGGCGGCCACGGCGATAGGGTTGCCAACTGAAGTTTTCCAAATGCAGCACATCGCCTTGAAACAGGACTTTCTGAAAAAATGCCTCACAATGCAAAGTTCTAATACACTTGAGGTAACATGTTATAAAACAATTCACACATTTAATTACTTTAAATTAGTATTGTTAGTTATTTTTGCTCATTAAACTTGCTTACATTTTAACACAAAAAACAGAATACTTTCTCGTTTCCGTTCTAGTTGGAAAATATAGAATAATATTTCTATATATAGATAGACTATATTTCTATATACAAATATAGATATAATATTTGTAATGATATAAACACAAACAATAAAATCTTATTATTGATTGGATAACGATAAATTGAATTAGTTTAATTTCTTTTCGCAACAAGAAGTAAAGGTTTATTATTAGTACAAAGAAATAAAAAAAGTCCTAAATTTTAGGAAAAGTTCGAATCCCTGCCGGATTTAAAACCACTGAAAAGCAATTAAGGCCAGAATAATGAGACCTCAACTACTACCAAAATATGGGGATCATTAAAAATTATGAAATATGTTATCAAAATGAATAGGAAAATACGGTACAATGTTTGAGCTGTAAAATTTAATATTAAAATATTCTAACACTATTCACGTAAAACTCTAAAATAAAATGTTCTTTAAATGATTAATAATGAATAATAATGATTTATAATTTGGGGTTCCCATCGAATGGGCGACAAATCCCATGTTTAGTCTGTTTACGCATTAACCATCCCTGAAAGCAAGACATGCCCGGTGAAAGTCGTACGGTTGGTAGCGCTAGTTGAGGATCTCTTGACGGGCAGACGCGAGCTGTGCAGCCTCTGGCGGTCGAGAGGACGGCGAGGGCGCGGGCGCGGGTGAGGACTTGGCCGAGGACTGAACGGCCTTCTCAGGCGCGCTCTCGAACTCGCAGCAGCCTGGCGAACGGCACTCGCCGCCAGAGCAGCATCCTCAGGCAGACAGCGGAAATCTCGTCTCTGGCGGGTCAGTTTGTCTGAAAGTCGCGCTATTGACGCAGTGAGAGGAATATAACATGATGTTCAAGAAGGACGCAATAGATAATTACAACTTACATATCGTAAACTATCTCATTGCAACACGAGGCTTGAAAGTTAACGAGAAACCGGTAGGCGGAATTTGATAACCAATCAAGTATTGTAATAAGATAAGGATCTCAATATTAGGCGTAATTCGATTTTATTAATTTGATTCCAAAATAAAAATGAAGGATATATTTACAAGATTTTGAATTTCCTCAAAATCGGTATCACCATTAAAAATCTCGACAACAATTTTTATAGCATCAGCTAGCTTTCTGTTTACAATGACTACGAGAAAGTAAAGATGTGTAAATACCAAACCTTGCACCGGGAGCGGTAGCTCAGTGCATCAACTGATGTCGGGAGGTCCTAGGTTCGAGTCCTCACGGCGGCAGGATTTTTCAGCTAGGTCGAATTCAGTCGCTGTCTGGATGAGAATTCTAGAGGCCGGCTGGTCTGATCGGTAGTTTTCCGTGGTTTCTCCGATCAACACCAGGCGAATGCCGGAGCAGTACCCTACCAAACGGGCCACAGACCGCGCGCGATCTTTCCTTCCTCTTCCTTGTTCTATCCTCTCCCCTTACACACATACACACATGTACACACACACTTACACTAACATGCACTACACTACCACATATTCCGGGAGACCGGTCGGGAGCTTAGAGCTTGTCCCGACTGAGGCGGTGCACCGTTGGTGGGAGAGTCCTGGTTAGGGGGAAACCCCACTAGCCGACGGTAGGTCGGCGCCGGATCTCGCCATCCACCGGGGGAAGATCACCGCCATATCCCGAGGGGAAAACACGCACTACACTTAGGGAACTAATGAACAACGTAGTTGACGCGCCCGGCAACACGAAAAAAATCAATCAATCAACCAAACCTTGCACGTTAACTGCTATTCAAAAGTAAAGGAAAAATGAAAAGAAAAACCACCGTTTTGGCGACCAGTCCTAAAAGGCCGTAACGAGGGCGTAGCGAGGCGACAAGGCGACGGGCCGCCAAGGGTGACGCGGCCAGAGCGACAGGGGGAGCGACGGCGGCACCCAAGGGGGAGAGCGGAGGGGGCGGGGAAGAGGAGAGGGAGGAGCACCGGCGGTGCATCTTCGCCCAGTGACAGCGACGCCCAGGGCGCCGCACCCGGCACCCGCCTCACCGCCTCTCCCCAGACGCTGGACCCGCCCGACATCTACCTGCGCCACCGCCCCCGAACTCGCCAACCACTGCAAACAACGCCGTGGCACCACCAGCCCACAGCTTTCCTGTCTCTCCATTCTCTTGTTGTCTGAAACTAAGGCACAAGGATGTTTCAGTTTTGAAACGTTGCGGAGCCTATCAGTTTTTTTCTTGAAGTTGGGAGTTTTGAGATTTTAAAAATGGTCACAAATTTGTTTGTTTGGATCGTATATTTTGTTATTGAGTTTTGCGAAAACACTGGTTGGTACCTTTTCGAACTCTATTTTGCAACTTAATTTGGAAATGTGTTTATTTTTCTGTCTTATACTAGCCAAAATTAGGCCAAAGTTATGTCGCAATAGTTTTTAAATTTGGAGGATATGGGGAAGGGAGCATCAGTAACTATCTTCTAAAGTGTTCGTAATGCCAATGTGTATATAGTTTCCCAAGCAGTGTTGAAGAACAAATTTGTGTAGGTGGACAAGAGAATGATTACACTTTTACGTCATCAATATTGTAATCACAAGCCTCTCCTCATATTTGTATTATCTTGATTAAAATTGTCATATTTTTTGAATAATTGGTGCAAGCGTGCATTTGTTCCTGTCAATACTAACTTAAGTTAAAGACTTTAAATAATATTAATACATCATTTTTAGTTTTTTTTAGTAGAGATTGGCATTGCATCTATACTCAAGGTTTGTGGAACACATTAATGTTAACTTCTTCATTAAGATGTCAGAATTCTGCAGAGAAGACAGAGTAGGGCAGAAATAGATATATGGACCTGCCACTGCCAAGAGCGTAATTTTTTCCAGAAGTTTCAATATGCTTGTGACTCGAGTGAAGGGAATTACGTATCGACCTCTGGTACCAGTGCCACCATAATGCAACCGGTCTCTTTAAAGGGTTGGAATCAGTGTTTGTGAGGGGGGACGGGAATTTCAGTTCGGTCACCTATAAATATTTTTTAAATTATTATCTTCAAATACAAAAATGTACGAGCATATTCGTAATGAGAATGCTACTTTGAAAGTGATCAGATCTATTCGTGGTAATTTTTTATTATGACAATGGGGGAAGGTCATGAGCGCCGAGAATTCGCCAATTGCTCTCAAGACCCTTCTTCACACCTTGTGGGGTAGTTCTTTCCGTTGTCCACCGCAATGGCCCATTGCAGTTCGAAAGGAGAAATTCCTAATTTTATTTGTGGGAATTGAAAGTAATGTAGCCTCAAGAAAGTTTTAAGATGCATGTATCTTCTTTGTATGTGTGTTCTGTTTATAGTCGAGCAACATTTTATTACACTTTGAAATTCGTAAGTGTGTATACATTTCCTGCTAGAGCACTATTTTTACAGGAATGTAATGTTAGCTATGGTACGAATAAATGTGATGCTTCCCATTTGTCATCGCGATGTTGGATGTTGTTCCACAATACACGGAGTAAACAAGGGCCCTTCTTTAAAATACCAATTTACCAGCAAAATCTAAAATTATAATGAAAATGATCAGTTTTTGAAAACAGTTTCTTAATTCGATATTTCAAATTGTACATAAGAACTCTAGCATTCTCGAGAACTAGTCTTGGTCGCCAACGCTTACTTATGCTTGTCCAATTTGGAGAAATACCGTTAAAACTGACCTCAATAACTTACAAATTACACAAAACAAAATCTTACGAAAAATAGTAAAAGCACCATGGTTCATTTCAAACACGCAAATACATGACGAATTGCAAATCCCGAACATAACAGACTTCATAACAAATCAAGCCCAAACAATTTTCGATCTACTTCCAACTGCAACAAGGGCCAAAGATTTCAATCTAGGTCAAACCGGAGAGCTAGGTCTTCGAATAAAATCAAAATTTCCAAGAGATTGGTTTCGTCCCCCATAAATGAATATTGTGTTAATAGATCAAAATTATAATTACATATTTCAAAAACCCCAAATATAATTTTCTATTATCTGTCCTTAAAATGTCTATTAAAACTGAATTTCTTAGTTATCCGACGGGAACCCGCAGTTAGGTTGAAACCAAATGTTAAGGATCTGGTAAAAATTAACTGAAAAACATGTATTGTTGAACAGATAGAAATAAACTAAAAAAAAAAAGTCTTGGTCACCTGAGGGTTGTCTTTTAAACCTTCGCATCATTTTCTGCCCCTCTGAATTTCGCAAGTGTAGATTTGCTCTCTTCGTATTCGTATAGATTCGTATTCGTATAGATTTGTATTCGTATTACATTCGTATAGATTTACTCCTAGAGTACTACTACATTTAGGAGAAGTGGCACTTCAGCTGCAACCGCTAGGGCCACCACAACACAGACCAGGCCCTTTAAGAGCGTCCGCCCCTCCCTCTGCAGAGCCCCTCCCATTTGTCACCGCGATGGTCTGTTCCACCTAGCACTGGGTAAACAAGGGCCCTTCTTCGAGGCGGACGGAGCGGGTCAGGCTAATTGCGGGGCGTGCGGCATGGCGGCGGCGGCGGCGGCGGCGGCGGCGGCGGCGGCGGCGGCGGCGGCGGCGGCGGCGGCGGCGGCGGCGGCGACGGCGGCGACGGCGGCGGCGGCGGCGCGCGCCCTCGCCTCACGAGGATAATGAGGTAGCGCTGGCTGTCCTCATGCCGCGCCTTGTTAGCAGCGAATCGCACGGGGAGCCGCCTGTGCGTCGATCCGGAAGAATTCGGGCAAGTTGGCCCTCGACGCATGGCGCCTGAAGGCGGGGGGGGGGGGCGGAGCTGGGGCTGACCGTTCGGAGCCGTTGCGGGAAATGAGAGCTTCTTGAGGACGGTGGACGGTTCCCATTTTCAAGAGATGGCAATTATTGAATTCTTTCAGAGCTGGTTTTGGGCGCGGACGCACCGATGGAACCAGAGGGGTGGGGGTAGTGGAAATTTTGCGCGTTTGCACATGGAGTGGAATATATCTTTTTTAAGTTAAAATTTACAATAGCAGTATATAGGGATTGAAAAATCCCAGGATCATTTTAGTCCCTTGGACTTACTAGAAATAATCCTGTATGCTAGGTGTGGTGGTGGTGCAATTGCAGGTATTGTGTCAAGTAAAGGAGCTTGAAGACAATTACTATGATGTGCGGAAGAATTACTATGATGTGCGGCAGATGAAGCCAGCGAGTACGGAAAGAAAAAACTGAGAAACATTTGAGCAACTATTAAAAAATTATTGCAGTCATTTAATAATGTTCCTCACGAATTGAATCAATATGCCCCTTTTACACTTGTAATGTTCCAGCAAAACATTATTATCGTTAATGAATGTAAGAAAAAGATAAACTAGTTAAGTAATAAGATAAAAATGTTTACAAATGTAATTTACGTCTCATGTATAGTAACATTATCAATAATCACTAATGTAAACAATTTGTTCCGACGGTGGGGAGAGCAGGAAACCTAAGACGACAAAATATGCCAATCACCTTCTTTAGACAAATAATGCACTATAACAAGAAATAATGATAGTGAAAATGAATTTGAATAGTGGAGTTTTATCTACGAAATTCATTGTTCAAATCAAATTGTTGGTACCTGCATAGTAAAAGTATTATTATTATTATTATTATTATTATTATTATTATTATTATTATTATTATTATTATTATTATTATTATTATTATTATTATTATTATTATTAAGTGGATTGTATACTACTTGCATTAATACAAAATGAAAGTCAATAAGACTGCGTAAGTACCATTTTTTGTATCCACAAAACGTGATTTCTGTCCAAAAATACCATTACCTTTATTCTACTGCATGACATAAATGTCTGTACAGTACGTAGTGATAGAGGTAACAAATGCAGGCTGCTTCGAACACGGCACGACCTACTATTCTTGTTAAGGCGGCGGGAAGGCGACCTGGGGGCAGGTGGGGTGAGCGGGCGGGGGTGAGCGATGGGCTGCTGAAGTCATCGCGCATGCAGTCGCGTGCGGGTGCACGCGGCGCCAGTGCATTTGTCCCAACGCGTGCGCGTCGCCCATGTGTCCCCCCGGAGCGACCCCCCGGAGGCGTCGCCGTGTCGCCATTTGTCCCCCTGTCGCCCACCTTCATTTGTCCCTGGGGCCTCCCCACCCCCCTTCTATGTGACCTCTATCGTTGGCGCCACCTCCGTAGTCGCCAGCTCACCTTCCGCGTGTCACGGTGATAGTATCCACGCCGCTTGATTTGACCCAGTATCTGCAATTGCCCAACATCAGCAGAATAATTTTAAAAGAATTTTTGGGAATAAAAAAAAGATTAGAAATTTGAAAAATATATTAAAAATACATACATATAAATGAGAGTACATATATGAATACATATAAATGATTATTTTATAGAATATTCCAATTTTCGAGTAAAGAAGTCTACGATTTCGATTTAATTTTTTGATCATCAAAAAACGTAAAAACTGCTGCGTGGGAGGGCGAATTTTAATTTGCGTATGTTTTCTTCAACTCCAGAATGTCTGTCCCACGCATGAATTCCCTCGAACATTTTCAATATTTTCTCAAAAATGGCAAAATTATTTCTTTCAATTTGTTCGAGCAGGTTAGTGATTTTGAATAATATTGTTTGAGTTTTGAAACGAATTGAAGAAGTAATAGTGGTCTAGAAGGTGCAGTATTTTTATAATACTAGATAACCTCACTAATAATACGAGAAAGTTTGTGCTATTACAACTCCACTAGTTGCATTACGAGGCAAGGTGAAATAATAAAAAACGCTGATATAAGGAATAGAAAGTGAAGTTACGTGAAAAATTGAATGTATCTATTTTCAAATTTTCACAATAATACTATTTCTTCTGTTATAAACTTTGGTAAAAGTATTCATTTCACATCACGTTTTCTTACACACAAACCTAGAGAAGCAACAAAACATGAGCATCAACTATAGGTCTACAATTTATGTCGACTTTACACACTTGAGTCAGGCGGCATATGTTCTGAGAAGATTCTCAACTTAGGCTGACGAATGAGGTAACTATAAGGAAACGACGACCCCTTATGGGTCATTACGATAGACTCTTGAGATTTATAGAAGCCTAAGCATTTCTTAAGCGGCATTTTAAGTAGCCTTTCGAGAACTTTTGTCTCGAAGATACTCTTATTTAAAGTAGCTTCAAGTTATTTAAAGTGCCGATGTGAGTGTTTGGGTATGCCTCAGAGAACTGTGAATGAAAAATGATGAAAACCTACGTGCGGAAACGTAATAGAAGTACTCGTATCTTCCACTCGATTGATTGATTTTTTCGTGTTTCCGGGCGCGTCAACTGCTTCGGTCATCAGTCCCGTTAGTGTAGTACATGTTTTTTCTCGGGAGATGGCGGTGATCTTCCCCCGCTGGATGGCGAGATCCGGCGCCGACCTACCGTCGGCTAGTGGGGTTTCCCCCTAACCAGGACTCTCCCACCAACGGGGCACCGCCCCAGTCGGGACAAGCTCTAAGCTCCCGACCGGTCTCCCGGGATATGTGGTAGTGTAGTGCATGTTAGTGTGTGTGTGTGAGGGGAGAGGAAAGGACAAGGAAGAGGAAGGACAGATCGCGCGCGGTCCGTGACCCTTTTGGTAGGGTACTGCTCCGGCATTCGCCTGGTGTTGATCGGAGAAACCACGGAAAACTACCGATCAGAGCAGCCGGCCGCTAGAATTCTCCTCAAGTTATCTTCCACTCATGTTACACATCCTTTTTAAGGAGGTAGTTTGAAATTTTTCGTCGATCAGTGAAACCACTTCGTCTGGATATAAGGAAACGTTTTTCTGTTTATCACCGTGTATCGCAGGAGGACGCGCAGCAAGACTCGCCCGAGACAAGCATTTGAAGCGGTCATTTTTCACAGTTGACGGAACGACTGGACATAACGACCTGACGAGCTCTTATGGGCCTTTATGATAGTGCCGGCATGCTGAAACGATTGTAGATGGTTCCCAACACTTCAACATAGATACTTTGAAAAGCAGACCAAGATAATCCCCTTTCGTTTCTCGGCACTCCCCTTTTGTGTTATGAGTAGGGAACGGAATTTATTGTAATGAAAAATGCAAAATATGTACTTATCTTTTTCCAAAACATGTAAGAAAAAATAGAAAATATGTCAAATAAAAATTAATTTTGTTTTTACATTTAAACAATTAAAATTGTTCTGTACAAGCATTTTCTGAGCATACAGCGTAGCCAATCAGTTCTTAACAAGGATTCGGAGTGGCTGAAAGAAGGTTCTACCTCTACAGAAGTAATTCTACTCTAGATTTTTTCATACATAAGAATTTTATTCGAAATATAAAATACGTTCATAATATATATTTCAATGTTTACGAGAAGCCGGTGTTCCAGTGAATAGTAGTACCGTGTAGCCAGTGATGGATCGCGGGGGAGGGGGAGAAACGGAATAACCCCCCCCCCAATCGAACAACGTAGTAAGAAGATTTTGTTTAAAATATATTTTTTAGTTTTCGATCGTGTAACGAATTTGCTGTTTGAAACAAACACGTAGATGAAATTACTTTTGTTCACAGAATCCGCTCATTCTTGACTCTGAGTACGCAGTAAGCGGGGGCGGAGTGACAATTATGGTGAACATCTGGTGGTCATAGAAGCCTTGCAGCATTCAATTTTTTAATAAAGATGATTCCGTAACATATAATGCAAACGTGCATCTGAAATGTTGTGTTTCGACGCATAAGTATATTAAAATATAACTAAATATGTAGTAGTAGGTAAAATATGTATAAATATGTAATTATACCAAAATATGTAAAAATATGTAAAAAAATAGTTCCAATTCATTTAGAATGTCTTGTTAACTCTAAAAAATATTATCGAATGCAGGTATCTAGTTCCTGTAAAAGCATGTAATTACATGGAAATCCGTTCCCTAGTTATGAGTAATTTGTATTCGAATTCACTTTCTGTAGTGAAACCCGGAAACGTTCTGAAAAGGTTTGATGAAAATAAGCGTAAACGAAAGTGGATGATATGGTTACTGACAATGCAAACAAGGACCCTGAAAATTTAAAGTTGACAAATACACGGTAATCTTATTTGGCTTCATAATTCCTGGAATTAAAAAGGGGGGAAATTCAATGAAATGTTGCAAAATCACGTGTACATCAAAGGAAACGAAAACCCAATATCCATCAAATACATTTCACATTTACATATTTTCTTTTACAGTGAGTACTACATTATTAACGTGATTGTATGTTTCATATGCCAACTATTTTGCTAAACGGCAAAGCATTTTCTCTCTTTACCGTAAAGCCATCCCTACAACGTGGTGAAACATCACCATCGGATCAACATTTTCTACCTTATTGAACAAGGGGCATTGTGTAACGTTGCAAACAGGTATTTCATTAAAGCGGATTTGAAAGAATGTCATATCAGTGATCAAAGAACCGCAATGGCGGACTTATCTGCGTCGAACACCACAAAGCAGCCCATTAGTACGTTATTTACCGAATCTAAATCTGCACTAACGAGGTTGCAAAACCTCAGCACCACAGATACACGAGCAACCCCGACGTACTCCTCCCCCCACTCCCAAACGCCCACATTCCCCGTCGCCCAATTAGTTCGCAAGTTTTTAATCAGTCCCATATTAATACGATTTGCATCGGTACGTGGTCTGGCATAATTAACAAATATGGCGTTTTATGGGTCGGATGTAACGTGCACGTGTGGGTGATTCCGGCCTGGAGAAAAGTTGAAACATATGCTTCACGTGCAAATTCAGGGGCAACCAGCCAGGGACGGCAAGGGGAGGGATCGGCACTGCGGTTATTGCCCGATTAGAGGGGGCCCGCGAGAAGAATGGGTTTGTATTTATCAGAGGGTACTATCCGTGGCGGTGGCATTGCGTCCGCGGCGGGCATGGGATAATAGCTCGTAGTTAGGGGTGATGCCCTGCGATGCGAGGGTGCGCGGGGCGACGGAGGCGGTGGCGGGGACGGGGGTGGAGCCGCAGGCTGTCGCGGGGGCGGAGGGAATAATAGTGGGGAGAGAGGCGGTGAAAATGAGGGAGGAGGCATGGACAGTACGGAGTGGGGGTCTTGTCGGCGGTGGTGGCTGTGATGGCAAAGGCGGTAATGAAGCTGGCAACAGTGTGTACCAATGAGTGCAATGGTGGAAATGGCGATAGCGATGGCGATGGCGATGGCGATGACGATGGCGATGACAATGAAGGTGACGATGACGATGACGATGACGATGACGATGACGACGATGACGATGACGATGACGATCACGATCACGATCACGATCACGATCACGATGGCGATGGCGAGGTGGCGGTGGCGGTGGCGGTGGCGGTGGCGGTGGCCGTGACGGTGGCGGTGGCGATGACAGTGACGATGGTGGAGACGGGGACCGTGGCGACGGGAGCGGGGGGGAGAGGAAGGTAGTCGCAAAGGCGATGGTGGCTTTGGCAGCGGAAGTGGCGATGAGGGCGATGGCGGAGGTAAGCTTGTGTTGATAGCAGTGGTGGCGTACGAGGCTGGTGGCGATGGTGGCGGCGCGGCGGTTGCTGTGGCAGTGACGGCCATGATTGCGGTGGTGTCGGGGGGGGGGGCGAGGCGGCGGTAGCACGTACATACAACGTGTTAACGATGCGCTGCTGCAAAACCGAAAATGATGAGTCGAGACTTTCGCGACGAGAATGGGATTGGTGTATACAGTTGAACGCTTCAGTGGATTGTAGTGCACTTCCATCGTTCCCACGTCCATGTTAAATGCTCCAAAACCCTCTCGACGCCAAATCAGAAACGCGGAATCTCTCCAAAGAATTGTTACATCGAATATTATTGTAGGCTTTAAAACTTTAATTTCCTGCTGCACGTAATTTTCCAATTCATCTTGCATTTCTGTTTGAGCTAAAGTGCTAATCAACAGGGGAGCCTCTAAAATTGAAAAGTTAAAAATCGATTTTTATTGTTTGACACCTCCAATTTCTTTTTTCCTTTTCCTTTCTCTCCTCAAACAATTTTCGGTAACTGAATCTCTTCATAATGCGCATTTTTAATACTTTTTTATGTTCACATACGATGTTTAACCAAGAAAGTTTCTGAAATGGAGAGTTTCTTCAAGAAAGATTATGAAATAATGTCAAAAATCATATTCTTTGGAATAAAGAATGATTATTACGGAAAAACACTTTACTTTGAAGGGATCTGTGAATATTAACTATATTTCAACGGAACTATATTTATTAATATAGCATTAACAAATATATTCCGTGCGTTTCCTTGAATGGGTGTAACAGTTAATCACTATTTGATTTTTAAGCTTTCTAACACGACTGAAGTAGAGAGCTTTTGTGAATTCTGCCTCCCTGACAGAAAAGCACATGTATCTGCTAGGGAAAACCGTGAAAACTATGTACTTAAGGTACACCAAATTGCAGTCAAGTTACCAAATGTATGTGCAAAACATTGGCAAGCACGTGTTTGACTTCAAAAAGAATTGCAAATATTATGCGCTGAATAGGGCAAAGATTCAATGCAATAAATTTCTCAATACACAGTGTAGCTCTACAAAATACACTTTTATTTTCTCCAATCTCTATTTATGTAGTTACAATTAAAACGGATATACGTACGATCTAATTTTATAACGAATGATAAATATTTTACATAGGAAAACAATTTGAAATATACATTTCTTCAATCAATTTAAATTTTCAATATATTTTTGTACAAAATAATACGAAAACAAGACGGTTATACTTGAATTAGCTTAACAGTACTGTAGCGTCACGTTGGCGGCCGTGGATGGGAGGAGGAGCGGAAGTATCGCATACCTGTGGGCATGAATAGCTTGGCGCCCCGGCGTTGGGATACATTTAGACAAAGAGGACGCCAGCTTGACCGGGAAGGTCACGTGGTAGACGCGAGCCTCCCTCCTACACCTAGGACGGTCACGTGAAGCTACACTCTGGTATAAAATCGAGCCGACGAGCTCACACGGGGATTTTTATTCGGGAAACCTGGCGCGATGCGCAAAACTTTACGCCCAGTCTGGAGCGTGTCGTGCTTATTGCACGGGTGACGAGGTCACGGTAGTGGCGCGGGAGTAGCGTCAGAGGAGGCGGGGCCTCCCTAGCTATGTGGGTATCCACAGGGAAATACTTACAAGTGTGTAGGTTCGGAGCAGAAGTTGGTTATTGTACATACATGTAAATAAACTTGTACATACTTGTAAATGTCTGTGTGTTTTCTTCCATGACGCCACAGTACATACGAGTATAAACTAGCACATCGAAACAGTTGTTGAAATTTGCTCTCCGCACCAAATAGTACAACTTTCGTGCGATTACCGGGGAGCTGGGGGGGTTCGCGCCTGTCTTGTGCGGTTTCGTGGCGCAGTTGCGGGCGGTTCGTCGCGTTTCACGGGGTGGGGGAAGGGGGGTGAGGGGGGTTATCAGTCTGGCGCGGGGCGGGGGCGGCCGGCGCGGCGCCATTCGTCTCGGGAAGATACGCCGCCCAGAGACGTGTACAAGGGGAAGTAATGTCGTGATAATGAAGAGAAAGATGGCGGAGGCCTTTTGTGAATGAGCGCGACATTAATTCGCGTCCGAGAGCGCCGCCCTCCTCTTCCCCCGGCGGCGCCCGCGCCGCGACAAGGCACACGCGCGTCTATCTGCTGCGATCCGGCCGCGCGACGCCGCCGCCTCGTTGTGTGCGGATGCTACCCCCAGCTCAGATTACGACGCCTGTGGGCCGCGTGGGACGACACGCGGAAAGAATTCGCCCACTTCACAAGAGTTGGACGTCAGGTTTTACTGTCTTGTGTATGGACGTTTAGGGAGAAGTTACGTAATGCTACAAATAGACTATTTCGAGATTTCAACGAAAATACATTTTTTAGGTGTCCCCTGAAACCGAAAAAGGGTTTGATTGAAAACGTCCGCTCGTCTGTCTTCCTGTCCATTAGTCAGTCTCTGAAATACAGAAATACACTAGTACCTAAACGATTCGTAAGATTTTTTTTTTTTTTTTACAAAATGAATATTCACCAATCTATCTGCCGAACTCAAAGCTCCGAGAATATTTCTTTAAATTTTGAGGGTATTTTGCATGGGAAGTTTTTTCAATTTTTCCGAAATATTGAAAAAAGGCGAAAAAATATTATTTAGGGGCCGATAGCAGCTGAAAAGAGAATGGGAGAAAATAGAAAAGCTAGTTCACACTAAAGAGATTAGGAAACTAACAAGGTAAGAGAAAGTCTGTTCCATTCTCTAGCACCACTAGTTTTTTTTAAATTTCTGCTGTCACTCTAATTTACACAAAAGTTTATAATGTTTTCAAAAAATGTACATGAAATCTTTTATAACTCTAATTTTTAAAAAAGATGTAAATCGCTACCTCCAATTATGAAGATGTAGAAGTGAGTCTAAAATATCGTGTGATTGAATACGGTTTGAGAGTATTCGTATGATATGGATATTTATGTTGTGGATGCTGCTTTCGAAGTGATGCCAGATCATGAGCGATCAGAGGAGACGAATCTTCACTGCCGATACAATAGTGGAGACATAGGAATATTTAAAGTATTTGATGACATTTTTTAAATATTTATGTTCACATTTTCTGCAGTGGATGACAGAAATTTAAGAGTTACTTTTTTCTAAATAGACGTAAACAACACCAGCTGTATTTTCATTGGAAACGATATTGGGGAAATAACTTATCAATAGAAAGTGGATTTTGAACGTTGTCAAAAGTATATTTTAAAAAATCCATATTAATGAAGTTTTCAAAAACTGACGCGAATTTACTAATAAAAATAAAAAAATCTTTAAATAAAGTGTGTTTTATGGAACAAATATTTCAAAAATACGAAAAAGACAATTTGTTTGTTTTCTTTATTTTTCTCTTCCATACTATACTATATTGGCTATGTCATTTGACTATTTGAATATTACAGTTGTAATATTTGAATTAATATGTATAAATCACGTTAATAAACAAAATAATTTTGCCATTCTATTTAACACAGAATAGTAGTTAAGATACGACCACTCTCTTTATGATTCAAAGGTTATCACGGATTGACAAATTATGAATGTATTCTTGAAGTAACTGATTTTTCATGGCATAATATGAGTGCCCGCAATTACAAATTTGTCAGCCGACCGTCTTGAATTTTGAAACTATTTTTGTCAATTTTATTTTGTTTCTTTTTAATATTCCGGTTTTCTTTTTCATTATTTATTTTCATACAGGATTCACTTACTGAGGTTCAGGGAGTTATAAGATAGTTAAGGCATATGACAGAATCTTTTTATATTTTAGCAAATTATAGCGATAACGATAATGGAAACAAAAAACGGGCCACACACAGCCCGCAAACTTTCCTTCCTCTTCCTAGTCCTCACCCCTTACTTACACTTACACTTACACTTACATACACTACACTGCCACACACGCCGGGAAACCCGTTGGGAGCTTAGAGGTTGTCAAGGCTGGGGCGATGCCCCGCTGGTGGAAGATATCTGGTTAGGGAAAACCCCGCAAACCTACGAGTATGTCGGCGCCAGATCTCACCATCCAACACGGGAAAATCACCTCACGTCTCACTATAAAACATTCACTAAACTTACGGGACTAATGACTTGAGCAGTTGACGAGCCCGAAATCTCTGATCAATCAATCCACTGATCTATGCCAATTTCCTTTCGTTCCTTTTTTCTTATATTTTTTTAATCGTTTTCCTTTTTATCCCCATTTATTCTCTGACCGGGAGGTCCTAGGTTCGAGTCCTGACGGCGGCAGGATTTTCAACACTAGCTCTTCAGCTAGGTCTATTTCAGTCGCTGTCTGGAGGAGAATTCCAGCGGCCGGCTGCTCTCATCGGTAGTTTTCTGTGATTTCTCCGATCAACACCAAGCGAATGCCGGAGCAGCACCCTACCAAACAGGCCATGGACCGCGAGCGATCTTTCCTTCCTCTTCCGTGTCCTATCCTCGCCTCTTACACACACACACACACACACACACACACACACACACACACACACACTTACACTAACATGCACTACACTACCACATATTCCGGGAGACCGGTGGGGAGCTTAGAGCTTGTCCCGGCTGGGGCGGTGCCCCACTGGTGGGAGAGTCCTGGTTAGTGGGAAACCCCACTTGCCGACGGTAGGTGGGCGCCGGATCTCGCCATCCAGCGGGGGAAGATCACCGCCATCTCCCGAGAAAAACATGCACTACACTAACGGGACTAATGACCAAAGCAGTTGACGCGTCCGGAAACACGAAAAAATCAATGAAAACCCATTCATTCGTTCCCGCGCGCGTCGCCACGCTCCAATGTGCGTGGGCGTGGGCGTGGGCGTGGCGCGGGGCGGCGGGCGAGCGTCGCGGCGCCAGGCCCGCGCGCGTGGTTCTTGGCCGGTGCCCCTTTCGTGTGACAAGGCTTCTTTACGGCGCTGGTTACGGGCTGCGGAAAGGGAGGACGCGCGCGATAGCGGAGAAAAATGCGTCCGAGGGAATATGCGCGCGGGACGGGCGAATGAATTAAGCAGCGCTTTCCGTTGCGCGAATCAAATGGACCTTCGCGGCCGCTATCTGCAAAGCGAGGTTGTTGTTCGTGCGAGGCGCTCGTATGTTGGTGCGCTTTACTTGGCTTAATTTCTGTCTAACTGTAATACATTTTTGTTGCTTGTGTTTGAAAAATAATGTATATGGGCAGGTTGTTTCCTTGGCCGTACGAGGAAAATTAACTTATACCAATGTGTTTGTTTTTTCGACTCATAGAAATTGATAGAAACAAAACGTAGCTTCATCTATTACTGACGAAAATCGTTCCGTATAATTTTACATTGAAGGGATATTTTCGCTTCTGTGTAATTTTGTTTACAATTTTCTTCTTAAATTATTTGGATATATTAATAACTAACAATTGTATTGTTACATTGCAAAAGATACTAAATAGTTTGTTTTATAAAACACACAAATCAACACTGACTCTATTACGCGTGCAACTCAAACATTCCTTGACCATAAATTGAATCTAAATAAAATAATATATTAATGCAAAATAAATGTGCTTAAATCCGTATTTTTTTAGGTTTGAAAACAACGTTGCACTGTAATATTCGACATCGTGTACTATATTATAATTATATTTTATATTTACCTTAAGTATAAAATGCTTAAATCAAATACAATTTGTCATAAATTCATTCTCTTCAACCATGCAGTGAACGAGTAATATACTTTTTATATCGGCGTGTTGTAGAATTTGTCTTATCGTTTTAACCCTTGTAAATAGCATTGACAATAACAAAATGCAGCCTCATCCATTCTAGGCGACAGTTCGCTCTGTTCCGTCATCACTCTCTTCCACGAGCAAACTCTTCTCAGCGGGGGAAAGGCAGGTGAAAATTGTCAACCACTCCAAACACGCTACAGGCACTTGAGAACGGGCTTCGAAAGCATTGTCATCATCAGTCTGCAGGAAACGTAACCGACAGGTTTACACGCCCAGGACGCTATTTTAGTGCATGTGGTGGGTCCCCTGGACAAGGTCTACTGACGCAGGTACGGAATAAATGATAATAAATTATTCAATGACCAGCACACAGGTGGTCGGTGGGCGTTAGTGTAACCATTAAGACTTTGTTAATGCAAGTTTCATGAAAAGGGTTTCGGGGTATTCACGCATTTTTTATTCTCGTTGCGTTTCTGTAGTTGTAGCAATTCGTACTACGAGACTTGAACATGTATTTAGAAAGGAAAAGGCATGACCTCCTTGTCTTCATCTATTCATCTTGTTACTTGAACCAAGATTAATATGAGAAAAAGGTATCGAACCTAGGGTGTAAAGGAGCACGTAAGCCATTGAAGTGTCTGAGTTATTTCGTTTAATTGTACTGACTTGGAAAATAAATGACTATTGACGCATACGTTTTATTATGGTAATTAAAATTTTATTTAAAATTCTTAAAATTATTCCAAAACTATTGTCAAGTGTTTTCTTTTCTATATACGTTTAATTTACAACAACTTAGATATGAGTGTCATTAGCTCGAAAAAAGGGGAGGTGATGTTTCAATAGATAAGTCAGATTATTGTGGAGCCCCTTCCAATATCCGGAAGAGATGGCTAAGGGCATCAACTGATGTCACTGCAGTGCCTCTCACCGAGAGGTCCTAGGTTCGAGTCACAACAGTGGCATTCATGACAATAGCTAGGTCACATTCAGTCGTCGTTGGGAGAAGAATTCTTGCGTCCGGCTGCTCTGATCAGTAAATTTCTGTGATTTCTCTGATCAATACCAGGGGATACCGAAGCAGTACCCTAACAATCGGTCCACGGACCGCGCGCGATCTTTCCTTCCCCTTCCTTGTCCCATCCTCATCCTTTACTTACATTTACATGCACCACACTAACACATATGTCGGGAACTTAGAGCTTGACCTGGCGGGGGCGGTGCCCTGCTGGTGAGAGATACCTGGGGACGAAGCCCGTAAGTCAACGGTAGGTCGGCGCTGGATCTCGCTATTCAGTGGGAGATCACCGCCACACCATGCGATGAAAACATGCACAACACTTACAGGACTATTGACCTGAGCAGTTGGCGAGCTATGTTTTTAGGGAGAACGCGTTAGGGAAGAAAGCAGGGTGGTAGATGAGATGCAATGTGAGGCAAGTGGCGGAACGTGAGGTGGCGGGGTTGCGAGGTGGCGAGGTGGCATGAAGGGGTGGACTGGCACAATGGACTGGCAGGGTGGACTGGCTGGGTAACTCGGCGGCGTGGCTGGCGGGGTGGGTTGGCGAAGCGGGTTGGTAAGGTGGCGGGAAGGTTAGTTGATTAATTGATTGATTTTTTCGTGTTTCCGGGCGCGTCAACTGCTTTGGTCATTAGTCCCGTTAGTGTAGTGCATGCTATTTTCTTGGGAGATGGCGGTCATCTTCCCCCGCTGGATGGCGAGATCCGGCGCCGACCTACCGTCGGCTAGTGGGGTTTCCCCCAACCACGACTCTCCCACCAGCGGGGCACCGTCCCAGCCGGGACAAGCTCTAAGCTCCCGACCGGTCTCCCGGAATATGTGGTAGTGTAGTGCATGTTAGTGTGTGTGTAAGGGGAGAGGATAGGGCAAGGAAGAGGAAGGAAAGATCGCGCACGGTCCGTGGCCCGTTTGATAGGGTACTGCTCCGGCATTCGCCTAGTGTTGATCGGAGAAACCACGGAAAACTACTGATTAGAGCAGCCGGCCGCTAGAATTCTCCTCCAGACAGGGACGGAATTCGACTTAGCTGAAAAGTCAGTGTCGAAAATCTTGCCGCCGTCAGAACTCGAACCTAGGACAGGAAGGTCGGTGTGGCGGAATTGCGAGTGATGGAATGGTGGGGTGGCGACGTAGCAGAGGGAAGGTCGGTTTGGCGGAGATGACGGGTTATGGAATGGTAGGATGGCGGCTTGGCGGTGGAGCTGAAGGATGCATCGTGGTCGAGCAGCGGGGTGGCGACGTGACGACGTCATGGTATGGCGGAGTGGCGGGAGAGGCGGGGTGGCAGTGGGCGTGGTGAGGGTGGTGTCTGGGTGGAGGAAAAAACGAGCCGCTAATTAGGGACGGGTACGGGACGGGCGTGGCGGGTTCGGCGGGGCGACGCGACGTGAGCAGCCGGGGAACCGCGGATGGCGGGGGCGAAGGGAACAGGACGGAAGAACGGTCGAACAGCGGGGCGGGTGGGTGGGCGAGCGGTGGCAACAAAGGGCGCCAGCGAAAGCGTGGTGCGGCGGGGGCGTCCTGCAAGAGGTCGATTTACGAGCGTCATAATTACCGGCGCCCGCAAGCGACACCCAGCGGTCCGCCCCCCCTCCCCGCCACGCCCCCCTGGGCCGACGCCTCGCGAGCGGCGCCTTCAGCCGCAATTTGCATAGATAAGGGCCTGCGCCGCCGCAGGCGATCGCCCCGCTGCGCCCTCGCGCCACCTGCCTCCGGCCCTCCCCGCCACTCCCACTGACCACGCCACTCCTGCCCTTTCTGGCACATCTATTCGTCGTTTCGTTGCTTCCTTGCTGCCGCTCCTTCCGGTTCTGTCATTTCGTTCCTGATTTTCTTTCCGTTCCTGCCGCTACATCCCTTTCTGTCACTAGTTCCCTTCGTGACATTCCTTCTGTTCTTTCCACTCCTTCCGTTTCTGCCGCTACTTTCCTTCCTGCTTCTACTTCCTTTCCTGTCGCTACGTTCCTTCCTGTCGCTTATTCCCTTCCTGCCACTACTTCCCATTCTGCTGCTATTACCGTTCATGCCACTCCTTCCGTTCCTGCCGCTACTTTCCTTCCTGCAGCTACTCCCGTTCCTGTCGCTTATGCCCTTTTTGCCACTACTTCCCTTTCTGCCACTTCTTCCCTTTTTGCTATTGCCGTTCTTGCCACTCCTTCCGTTTCTGCCGCTACTTTCCTTCCTGCCTCTACTTCCTTTCCTGGCGCTACGTTCCTTCCTGTCGCTAATTCCCTTCCTGCCGCTACGTCCTGTCGTGCTGCTTTTACCGTTCTTGCCACTCCTTCCGTTCGTTCCGCTACTTTCCTTCTTGCCGCTTCTTCCTTTCCTTCCCCTCGTTTCATTCCTCCTGTTGGCACTTGCGTCCCTGCCTTACCTAGGGATCCTGACTTTCCTACTGTTCCAGTCGCTCCTACTGTTTGCCTCGCCACTTCAACTAGCAAAACTCCTCGGCTATTCCTGGTACCTACTGTTTTCTATGCTACATCTATTGCTTCAACATGTATTGCTCATGTCATTCCTATCTCTTTGGATTTTTGTCCGTGTACCTTGTCGATGTTGAGGTGTCTCGTGACATCATCATTGTTAGGGACACGGAAAAGCAGTTCTTTTGTTATTTGAAAATAAGCTTGAACTAATAACACTAATAACTAACTTACAAAATTCACTGTAGACCACAGAGAACAGATGTTGGAAAATTTTCCTTTACAAATAGAACAATATCGAACTGAAATAAGTTGCCTGCGACAGTCTTGGAACCTTTTGCTCTAGGTGTTCAAAGATTTAAAAGTAAAATAACTAATGCTATTTGTAAACTTTATGAATTAAGTAAGTTAGGTTTATTATAACAGGATTATTATTATTATTATTATTATTATTATTATTATTATTATTATTATTATTATTATTATTGCTATTGGTATTATTAGCAGTGTGATAATTACTACTAAATGTGCTTTATTAAATAAATAATTATATATAAAGTAGTCTTGTATTGAAGTGTGACGTGTTGCGAAGTGTAGTGGAATAGAGAAGTAGAAAGAGAAGTGAAGCGAAAATGCTGTGAAGTCAAATAAAATGAAGTGAAGTGCAGTGTAATTAAAAAGTCGTGTATTTAATAGTTTAAAATAATTGTGCAGGTCAGCCATAAAATGTAGAGTTATCCTATTATTGTTATTATTAATTGTATTCATATCCTATTATTGTTATTATTGTAATATGTAAATTGTAAGGTTCTACCACCAGGCTGCAGCAAAGCCTACCTGCAGAAATAATAAATATCTATCTATCCAATAGTAAGACTAACAGCAAGAAATTGTAAATGTGTATAAAAGAAGTAGAGTTTTTTAAAGAATTGCAAATATTTGCATAATAGAATTTCATAATAAAATTTTTCTCGTGTAAACGTGTTGATGTACTATTTGGATATGCAATAACACTGGTAGTGTACCCAACAAGAATATGCAAATTCGAGATGATAGTGAAGTCTTCTATAATATTCGTAACACTTTTGCCTTTCTATTTCCTTTGCCATCTCTGTGTGCTCTAGCGTATCTCATTCAATGTCGTCTGCTCATCCTCACGTTTAATTCACCTTTTGTTGCTTTCTCCCACCCCTTCGTCCTTACCAATTCAACTCCATTGTCGCGCCCTCGTACTTCTTTCTCTCACGCATTTTCATTTGTTCGACGTTCACCCTCCCTTTCCTTCTAGATATATTTTTTTCCTTCCTCACTCGCATGCTTCCTTTTCTCTGTCCTACCGTTCATATCATTCGCACCGACCCTCCTCCAATGGTTGTCCCACCTTCTTCCTTCTCATTGTCTTATATCTATCTGAACAGTTTCTTTCCCACCTCTTAAAAATACTATCTCTGCGTTCTTCTCATTTCTAACATGCTTTTTGTAATCGCTTCACATCTAGCAGTCTTCACGTTTTTTGTTTTGTTTCGATTTGTCATTTGTCATTTCTTTCAGTATTATATCAGGCAGTTGACTTTTTTATCGCACATAACTTTTAATTTTACCGCTCTCTATTTTATCTAGGAAGAAATATGTTTAGAAACTTTATAATCTATTGATTTAAAAAAAAAATTCTTGTGTAAATAAGAGTCAGTTTGGTATTGGGAAAATGTTAAGCAGAAATGAAGGACAGAGGGACAGGGACAGACGGACAGAGGGACAGACGGACAGACGGACAGACGGACAGAGGGACAGACGGACAGACGGACAGACGGACAGACGGACAGACGGACAGACGGACAGACGGACAGACGGACAGACGGACAGACGGACAGACGGACAGACGGACAGACGGACAGACGGACGGACAGACGGACAGACGGACAGACGGACACACGGACACGGACAGACGGACAGACGGACAGACGGACAGACGGACAGACGGACAGACGGACAGACGGACAGACGGACAGACGGACAGACGGACAGACGGACAGACGGACAGACGGACAGACGGACAGACGGACAGACGGGCGGACAGAGACGTTTTGCGATCATTTGATTTTTCGGTATCAAAGAACCACAAAATATGGATTCTGGCTACATCACGTGTTAGAGGATTTTTTAAAAAAAATTTAGTTACTGGATTTATCCACCCTTACCTTACCAGGGCCTTGAAATTAGAGTTCTTCTGATCTCGAAAAGTCGCAGTTTTTTCGCGCAGCATTACATAACTTTCTCTCTTCTCCGTAGCGAGAAAGTAAAATAGTAGACACCACTAAAATGATTGCTTCCAAATTTTACACGAATACTTTTGAGTGATCTATAATAAAAATATCTCATGTTCACAAAAATCATAACGTGAATAAAGGCATTTTATTTTTCTTTCAGTAAAGATTTCTCATTTTTTTTTAGTTTAGAAAGTGACTGAAGTGGACCATGGGTTGGGGTAGAGACCGTGACAAACAAGGTCAAGCCGGGCTAGACAGGTCGAGTGGGGACGGGATACACCAGAATAGATAGAAATGGGGGAGCCAGAATATATAGACAGGCCGGGGATATAAAACGTTTCTAATAGATGGGAAAAATGAATACTGGGACAACGCAGGCACTACATTTTGACAGAGATTAAAACATATTTTCATTCAAAATTGTAAATTGGATTTATTTCTCATGCTTTTTCATCTAAACACGCGGGAAAATTGTAGTTATTGGTGTTAGCTTGAAACATCTTTACGCAAAACCCAGCAACTCCATGTACGCCAGTAATTAATACATCATAATAAATAAATGCCCGAGCAAAGCCGGGTTTCTTAAGCTAGTTACACTACAAAAAGCAAATTTCCCCTCTGAGTGAACAATTCTCCACTACCCCTTGTAAAACGCTCGCAGTCGTTGAGAAAATCTTCTCGTCTTTTACATCCTCACTTACCATTTCCGCCGAGCTTGAAAGTCACATTACTCGGCTGTTACACGCTCACAATCCCGCCTTCTCCCACCGCCTTTTCGCCGCTCTGCCCTCGGCCGATTTCTCCCTTCCTTCGCTGCCTTGGCCTGCATCCACGCTGTCGCCTTCACCCCCCCTCCCTGTGCCCTCCCCGCCGGTGCCCGTGGGTACGCCTCACAAAGCGCCAGGGGCTTTTTTCGTCCGCTCCTTAACGGGCTTTAATTACAGCTCGTGCCCGAACATCGCTGCTTAATTATTTCCTGCAAGAACTTTGCGCCTGCGCTCAAAGTCGCCTCGGACAACTGTCGCGCGGCGCGGGCGGCGCCGTCCACTGCCTTGTAATTTAATTCTCCTTGCGCTGGCTGGCGGCGACAACTTTTGATTTGGGTGGCGGTGAGGGCGACGAGAGCGGCAGGGGATGATGGGAGAGCAGGAGCGGTGGGAATGGCGGGGGCGCCAAGGGAAGCGGACCCGGTGAACGCGGCGGGTGAAGAGAGCAAATGCGGCGGCGTGGGTGAGGGAGGTGGTGTAGGTGATGCGGGTAATGGGGTGATGTTGGTAATGGGGGTGATGTGGGTAATGGGGGTGACGTTGGTAATGAGAGTGATGTGGGTAATGGGGGTGATGTTGGTAATGGGGGTGATGTTGGTAATGGGGGTGATGTTGGTAATGGGGGTGATGTTGGTAATGGGGGTGGTGTGGGTAATGGGGGTGATGTTGGCGATGGTGGAGATGGTGGCGATTGGGGTGATGTTGGCGATGGGGTGATGTTGGCGATGGGGTGATGTTGGAGATGGGGTGATGGGGGTGATGTTGGTGATGGGATGATGGAGTGATGTTAGCGAAGTGGGTCAGGTGGACGATGGGGCTCATGTGGGTGACGCGGGTAGTATGGACGATGGCGGTGGCGAGCGCGATGAGGGTTATTTGAACGATGGGGGTGAAGTTGGCGACGGGGTGATGTGGGCGACGAGGTTGATGTGGGCGACGGGGGTGATGTGAGCGACGGGGGTGAAATGGAAATCCGTTATGTCAAAATGTTAAATTTTTTGAGTCAGAAAATGTATGTAACTGGCAAGGAAGGTCAACTGGTCTCCGAAAGCACTTGTACGCCAAATATTCTCAACTAGAAATATTTTGCTTGGTCTTGTGTTTCTAAAGTTATTCGCTCCCTTAGGTTAATTCTCAAGATTCTGACCCATTAGATTTTTCAATTTGTTGCACACATGAAACATTTACAGAACTAGCGGCATCGCCGTTCGACGGAGGAAAGGGGGGTGTACATGTGGTGACTTTAGATGCAGTGAATAAGTCACTATCAATACGGGCGGTGAACATGGTTAAGTGAGTAAAGGCAAGTCAGCACGAGAGATAAACCAGAAAGAAAGCACACAAAGTTGATGTAAGACTTTCCGACTAGAGAAGCGAGCAATGTTTATTTGTAGAGTAATGAAGGAAAAAAGATCTAGATTCCTAGTACGCAATACATTGGCTTATAAAAGAAATTACAAACATTTTAAGGGAGATTTTACAACATTAAATGTTAAACGAATTTGAATCTAAATTAAATTATGTTCAAGAGTTACAAATATTACAGAACATAAAAATGTGTACCTATTTCAGTCACACGATCAATAACAAAAATGAGTTAAAATGTTTAATGGACGAAACGTAACACAGTCAAATAAATACTACTCTGGGGTCGTTTTCATGGAGTAGTAAAATTCCCTGAAGGTTTAAAAAACTAAGGAGGGTAAAATGAAAAGGAGGTGAAAGAACTGAGCAGGTGAAAATGTGGAATAAATGCACGGAGAAAATGCTTCACATTTATGAATGCGCGCTGAAGAATATATTCCAGAGATGTAGATAATTTTTTGGTTCACAGGGAAGCTGTGTTTGAGGAATGTTTTTCTTGACATGTGTAGTTATAGTTCATTTTACTGCAAATTAGTAATTCTTTTTAAATAGGGTGACAGAAAAATCTTCTGAATTTTGACACTCAAGGCAACATTAAATTAAATTTATGCAGCGAAAGTTGTACAGTGTGGATACTGTGGAATCCGTAAACATTAGATCCATCTTTGGCGTTTGCTGAAGTAAACGGTAACAAGAGAGTGAGTGAACATTTTAAAATGTGAGAAACTGGGGTCAGTGTCTACGAAGAATGCGAGGAAAGAATGCAGCAGAAGGGTGGCGGGGCAGCGCGCTATAAGGGTTGGGGAAGTGTAGGGGAACGGGGAAAGTGCGGAGCGGGTGAGACGGCAAATAGGTGGTATCCGCGTGGGGGTAGAGTAAGGTCGGGGTGAGGTGTGGGTGGAGTCGCAATTCGGGCGGACGTCATCTCTCTGGGATCAGGGAGAGAATAGTGGTCACAGGGGGTCATTGTGGGGTGGAGTTGGGGTCATGGGGATCGGGAGGGGTCCGGGCCGAGTTCGTGTTGGGGTAGAGGTGGCATATGGTGGGAATGCAATCGGAGTGGGGTCGGAGTGGGGTCGGAGTGGGGTCGGAGTGGGGTCAGGTGGGGTCGGAGTGGGGTCGGAGTGGGGTCAGGTGGGGTCGGAGTGGGGTCGGAGTGGGGTCGGAGTGGGGTCGGAGTGGGGTCGGAGTGGGTCGGAGTGGTCGGAGTGGGGCCGGAGTGGGGCCGGAGTGGAGTCGGAGTGGGGTCGAAGTGGGGTCGGAGTGGAATCGAAGTTGGATCGAAGTGGGATCGGAGTAGGGACGGAGTGGTGTCGGAGTGGAGTCGCGGTTGGTCGAGGTGGGTCCGGAATGCAGTAGGATGGGATTAGATGAGGGCGGGTGGATTCAGAGTTTCGTCGCGACGGGGTCGGGTTGAAGATGGTATGGTTTCGCTTTGGGGGAGGGGGATGCAAAATCCGAGGCAGGAGATGAGAACACGTAACACACCCTTCCTGGAGACGGAAAGGGGTGTGTGGCGACGCGGCGGTTTCTTCGCTGCCTGGGAAGAGACGCGGCAGGGTCCGGGGCGGCGATAAAGGGCCGCGAGGGGAAGGGCGGAGGGCGGGAGGACAAGCCGCTGGAGATCGATGTGCGTGTAAATCTTGCGGTCGAGGTGGACCGGCCGCGCGGTCCCCGGCCGCGGGTATTCGCGTCTTCAAGGGGATGTAGCGCAACGATCAGGCAACGGCCGCGTGGTCACCTTGCGACACCGCTCACGCGCTACTCTTGCGTCATCTTCATTCAATCAATATTAATAATCAGTTTTTGCAGGATCGCAGTAATGTTGCTAAATATTTATGTAAAATTCCTTTAGAAAAACTAAGCTATATTTTTCATTTTCATATCATTATCAGATTTCGCCCTTGAAGATAAGTTTGCTATAATTCACTTAAGTATGATCGAGACTAAATATAGTCTCTTGTGACACTGTTTACCTTTACATTTTCCCAAAAATACTGCATCTGTTGTTAGTAAATAATTCGTGTGAAGTAATTTAAACATTGATAGACTTGAAATATTTTTCGCAAGTAGCAGAAACACTTGAAGCAATGAAACAACGGAATATCCTGATTTTCACTGGGCATTTCCTGATGATTTATAGAAAATCTGCTTCCCCATCTATCGTTTAAAAACATTGTTCATTTAAAAAAAGTTTATGTAACGATCTGAACGATTTATATTTACTAAGAAGGGGGAAGAATTATATTCAAATTGCATTTTTATTTTATTTCATTTTACTGAAACATTTTCTCCATGCATTTCTGATCTAATTTTATTTAGTCCGTTTAACACAAATAAAGTAATACCAACAAAAATAGATTCCAATCTTAGGTTTTCCAGAACACACGGCATCAAGCAACGAAATTTCACGAGGGTTTGCTATCCAAAGTTCAAAGATCACGCTCAGAATATACACAACGAAAAAAAAAAGACGGGTTCAGCGACGCGCAAACTGTCGCGCGTGTCCCGAAGCGCAGCGTCGATAATTAAAATAACGAATTAATTGTAGCGTTAATGGCGGCGCGTCCGTCTTGGCTCGTTGCCCTCCGAAGCGCGTGAAAGCGATTGGCGACAGCGTGTCCCGTCACGGGGCCTGCACCTGCGACACCCACCCCCGCGGCAGATGTCGCCTGCACGGGCGTGCACCGACTGCAGCCCGCGCTCAGATTTGCCGAAACCTAAAACTTTTACTGGTGTCGTTTGGTTATTTATTTTTAATTCGTGTTACGGAGTACCACAAGGTATCGGATCACTCCATGGAATTCTTTTAAGTCGTTTACTTACTTCCCAAAAAAGCACAGCTCGATTGTGACTGTATTCCGTTTTTTTACACTCTCATACGGAGGAGAGGGAAAGTTATAGAATCCTGTGCGAAAAAACGGCGAATTTTCGACAGAAAACCTTTTATTACAGGGTTCTGGTAATAACACAGTGGATAAATCCAGTTGCTAAATTTAGGGATGGGGGAAATACTATAACACGTGGTGTAGCCAGAATCTATGTTTTGCGGGTTCTTGATATCGAAAACTTTGTCCAGCTGGCCAGTAAAACGTCTGTCTGTCTGTCTGTCTATCGGTCCGATCGTCCGACCGCGAACGATAGTGGCTAAGCCATTCTACCGATTTTCTCCAAAATTGATATTCCCCAATCGATCTGGCTGACGCCGCGGTCCCTTGAATTTGAAACCGACATTTTGGGGAATATTTTACTCGAAGCCCCTAGAACATTTTCCAAATTGTAAAAAAACTTTCGAAACATCGGATGAACGAAACTGGATGCAGTCGGGCTACGCTCTCTCTGGTAACGAAAAACGAAAGGAGGATTAGCTGGAGAGCGAAGGTGAGCGAAAACTGATCGATGGATGCAGTCAGGCGATTCCCACCTGCACGTCCAGCTTCCTCAACCGTGGGCTGCACATGTGCAGAAACAAAGTATATGATCTGGAGGCAAAACATCAGGAGAATCTGTTCTTTGAGCCGATACATGGTGATATTTTCTTTTAATTATTTTGTTACAATTTTTATTAAAGACACATTTTATAAAATCTAGCTTCCAGAGTTAAGATTCCGAGTATAAAAAAAATACATTATGAAATGCGAGAACGTATCGAAGAATAGATCCTACTTCAATTAAATAATGGTATGCCCAAAACCAACCAGCATTCATCAAAGCCCACAAAGGTGGCTCATACCGGGAGCGAACCGCCAAGCGCCAATGGAAAATTAACTGAACTGCACCACTTTTTAAATACTCTCTGGAGTTTCTGATTTCTGGCCCGGTTTTACCACAACCCGACAATTACTCAACTGATTAGTCCTATGAGTGTGATGTTGTTATAACCCGGAAGGTGGCGATCGTCCCCCACAGAAACGTTAGATCCGCGCCGACCATCACAGGGGTTTTCCGTCTTCCAGGGATCTTCCTCATCGGGGCACCGCCCCAGCCGGAACAAGATCTAAGCACCCAACTAATCTCTCGACATGCGTGGTCGCGTTGTACATGTACTAAGTGTAACTAACATGCACTACACTACCACTTATTCCGGGAGACCGGTCGGGAGCTTAGAGCTTGTCCCGGCTGGGGCGGTGCCCCGCTGGTGGGAGAGTCCTGGTTAGGGGGAAACCCCACTAGCCGACGGTAGGTCGGCGCCGGATCTCGCCATCCAGCGGGGGGAAGATCACCGCCATCTCCCGAGAAAAAACATGCACTACACTAACGGGACTAATGACCGAAGCAGTTGACGCGCTCGGAAACACGAAAAATCTAATCAAATCAATGTGTGTAAGGGGAGAGAAGGGGACACGGATATGGAAGGAAAGATAGCGCGCGCTCCGTGACCCATTTGTTACGTTACTGCAACGAAATTTGTCAGGAACAGATAGAAAAAACACGGTGAACTACGATTACGGCATCCTAATTTCTCTCTATCTAGTGTCGAATATCCGCCATTAACGAATCTAAAATCCTTACATCTCCTTACAAATATGCTGGAGAGGCAGCGGTGATGCCTCTGAATTTTCAAATTCGTTCTTGCCCACAAACTACGGAAAAGGAATTACTCTTAATCTCACACATGCTTTTGAACGTATCTAACTGGCCTCATTATTATTTTGTGTTATGCAATGGCGTTCTGCAATATTCGCGTATCATGGAAACGCTTCCAAAGCAATATATTGTCAGCATTCCCGACAATATGACACATATATTACTCCTGCAGCAAGTGTGCTGCCATAGAAACAATATGTACATGGGAAAATACGCAAAACGCTTTTGCACATTAAAATTGCAATATCATTCAACATGTAAACGAAATATACGATGTACTCCGCACAGAGCTCGCCGAAAAAGTAAACTACTCTTTGACTATGTACTACATGACTATTTAGAATACTTCTACATTGTACCAAAGTATTCTGTACAGATTCTAGTCTACATGCCAATGTATACGACATCCAGGTAGATCTTCGTTTCGTATTGAAGAAAGTAAACAGCAGTCACAATGGGTTTCTGAAAAAGTGAAATCAGATCGCTCACAATTCCCACTGTAACTGTTTTCTTCCTTCGTCTGAATTACACCTTCTCTCCATATAATGTACAGAACACTGTCATGTTGTATACAGTTTATTGTACAAAAAATCCATATCACTTGCAAAAAATGTATCACCGCTAGTTGATTTCGTTTATTAAATGCGTTATTGGTAGTTTCCTTTGATACGTGCATAAACCACATCTGTTTTGTTTGTGACTCGTGTAAACAGCACCTTTGATTCCAATAACGCAATGACTCATGAAATTGTTTGAATCACCTACGGAATCACTTGAGAAGGTCTATATATGCGATAATAGTCTATGAAGACTGACGTAATAGTTTCAAAATGTACAAATTATAATTGCAAGATAAGATGCGAGATGATTTTATTGCTTTCAACACATGTTTTACATGTTTTTGGCAATTAATAAATAAGTTTGCCGAAACTAATAAAGTTTATATTTTGCAATGTAGCATCATTCATTGATATTATTTCGAACTTAAATAACAGAATACTATTTTCACTTTCGAATTTGGAAATGCGAATATGGTTATTATTATAAATTGTCCAATTTCGTTTCAAAAAGAAACTTAAAACATCTCTAACCTTACAGGAATATTTACTCCGTTTTCTGATTATTATTTACTGAATTTTATTTGTAGCTGAAGAGTGGTAAAGAATATTTAATCTGGAAGCAATATTTTATAGAATATAAGTACGTATTGCACATCACGACGTCACTAATTTTTGGTGATATATGCCATTTTTCTCAAAATGTTTTTATCCTGGGGTCAATAAGGTTTAGTAAGACATTTTGTTATGCCCGTTGATATTTTCCCTTCCACTTTTCCACTACCGTGTGTGTAGAATGAACATAAAGCGTTGCAGATTGTTCGTATTAGTCCTAACCTTTGAATTGAAGTCCATCCAGATGAGTGGAACAATTTAGTATTAAAGTCATTGATTGATTTCTAATTCATATCTCATTCTTACATTTGTGCCTTTATTGTTGACGTGGTTACTTGACAAATTACACAAAATCCCAGAAACTGTTTTGCGCATTTGATGATAATTTATCATTATTGCACTGAAACGGTTCATATTTTGAAAAAGAAGATCCCAAAATGTAATTTTGGGCAAACATTTTCAATAATTCAATAAGAATTATTGTACGTATATAATTTGACCAAAAACTAATCTTAAATTTCAATAAGTAACAATAACAATAATTCCTTGGGAAATTAGTATTCTCAACATCAGGGAATATCTCATATCTGTTGAAAATGTGTCATATACTAAGCTTTAAACTAAACACAAAATTGACATCGAAGTGCGTCTTAAATTTGTGAACATCCCTCTGGGTCATTAAAATAACTGAACGCTTGTTTGGACCCTGCATATCTAAATTGAGCTTACACAATATCCGTATGGAGTTTGTTCTATCGTGTGCAAACAAGCCGAAATGTACATGTCGAGGGGAAATGTTAACTATGTTTTACTTCAAAACTAGGACACCGTTTTAACAGAGAAAACATGCAAATAAATTGCGAAATGACCGCAACATTCACAAAACAGAATTTGACAGCCATTCGCATTTTCTTTCTTTCTCATTTTTTCTCAATCATTAGGTACAATGCAGTCAGCCACTAGGAGAATATTGCATTGACGCACAAATACTGCTACGATCAGTACATATAGTATGACGCGCATTTCCACATTAGTTTTCGATTTTCGCATCCGAACCGGCCAACCGGCACATATTGCGAGCACGTTTCACAACGAGGGCATACATTTGTTCCAAATACCCACTTACAAAACAGTTCGACTCGCTTCTACGAGGGAGACATGATTTTGCAATGTTCGCGCTGTTTTCACCACAGTGTGCCGTTCCTATGTCCCACTCGCAGTTCAATTCATTTCTATGTTTTTCGAACAAAACAATGGATGTATTTTCACTCACCGCCGACATTTGCTCCAACACGTGAAATCAGTTTCCGTTTGCCGCTCTGGGTACTAACCTGAAACAAAACAGAAAAGCAAATGAGTTTCGCGTCCAGGTTTTTTATAAAATTGGTTTGCGCTGCACACGGACAATACACGGGAATTTGAAACCCAATTGCGGAATGGAAATAGCGCAAAGAACCAACAGCGACTCCGCCCCCGCCCCGCCGCCCCCATCACCCTCGGTCTTCGTGACTGCAGAAGGCCGCCACACAAATTGCGACCGCACGCTCCTAATCCTGTGATAAACCTTCCGTTCCCGCGCTGCACGGAAATCCATGCCTGCGGAGAGAGGCGGGAGAAGAGGATGAAAAGGAGCAAGAGGGGGTCGAAGAGGAGGACGAGGAGCGGAGGAAAAGGGGTGGAATCGAATCGTCCTCGATAGGGATACGGCCAACCGGCAAACGCAAAGTCAACGCTAGGTCAAGAAACAGCAAGATATTTTTGCAAGGTGATGAATATTTAAGGAATGAGAATTGATTTCTTTAATTATTCAGATAATATGCAGTATATTAGTGATTGTATGAATCATTTATAGTAATAGATAGTACTTAAATTTCAGCAAGTGGATGGTGAGTTGTTATACGTAAAAGTTTGGCAAGGATAACGGGTTTAACAATATGTAATGAATCGTTTTTCAAAATTTTCAATTTTATTATTTTTGTCAGATATAGTTAGATTTTGTTAATATTAAGTAGTAATTCTGCGTGCCCCATCACCCACATGCGTTCTTTTCTGGATGCCCCTTACAAGTCGCCGTTTAAAAACCCCAGATACATAGCAATAAAATAGTTATAACTTTAAATGTAAGCATTTACAACAAATCTAAAAATTCAGTAGTTCAATGTGGAAAACTTCCCCAGGGTTACTTTAAACAACACGTAAACAAAACCTGTGAGGCCTTAACGGGTGGCCTATACATTGAATAAAAACTAGATATATCTTCATGTATTGTTATAAGGTATATCACTTAGAAATGTGTTACATAATAATTATTGGTCCATGTTCTTTGTAGTATAATTGATTTAAGCGATTTTTCGAAATTACATCTACTTTAAAATTGTAGATAACTGATAGCCAGCAGCGAATGTTCAATGGTGTGGAAATGAGATGACCTTTAATCAAAAAAATATTAGACAGTCATGAAAACAAATTGATGTGTATTAGATCGGGGTAACACGTACCGTGAAGTATGCGACTAGGACAAGATGACTATTATACTCGTTTGTCGAGCGTAGGCAAGTAAAGAGAAATACGCCCATTCATAGCTCCTGTTTCCTGGGCAGATGATAAAAGTTGGTCGTTTACCTTGTCTTTTCACTGCCCGAAGTATTGTAGGGTAGTCATGAAGTATGAATAATCTTTTTTTTTCTTTTTTTTTTTTTTTTCATTTATTTACTTCTTGTTCGGCCGTGAGGCCTTTCAAGGGCTTGAATACATGAATATTATCATGATTAGGAATGGGCATCCTTGACTTTTTTGACGTTTGTTAGGTGTTTGATTTTGGATGGACTTGGTTAGTATATTTAAAATTTACTTGGTTTAATATTCGGCTACCTATTTGACTTTATATATATATATATATATATATATATATATATATATATATATATATATATATATATCATATGGGGGGCGAAACTTGTCTTTTGGGAATTTGAATTGGATTCCGGAAGGTTGGATAGAATTTCGTCCTAGGTTGAATATGAATAATCATGAAACGTGACTTATAGTGGGAGGGATCGCATTCACCTGAGATACTCACAAGAAGTATCGGAAAGTCCATCACGACACAATCTCTCCGAGAAAACACTTATTTTACACGGAAGTAAACACCACAGGCTTCAGCTTGTGAACGTAGCTGCACGTCCCTGGACCACTGAGACGGACAGAGGGAGATAGAGAAATAATTTCCCGAATAGTGTCTGGGCTTTGGGATAAAGAATCTTGAGGCTGAGTGAAGCAAAGAGCAGACACAGCCCCCTTGATCCCCTGTGGCTGCGGCTGCGGCCGGGGTTGAGACGTGCGGTAGCGAGGCGAAGTGGGTCATAGAGGGCGGAACGGTCGCGGAGGCGGCCTATGCGCGGGACGTGCCGATTCTAGGATACTCAGACGCCTTCTGCAGAGGATCATAAAGCTAGGACAGCGCCGGCGGGCGAGGCCAGCGCCGCTGGGGCGGGGGGACGGGGGAGGGGGGAGCGGCGCCACATGTTACGGCTTCCGATCGTGACCGGAGCCGAACGTGACGACCTAGCGGCGCACGGAGACTCAGTCCATGCCGCCCCCGCTGCGTTGGGCTGCCCCCGCCTCCCCTCTGCCCTCACCGCCCGGTCCGCCCACGGCCCCCGCCGCCTCCGCCGCCCCCCGCCTCCGGCGCTCCCGCCGCCCCGCCGCCCCGCCGCCCACGCCGCCCCCGCCGCCCCCGCCGCCCCCGCCGCCCCCGCCGCCCCGCCGCCCCCGCCGCCCCCGCCGCCCCCGCCGCCCCCGCCGCCCCCGCCGCCCCCGCCGCCCCCGCCGCCCCCGCCGCCCCCGCCGCCCCCGCCAGCCCAGCAGGCCCCGCTGCCAGAGCCACCCACGTCACCTCCATCGTCCTCATCCCGCCTCTGGCACATATAATTGCTCCCGTCTGGATCATCCGCCATCTCCGATGCCGAAAGCAGTACGAAAATATTAGTTCTCTCGTTCAATAAATTGTATAACCAGAAGAAACCATCGATGAATGCTTGGATTCGAAGGTGCACTAATGAAGTTTTTCAGATAAAATACAATAGGTAAAATTAAATGAACAATATTTATTTAATTATTATTTAAGCATGTAGGCTCTAACAATTTTCAATCAGTGTACTTCTTTGCGTATAGAACAAAACTGAAATATTCAAATAATAAAAGGATTGTTATTAATAATATTATAAAAGATAAAAAGCTCAGACGAAAATTAATGGGAGAGTATTAATACAAGAAACAAAACATAATTAAGGTGAAGAAGAAATAGAGAGCAAAGAAAAAGAACACATCATTACGTGGGTAACCCAATATGCTGTGCATTTCGTCCGCGTTGTGGCGTGCACCTCGCTAAGCTGTAATTCCCGGACTGCCAGGTCAGGGGTATCTGGAATTTATTTTTACGATGCGACCTCGACTTTAAAGAGGAAGAAAAATGGTTCAGACACTTTTATATAATGGATTCTTTTAATAGAGAACAGTAAACATAATTACGACTCACGGGGGATAATATTCTCGTCGAGTCATGAATGAACTTGCTGGCATTTTAGTTCTCATAAAGGAGACTTTCAGAAATATTACATCTAATAGCTACAACGTTCCGGGGATAAGATTTAATTCATATTTAAGTAACAGTTACTAAGTTTAGTAAATATTCCATGGATATTAATACGGCCAGCAGAGAGACGCGATTCACGGATGTATTTTTCCTTCGAAGTTCAGAATTGTGATTGGCGTGGGCGAGCGGCATTTGAAACTAAGAGAGAATATGAAAGAATATAAAAATAAAATATTTATTACTGTAGTTACTTCAACAAGGTTATTTGCAGAGTAAGCGTAGAGATGGAGGTTTTGACAAAATCCAGTTTCATGATCGTCAATTGCATTATCATTGCTTTCTAAGAGATAAAGATGGATGGATACATAATTCGAGAATAGATAATAATATCATTATCACGCATACATAAACCACAATATTAGGAGAGTGTAAATTAACTGAATAATTAAAAATTAGAAAGAACACCACAAGCAAGATAAATTGAAATGCCTCTAACAACAATATTTCACATTGCGTATTCACATCCTCTACAAAAATATAGCAATACTAATGGAATGCTTATATTTATTCAGCATTAGAAGTTGCAAATGTTTATGGATAGTGGTAAAGGTTCAATTAAATAAATGACGATATCCCTGACAAAGTGAATTTCACAATTCTGTTAATTTACATAAATATTTCATACATTAACAATGAATCCTGCACTTTCAATTTAAGAGTGCGATCAAAACGGAGTCGCAGAAAGATTATTTTTATTATTTTTAACCAACAGTCTTGGGAAAAAATCCATTCAAAAAAATAGGTTGTATTGTGAACCAAAATATCTAAACCTTTCTCTCCATCGATGTAGCAATTAAAACTGAGAAGTTATAAATGTAAATTTTATAACACAGAGAAAATATTAAAAACTGAAATTTTGAAAAGCGCTAATGAAACAAACGAGATCATGAATATAATGAACAAAGAATATGGCGGATGTAGCAATTGTAAGAAATATTACGAAATCTGAAGACGTAGCAGCCCCTCACACAGCCAGTCAAGTATCTAGGAGGGTAGCTCCACATCCAGCTAACATCAAAATATCACATCAACTCTGTTATAAATAAGGCCTGAGGAAAATCGATCAGACTATATCTGTTACTCAAAGGAGTATCATAACTTAAACTAACAAACCCCGTTCTATTAAACGAAATTATCATTCGCTCCACTTTAACTTACGCCTCCCCAATATGGTTTTCAGTATGTCAATCGACTTCAAACATTCCTACAAAATAAATTTCTCCGTAAAATCACCAACGATCCCCGTTTCTTCCAAATAATCAATTTCACCGTGATCTTGGCATTAAATTCCTGATATCGTTTATAAAGCAATTAAACGGCAGCTTTTCTCTAAGTCTCTCTTCAACCCCAAATGTAACCGCCATTGCGTTAGGAAAAATATCTTCACACTTTGCAAGAATGAAGAAACCATACCCCCATGATGTCATAAAATAATAATTCCCTTTCCCTGTGACCCATTGCACCATCCAAAAAAACCACATACACACAAAATTAACGAATAAAAAATATGCACAGGACTCCAATTGGTTAAACTCAACTGTAAATAGCCTTGTTATATTACGTTGTTTTCTAAAACCATTACATGTAAAGCCTTACGGCAGAGCAAGGAAAAAAATTACTTAAAAATTAAAGAATATTTGTCAATAGTATCAAGGCAAGTCACTAAAATTCACACAACCATGAGAGTCGAGCAGTAGGATGAAAAATAACACCATCTGGGGTAAAACAAAAGATATCGGTTTGTAATAAATTACATTTTTGTAAGCCTAATTAAGACATAATAGTAATGGCAATAGAAATCTCACGAGTAGAATAACGGAGGATAATTAACCACCTTTCTTGCCTTACAGACCAAATCCTATTTGAAGGTACCTTGTCGCACGTTATAATCGTCACGCTGCGCGGGCGCTGTTTGTCTAGGCACAAACGTCGCCCTGCGGCACACCCCATGCGCAGGGCGCGGATTGAGCGGCCACGCGGAGGGGTCACGACCCCCCGAGGTGGGGGGCGACCCCGAGCGGACCCCGACCCCAGACCTCCGGCGGCGGTGGCGCGGACCTTCGCAGGGAAACCGGAATTTACGAGCGCACCGATAATGGGAGTGCTGCGAGGGAGGTAGGAGCAGGCAAGGCCAGGCGCAGCAAAGCAACACGAGGCGGGGAGCGGATCAAAGTAGTGGTGGTAACCGCGGGCGGGGTAAGGGGAGGAAAAGGTAAAAAGAAGAAGAATATGGAGTATGTGCGGGGCGGAAGGGTAAAGGAATGTTATTGCTTGTGGTTGTGGATATAACTTGGGGATAAACCTATGCTAGCAAGAGAGTGGTCGTGAGCGTTGACCTAAGGAATTCCGCACTCGTTAAAACGTTCGCAAATATTCAATAAGTGGTAATCGCAAAATTTGAGGAGTTTTAGGGAATACATGACAACATGAAGCGATCTGATAATTATGCTTCGCTTTTTATTCTTTTAAGAACAACGGAATTCAATACTGACTTTTTTTCAAGAAAATCTATTACAAATGTAATGAATTACACTGGTGAGCATTAATGAAGCTTCATTTTAAAGAAAATTATGTTTAAAGAATATTTAATTGATTGAAATATTCTTGAATGAATAATTATGGCAAATGTGGAGAGAGGATTTAGAAAAATGTAGATAAAAATTCAGTATATATAATACAATAGTTCTTCGTTTCTAAAAATATTGAAAAAAATGCTGTTCTAAAACGCATCACGAAAATAGCAATTATTTAATGACGGGTGGCCTCATTGGAACTGCTGCTGTATGGCGTCAGTTGTGACGTTAGCAATGTCGAATGAGTAAGGGAATTCATTCGGTACACGCAGTAAGAGAATAGGTGGATAACCACATCAAATATTTGCTGTTTTAAGTCAAAATTGAAACTGCTTTATTGTTTTTGGCTTCCTTCCGACATCCTGGGTATCCAACGAAACCACAGTTACCTCTCAAAAGGCTGAAAACTGCATAGTTTTCTTTCGCTTTCTGCGCCCAATAGAGATTACTAGTATAAATGTCATTGTAGATGGGCGAGATGAAAGAATGAAGATACCATCACACAAAATGTGCAGAGTGCTGCTTAAATACTTTGAGCTCTACATATTCCACGTGAAGTGACTGCGATTTGAACATCAAACCAAAGGATGAAAAGGCGGAGTTACGAAACGGTGCGGTTACGGGTTGCGCCTTTGATGATGAGCGATTTGACGCTTCTGATTTAAATAATTGCAAGCTTCTGGCAGCGGGGAAGATCACAAAAGAAGTGAATAACCTGCGCGGTCGCCAAATATGACACGCCGCTGACAGCGTTACGACAGCGATTGTGGGAACGTCAGTGACAATGGGAACACGGAGGGATGGGCGGTACCCAGGAAAGAAAAACCTGCCACAGCCGGAACTGACTGTGCAGTTGCCGCTCCGACCCTGCCATCGCCTCTGCTGCTACCACCACCACCACCAGCACTCTTCCTCCGCCTCAGCTCCGGCTCCAGCACCCGCCCACAATGTACACGCCTCCAACTCTGCTCACCCTCTATCTCTACCCCTGCCCGTGCCTCCTCCATCGCCGCTGCTTCTGTTTCCGTGTTCGTTCCTGCCTCTACTCGTGTCTTCGTTTTCACCTCCGTCTTACCACCGTCTCTGTCCCTGCGTCCACATCGAACTCTACACCGCCTGAGCCGTTGCCACCACCCCTACTCCGCCTCTCCTTCGTCCCCTCCTCTCACCCCCATAACGCCACTACCCCGCCTCTGGCACCATCACCGCTTCTGCCCTTCCCTCTCTGTCGGCCTTCCCACTCTACCGCATTATGCCATCCCCAACGCCTTTGCTTCTGTGTTTGCCTCCACCTCCGCCTCCTCAACCCCTGCCGTGAGCACCCCGACCGAACCGTCTCCATCACCATTTCCCCAGCCATCTCTCTCTATCCCGTTCCCTCTCCCCACGTTTCCGCCCCTCCTCCTACCTCTTCCGGATTCATCTCGGCCTCCATCCTCACCTCATCCCCCCGTCCGCCGCCTCGTGGTCGCTCTGGCGAATAATTCGGCTGCGTTTTGATTTAGTGGCCGCGGGGCCTTATTGATTAATGTGGCTTGACGTTATTTTTAACGATTCGCTCCGGCCGCCGGCGCCGGCGCGCTGGGCGCCACCTCAGCAGCGCAGAGGGGAGATTCCGCCCCCGCAGGGCGCTGCACGTCCTTCAGGCGGCGGCATTTGCTAGCTATATCACTAATTTCCCATGCGCGGAGAAATTGAAAGAAAGCTATGCAACCCCCGGCCATGTAAGAGGTGTTTATGGTGTCTTTTGATACCGACAAACTCGGGATAACTTTATTGTTAGAACATTTATCAGTACACACAGTAAGTTAATTAAAAAACAGACAAATACGCGAATCGGATGCGTAAGAGATGGGTCATTAGAGTTAGTGGGAACACTCGAGTTCTGATAAATATTGGGAAGTCGAAATAGTGAATTATCAAGTTTTCTTTTGCTGTTTGAAAAATGTTGACAGTCACAATTCTTCCATCTTCTATAATTTCTCAACACAACCTGCACTTTTAAAGGCATTCCCGTGCTTTCAATTCCTATAACTTTAATGTACCCTCTCCCTCAGAAAAAATGTCGTTCAAAATTCTATCTTCCACACCGCGCCGACAAACTTGGACACCCCTCGGCCTGGGGGAGGGCAGGGGGAGGGACGCGTTGACCAATCGCTAGCAGGTAGAACCACAGTTGTCTGTGATTGGTGCAACATCCCAAGGGGCAGAAAGAACGCTGTCTCAGGGGGAGGGGGCTAGTTCGTTTACGTACGAGACGGAAATATCGTCATATTTCCCTGCCGAAGGAGATAGTTTGCCTGCGCGTACGCCACGACGAAAAAATATTTCTAAGCGGGGTTTTCCGTCCAGAATGATTGTCTATAGACCAGTAAATATTTATCATTTTAGCAACAATTATTCTAACTTTTAGTAATCGATTTGTAACTCCTGACAAACTGCTATTTTGAGATATTCATTTCAGGCACAATTTGCGGAGCCTTTCCGGCCGTTCTAACGCATATTTCGAATTTGTTTATAAAATTATAAATTGTTGCAAAATTGTTAATTCGCTGTTTTTGGTTCTGGGACATCGGGAGACTCTCCCCACTTTAGATTTGCAAAATTTGGAAATTGTTTATAAATTTGCAATTGTTGCAAATTTTTTATTGTCTAATCTGAATGGCGTTTAAATGTGGTGCAAAATTCCGGAATCCGTTCGGTGCTATTATATCTCGTTCTCGAGATATATGTAATTGTTTATAAGAAATTAACATCTTAGTAGACCCCATTTGTTTGCGCTTAATTCATTCGTGCTAGCAGAATAGCGTGGGATGGGCATACTGAAAAAACATTCTCCAATGCCGTGCTTTTGCCTGCCACATACGCTTAAAATGCACTTGCTTGTAAACAAATTCTGTGGCCAATTTAATTATGCTTAATTCGTATTTTTACGGTGAGTATGAGCATAACTTTTATTTGGTTTTTATATTCTCTTTTAATTTCTCTACAATTTGCAAGTCGATATATTTATCAAATAGGAAAGAAATTGATTATAAAAAAAATATTTTTCAAGGTGCATTACGCCCAAACAATTGTTTCTGTTTTTCTATCAAAGGGATGTTGAGCAACCGAATAACTGTATTATTAATTTTTTTAAGTCCCCTGTTAACACCGAGAGTCAGAAACTATTTGTTCCTCTTGTTTAACCATTACCATTAAAAAATAGGGAAACATATTGCTTAGCTGTTTGCTATAAACTGCACTGGATTGGATGAAGGTAGTGTTAAGGTTTTCAAATACAGAAATATTCAATTTTGTGTTTTGAAAGATCACATGAGTAGAATCACACATCACAATATTTACACAAGTATAGAAATTTCTAAATAAACGTATATAAACTTTAAGTTAATATTTTCAATTCAATTTATCATTCCTTTCTAAAACTGTTAATTTGATGATTTCATTGTATAATATTCAAATCAGAGCTTTATGTGCTAAATCTACGCATTGTTAATACATACTTTTAAACAACATTAATATATTTAATATACATTTAAAAGGATTTTAGATTGGCGAACGTTTCAATGAAATTTCATGAATTCCTAAATGCTTGAAAATAAATACTTGTAAAATTAAATAATTGTAGCGTGTAGAAATATAACAAACTCACGTATTTGGTAAAACGAGTAAAACGATTACTAAAAGAAAGCAAAACAGATGTTATAACAATTCAAAGAGATTTAGCGTTTGTTTACAGTTTAGTAAATATCAATGCACTAGCATTTCCCAGTGAAAATACATAGAACGGACTTGGTGGTCAAGTGATATGACCTTCCCAACACAGACTACATTTCAGTATCGTCAGAGTTCGAAGGTGGTTTGTTGGCCGCCATTCTACGAATCTATCAAAACCTTGAATTTTGCACGACCATCTGTACAGGGAGAACGTAGCGGTTTATTAAACGGAAACGGGCCATTCGAGGTATCTAATGTGCACTCTTTGAAAACGTTTAACCATTATAAACTATCCCTAAGAAAAATATCAAATAAACAATATTAAAGGTCACCAGCTTAACATTGCCTTTACCATTTGAATGTTTTCAACATCCCCAAAACCAACAGAAAACCCATGTTTTTACAGGTTATTATAAAACCAATTCAATAAATATAAGCATTTATTCACGTTATTATTTTTAAAACACTCAAATATCTACGATGTTATTTGATTCATGTCTTCATCGAAGATCTGAGATTAAAAAACTGATAAGCAGAGAATATTAAGGTAATTTTGAGTGATTGATGAAGTTGAATGATCAAACGAAAAACAATGTTTCTTCCTTCATATAATGCTATCGTGTTTAACAGACATGTAATTACATGTGATACCTATATTTAAACATCCAAACTAATGAAAATTTTCAAAATTAAAATCATCAATAAAACGTTGATTCATCAGCAAGGATTATATTATTAAATACTTTTTTGAGATTCATGTGCTCCTGTGTGAATAACGTAGTAAACGTGATTCGTATGATCCAGTTTCTCTGAATAATACAAAACCTGCTAGACACATACACTACACATAATAGTTGTCAAATAGTTATTTACGACATGAGTACCATAAGATATCTTATTACAATACGAAATTGGAGAATTATCAAACAAGACTCTTTAGTCGAAATTGTTAATCAATTGAATATTGTAATATAATGTTACCATTTGAATATCATAGAAAGTAAGACGCAATTTGTCAAAATTCATGTGAACTATAATTTTTCTTTAAATTTTACTCCCTATCCTGCGAAAGATGTGTGACAGTACTTATGTTAACAGTTCTACTGCCATGGGTTTAATTAATTAGTTCGCAGTACGCAAATTATTTTTTTGGGTTTTAAAGAAGCATGGATATACAGAGTATCGGGGAAGGAAACGTCGAAAGTTTGAAAAAAGCTGTTTAAACAATTTTAATCATACTTTGTCTAATAAACTACATAGATATTTTGAATGGCTGAGCTCCAATAAACACGCAAATTTTGGTTTGAAAATTTGATTTCTATGCAAAACTTTGCATTCTAGAATCATGTAAACAAACCAGAAACATGTAACATGTTTATTATTAACAATATAAATTAATATATTAGTTCAGAAAAAAATTAACCGAGAAATAAAAAAGCAGTCGAACTGTGAAAATTGGGTTCTTTTTTATTTCTAGGTTAATTTTTCTTTCTGATCAAATGTATTCATTTATTTTGTTAATCATAAACAATTTAGATATTAATGAAGTGTTTATATGCTTCTACAACGCAAATAGTTGCCTAGAAAACATATATCCAAACCAACATTTGAATGTTTATTGCGGCTTAGCCATTTGGAATATCCGTGTAGTTTATTAGACAAAATAAGCTTAAAATTGTCTTAACAGCTATTTTTCGAAGATTCGACATTTCTTCCCCGAATATCCTGTATATAAAAGGCTTGATTTCTGTTGGTACGCGACGGAACGGCGTGTTTTATGTTCAAAACAAGTGCTGCTTCAACAGCATATATTTTCACGTATTATTCGTAATTGCTATGCAGTATTCAATACGGACTATGTGAACCTGCAAAAAAGAAACAAAAAAAACCTACTGCAGCAGAAAATATTTTCTACTCGTCGGGATTCGAACTCGGGTCTTTAAAGTTAACTCACCTGACACGGTTCCCCCTCCCCACCAGGTACACGACAAGACTACATCCTTTCTGATGCGAAAAGAAAGTGAAGCATTTGCAGTTTTTTAAAAAAAAAACAGGGTGTTCAATTTATCTTAATACAAGATCTATTTTTCAAAAGAGATTTCATTAAACAAAAATCTCTAGCGTTCATATTGTTTTTCGACAATGTTATAAAGATCAGTCGGGGCTAATATTATACAGTTGAAAATTGGGGTTAATGTATTACACTTTAAGAGTTGTTATTTATTTATGTCCAAAATTAACAAGAAAATGACAAATGATAGGAAATATATTCTATTATAATGACCATATAGCAAACACTCAGAATGTAACAATATTTGGGAGGAAAAAAATCAAAACTAAAATGCCTAATTTTTCCAGTCAAAAACTTTACCACCGTGATATAAATCTTTTGATGTTACTTCGTTATTTTTATGACACGATATTTTTGAAAATAGGTTATCATTAAGAAAGAATTAATATTCTTTTCTGCGTTAAAATAATGCAATAATATTAATCGTGTCATGATATATACAGCCTCAAATTTGTGGGGCTAATATGATACAACTTAAGAGGCTAATGTAATACGGGTGTCGGGGCTATTTTGATACACTAAAAATTAACACGCAGACAACTGGAAGGGATTTTTTATGTTTAATATTACATCAAAGGCGCTAAAATTTCGATTTGATGTTGATAAACTATCCAAGTGTTTATCTGAGAAAGAAAGAGCAGGCGACAATTCATATAGATTTCCTCGTTCACCTCCCTACCCAGTACATGGTGATTCACTTATGATTATCAATTGGCGGAAGCTTCTGCTGTTTCAGTGCAGTTACTGATTTTTCACTGGAATCACAAGGAACCAGGCCTACAATAGGAGCTAACACCATCCCTTCAACTCCAGATATCAACTGTTCTCATCCAGTACTTTTGAGATAATACTGTTGGAAAAAAATTTAAAAAAACAGTAGCCCTCCAAAGAATAAGGAAGCGGTTAGACCCAATAGCAGCAATCATTACTAGTGAAGAGTGGATCATTACTAGGAAAGAGTGGAGTGTTTAATTTACATTAATTTAATATCTATTTTTAAAAAGAGATTTCATGAAACAAAAATCTCTAGCGTTAATATTTGTTTTCGACAATGTTAATAGGTATTTGTTTGCAATTTTCGAAAATTCAGATCGTTCGCCCAAAATTGAACGTACGCCACTTTTAAACATCTTGTGCTTCGAGGAATAGATTTACAGAAAAATTGGAGCTCTTTTTGAGGAAATTATGTAAATATGATGGGGTTTAGTGTAAAGTACCTTCAAAATTAATACATTCGTTTCAAATTCGAAGATTCGTAATATTAGCCAGATCGTTCAAGGAATATCCATTTTGGTGAAAATCGTGTTTACTTTAGGCTCTAGAATTACTCACACGAAGACGGATTCACAAAGAGGTTTTGTGGAAAATCACTTTTTCGGGTTCAAAAAACAAGCGTTTTGACAGCCTTGTGTATAGAAAATAAAAGAACAATACCAACAATCCACTTTTTCGAACTAGCTACTCACAAAACGTGTTTTCTGTGAAAATTTCGACACTTCCTCCTACAGCATTACGTAACTCTCTTTACACGTGGAGGTAAAAATATTCCAGCGTTACTGGGATTTGAACTCGGATCCCTGTGGTCTGTAGGTCTGGCTCGACCGCACTGTGCTATCACAGATATTTCTCAACATGCTGTCCAAGCACACTTATTACGAAAAGAATAGTTACGTGATATTCATTGCACTTAGATTTTTTATTAGAGAAATGTTCTACATGTGTCAAAGATATCAAATTCACAAAAAGAATGTAACCGAATAACACCCACGCAACTACATAGCTCATTTTACTAAGAAATATTTTCAACCAGAAGCCGTGGTCTTTAGAACACTCTGTGGACGTCGTTCCCGGTCTTATCTTTCGGCGACTATGGCCAAGGTTGAATTACGTCACAGATGAAAATTGCGATAACGCTAGAGCTCTACACAGGCGCGCTTGCAGACGTTCTGAAGCCAGAATCGCAATAGGGGCATATTTATACGTGATTCTTAAAGACATTAACACACTAAAATAAGTAGTGGCGCCTCAAAACACATGCTTTATGTGGTATTTATAATGGATACGAATGATTATAACTATACAATTAACCACAAAATTGTTTCAAGAAGCATATTTTCAAACCAACATTTGCGTGTTCATTGCAGCTCAATTATTTAAAATATCTATGTAGTTTATTAGACAAAGTATGATTAAAATTGTTTAAACAGCTTTTTTCAAACTTTCGACGTTTCCTTCCCCGATACTCTGTATATCCATGCTTCTTTAAAACCAAAAACAATAATTTGCGTACTGAAAACTAATTAATTAAACCCATGACAGTATAACTGTTAACATAAGTACTGTCACACATCTTTCGCAGGATAAGGAGTAAAATTTAAAGAAAAATTATAGTTAACATGAATTTTGACAAATTGCGTCTTACTTTCTATGATATTCAAATGGTAACATTATATTACAATATTCAATTGGTTAACAATTTCGGCTAAAGAGTCTTGTTTGATAATTCTCCAATTTCGTATTGTAATAAGATGTTTTATGATACTCATGTCGTAAATAACTATTTGACAACTATTATGTTTAGTGTATGTGTCTAGCAGGTTTTGTATTATTCTGAGGAAACTGGATCATACGAAAGATCACGTTACTACGTTATTCACAGGAGCACATGAATCTCAAAAAAGTATTTAATAATATAATCCTTGCTGATGAATCAACGTTTTATTGATGATTTTAATTTTGAAAATTTTCATTAGTTTGGATGTTTAAATATATGTATCACATGTAATTACATGTCTGTTAAACACGATAACATTATATGAAGCAAGAAACATTGTTTTTCGTTTGATCATTCAACTTCATCAATCACTCAAAATTACTTTAATTTTCTCTGTTTATCAGTTTTTTAATCTCAGATCTTCGATGAAGACATGAATCAAATAATATCGTAGATATTTGAGTGTTTTAAAAATAATAACGTGAATAAATGCTTATGTTTATTGAATTGGTTTTATAATAACCTGTAAAAACATGGGTTTTCTGTTGGTTTTGGGGATGTTGAAAACATTCAAATAGTAAAGGCAATGTTAAGCTGGCGACCTTTAACATTGTTTATTTGATATTTTCTGAGGATAGTTTACAATGGTTAAACGTTTTCAAAGAGTGCACATTAGATACCTCCAATGGCCCGTTTCCGTTTAATAAACCGCTACGTTCTCCCTGTACAGATGGTCGTGCAAAATTCAAGGTTTTGATAGATTCGTAGAATGGCGACCAACAAACCACCTTCGAACTCTGACGATACTGAAATGTAGTCTGTGTTGGGAAGGTCATATCACTTGACCACCAAGTTCGTTCTATGTATTTTCACTGAGAAATGCTAGAGCATTGATATTTACTAAACTGTAAACAAACGCTAAATCTCTTTGAATTGTTATAACATCTGTTTTGCTTTCTTTTAGTAATATCAACTCGTTTTACCAAATACGTGAGTTTGTTATATTTTTACACGCTACAATAATTTAATTTTACAAGTATTTATTTTCAAGCATTTAGGAATTCATGAAATTTCATTGAAACGTTCGCCAATCTAAAAACGTTTTAAATGTATATTAAATATATTAATGTTGTTTAAAAATATGTATTAACAATGCGTAGATTTAGCACATAAAGCTCTGATTTGAATATTATACAATGAAATCATCAAATTAACAGTTTTAGAAAGGAATGATAAATTGAATTGAAAACATTAACTTAAAGTTTTTATACGTTTATTTAGAAATTTCTATATTTGTGTAAATATTGCGATGTGTGATTCTACTCATGTGATCTTTCAAAACACAAAATTGAATATTTCTGTATTTGAAAACCTTAACACTACATTCATCCAATCCAGTGCAGTTTATAGCAAACAGCTAAGCAATATGTTTCCCTATTTTTTAATGGTAATGGTTAAACAAGAGGAACAAATAGTTTCTGACTCTCGGTGTTAACAGGGGACTTAAAAAAAATTAATAATACAGTTATTCGGTTGCTCAACATCCCTTTGATAGAAAAACAGAAACAATTGTTTGGGCGTAATGCACCTTGAAAAATATTTTTTTATAATCAATTTCTTTCCTATTTGATAAATATATCGACTTGCAAATTGTAGGACTTAAAAGAGAATATAAAAACCAAATAAAAGTTATGCTCATACTCGCCGTAAAAATACGAATTTAGCATAATTAAATTGGCCACAGAATTTGTTTACAAGCAAGTGCATTTTAAGCGTATGTGGCAGGCAAAAGCGCGGCATTGGAGAACTGTTTTTTCAGTATGCCCATCCCACGCTATTCTGCTAGCGCGAATGAATTAAGCGCAAACAAATGGGGTCTACTAAGATGTTAATTTCTTATAAACAATTACATATATCTCGAGAACGAGATATAATAGCACCGAACGGATTCCGGAATTTTGCATCACATTTAAACGCCATTCAGATTAGACAATAAAAAATTTGCAACAATTGCAAATTTATAAACAATTTCCAAATTTTGCAAATCTAAAGGGGGAGAGTCTCCCGATGTCCCAGAACCAAAAACAGCGAATTAACAATTTTGCAACAATTTATAATTTTATAAACAAATTCGAAATATGCGTTAGAACGGCCGGGAAGGCTTCGCAAATTGTGCCTGAAATGAATATTTCAAAATAGCAGTTTGTCAGGAGTTACAAATCGATTACTAAAAGTTAGAATAATTGTTGCTAAAATGATAAATATTTACTGGTCTATAGACAATCATTCTGGACGGAAAACCCAGCTTAGAAATATTTTTTTCGTCGTGGCGTACGCGCAGGCAAACTATCTCCTTCGGCAGGGAAATATGACGATATTTCCGTCTCGTACGTAAACGAACTCGCCCCCTCCCCCTGAGACAGCGTTCTTTCTGCCCCTTGGGATGTTGCACCAATCACAGACAACTGTGGTTCTACCTGCTAGCGATTGGTCAACGCGTCCCTCCCCCTGCCCTCCCCCAGGCCGAGGGGTGTCCAAGTTTGTCGGCGCGGTGTGGAAGATAGAATTTTGAACGACATTTTTTCTGAGGGAGAGG